>OZ010715.1:34344287-34385056 GCA_963932345.1 Ophion ventricosus | reverse complement strand
ATAAGCGGTAGCACGACCGCGTTTAAATTGCGCAGTTTAAACTTACCCCTGTCCGCACTCTCCCTCACCCCTGAGGCAAACAACACAAATGGATACAACAATCACGATAAACGTTAGGGTAAGGTGGTATGGGAGTACCTACCTTAGCTTCAAAGCGGTGAAAAAAAAAACAAGCAAATACATTGAACGAATCATTTTTTGTTTTTTTTTTTAATTGAAAGAATATCTAGTACCCTAATTCAATTATGAACGGCAATTAGGAATCTCATTTTTTTTTTATGTAACAAACTAAAAACTTTAAAACGGGATTTGCGAACTCTTAGACATACGGAAGTTTAAGAGTACGTTGGAGGGTCGATAAGAGTACGCAAGCTTCAATCGAAACATAAATCGCAAATAAAGTTGCCAACATTTGTATGAGAGTTGGGGAGCTGGAGAACTGGAGAGCTGGAGAGCTGGAGAGTTAGAAAGTTGGAGAGTTGGAGAGATGGAGATAAATGTCTTTGTATTTAACGTGCAGTACCTGGTCGTCGACCCTAACTACACGGCCCCCATGGGCTCGGGATCGGGATTACGACCAATCAGCGTGGCCCGGCTTTCGCGGTACCTCTCAGTGCGCAGCCAGAATGCGGGTCCCGAGTCCAAACTACTGATAGAGCCGAGTGATTGTCCACACTCTAACAGCTTAGCAGGCTGCTGCCCGAGCTGGTGGTACGCAGCTCAGTCGGGACCCCTAGAGGCCCCTAACCAACATTTGGCTGTAAACCAAACTACCCCCGCGAATCCAACCTCACGTGGCTGGGCCCGGCTTCACACCGGGGGGGGGGGGGGGGGGCAGCCCCCGCGGTACCAGTCTAGATCACTGGTCAGATCTTCGTGGACGCCGAAGCCGCACCACTCCCAATCGCTGGGCCTCGCACCCGTCGGCATTGGTCGGCCAGCTGGGACGGCGGTGTCGCCGCTCACCGAGGCCCCGGCGTCCTCATCCCGAAGGAATCAGCCCATGGAAGCCCTCCTGCCGCATGGCGAGATGGAGAGTCGGGAAGTTCTCGAAGTTCGTGAGCATCGTGAAGTTCGAGAGTTCGTATGGCCCCAGTGATGTAGCTGGTGTGGATCTCTTCAGCCTCCTACGAAGAGTGGCTTCAGTCGCTTCCAATGAACGTGCTAACGTCCTTAAGGCCGGATCCTGAATTAGAAGGTCCAAAAAATCGATTTTTTTTTATTGTCTAAATCTATTCCTGATGTATCTAAGAATGTCTAGACAAAGTTTTATAGCCCAATTCGAAATATTTCCAAAGATACAGCACTGAACGTAGTGGAGTGTCGAGCAGGTATACGGGCGCTCGGGCAGTTAGGGCGCCCGTTTTCTCGAGTTTTCGTTTTTACGATTTTTCTAATTTGGCGTAGCTGATTACAAAAAAACTACAAGTCCAATCGAAACAAACCAAAGCTTGTTCGCTTCAGTATCGTTTTCTTTTCTATTTGAACTAAAAACATTGTCGAAAAAAAAAATTCTTAACAATTTTTTTAGCAAGTTGAAATAATTTTTTTTTTCACAAAAAGCACATTTTCTACTTCAAACCCGAAAAAACATTCAAATTTCAAAATTTTTTTCGTTTTTTTTAGTTCATATAGAAGAAAAATATGACACAATTAAAATGGTTTTTGGTTTTTTTGTTTCAGATGAAAATTACGAGCTCCATTTGTCACGCCGCATGGAAACAGCAGTGGCACGAATGTGCATAAAAATCGGTTGCCTGTTGACATTTTTCTTTAAAAAAAATTGTTTTCTTATGTTCAGACATGTAATAAAATAATCTGAAAATTTCGCTAAACTTGCTTTTTTTTTTTACCCGAAAAAAATTCCTCAAAATATCGATTTTTCGAACCGGCTAATTCAGGATCCCGCCTTAAGAGCTTGCATACACCTGGGTTGGTCAAAAAGATCGATTTTTCAAAAAGGAGCTTATTCGAAAGTACTATCCTTTGAGTGTCTACCCTGAAAATATCATAAGGAAATTCGTAATAATGACGAAGTTATAGCGTTTTCTAACTGACCGGGTGAGCAACGACTAACGGTTGTGGCGTAGGTAGATGCGGCCTTTGTCATCTGTTTGACTATGAGTTTGACTATGAATGAGGTTGACACAGCAAAAAAAAAAAATCTATTTGAAGCGTCAACATCTAAGGAAGATCCGTCATATGGCCCAGGAATCGACGATTTCATGTAAGTTTAAAATAAACCAGTTATTTCAGTGTAAAGTCTACTCAAAACTTTAAACGCGTTTTACTCGAAACAGTGTTTTGAAAATCGGTACCAGAAATATCGCCGCAACTACTTGACCGATCGGGATCAAGTTTTGCACAGTTATGCTTCACACAATAATCTAGTAATTATCGAGCCGTTTCTTCGATACTTGGCATAGTTTTTTTTTTTTTTTTTTCATCATAAGTACTGAACAATTTTGAGGCGAAAAATCGCCTGTTTTATTCCAGACCCGAGAAACATCTCACCTAATAAAAGCATCTTGATTTTTTTCTTTCAGATGATCCAGTGACGAGTTATAGCGTACACCGCAAAACAACTTTTTTTTCGAGGCGCCTGCGGAGATTTGCTGCCAACGGCTTATTTATCAATCTTTTGCAATAAAAATTTAGGAAAATATAGTTCAGATGTTGTATTATTATATGGAAATTAATTAAATAAACCAGCATTACCTGTATCGTTTAAAAAAATTCTTGAAAATATCCTTTTTTTTTTCACCGAATTAACCTTACCCCGCCCTTTATTGATGAAATGCGAAATTTCTTTGATTTTGAACAATAACCTTAGCAAACCGGGGTACGAAATTAATATTTGTTTTTGAAGAAAGTAACTTGTTTTTCGTAATACTCGTAATACTTTGAAAATGTCAAAAATAAATAAGAAATTTCAACCAAAATTTCAAACTTACCTGGCCCCTCCGCTTTATTCCACTTTGGATTTTTTCTTGTTGTCACAAACACTTAAATAAAGTTAGCTTCCATTAGCAAACCGTTTCGTCCGTAGCGTATTTTTTATCGCCCTCGTACTCCTATACCACCTTACCCTACATTCACGAAACAATGCGTATGGTCTTTGATTTTTTTTTTCCTTTTTTTTTCTTGTTTCTCTTGTGGTATTTTGATCCTCTCTTCCGTCTTAACATTTTTTTTTAATTTAGAATTTTGTTTGTCTAGAATTATTTTAGATATTTCGATTTTTTTTTAGAAATGCAGGTCTTAGAAATGCAGTTTTTTTTTTTATTTACCATTAAAAAAAATAGAATTGTGAACTTTCTATCGCGCGTTACGTCAGTGCAAAATATACGTAGGATGAATACACGAATGATCAACGAGGCGAAATTAGCGAGGGAACAATAATAACAATAACAATAATAATAAACGTGAACGGTAGGCGAGTCACTGAACGGCGCATAGTAGCGTAATTTAAATATCGCGGGCACTTATTCATTTATGCTTATTCACCTTGATAAAGCGTGGATCTCGAAACGTCGCTAAATTTTTAGCGAAATCCATTCTACTTTCCTTCTTCTTTTAAAAAGTTTCTCGCATGGGTGCGCTTTAAAATCGTTGACGGTACGACAAGCAAAATTAATTGTGACGGGTACATGATCGATGGATGGCGAAATCGAGGATATTTTTTCCGGGATCTGTAGAGAAAAGTAAAACAACATTTTTCTTTTCCAATATTTGCTCGATAAGAGATTGGGACAAGTCGACGTAAATGTTTTGTAATCAAAAGGGGGAAGAAAGATTCATTTTCTTCAAATATTGGCATATATTGGGTGAAGTAAAAAGTTCTGAGCGTTTTCCGCTGGATGTCTTTAGTGAGCCATATCTCACGATGTATACATCGCATCGGGTCATACTATACGGCGATTTAAAGGCGACATTACGCTTGAAAAAAAGTTCTTTGACAGTTTTGTGTTTGGTGCAGCCAGTTGTGAGTTACAGCGTTCCAAAATGGAGGTAAAAAAAAAGAGAAAATTCGATACATTCTTCAGTACCACTACGACCAAGGTGAAAAGGCGGAGCAGGCGGCCAAAAAAAATTGTGCTGTTTATGGACCCAATACAGTATCGAATGGAACAGTAAAGCGGTGGTTCCAACGATTCCGTTCTGGTAATATGGACGTCGAAGATGAGGCACGCTCTGGTAGGCCAATCGTCGAAAATGTCGATAAAATCATGGAAATTGTCGAGTCGGACCGGCATGTGAGCACTTATTCCATTGCCCAGGAACTGAAGATTAGCCAGAAAACCGTTTGGAACCATTTGCATAAGGCTGGTCTCAAGAAGAAGCTCGATGTATGGGTGCCACACGAATTGACGCAAAAGAACCTTTTGGACCGAATTGATGCCTGCGATTCTTTGCTGAAACGTAACGAAATCGACCCATTTTTGAAGCGGACGGTGACTGGCGCCAAAAAAATGGGTCACATACGAGAACAACAGCCGAAAAAGATCGTGGTCCAATCGCGGTGAGGCGGCCCAAACGATCGTCGAGCCTGGATTAACGGCCAAGAAGGTTTTGTTGTGTGTTTGGTGGGATCGGAAGGGAATCATCCACTATGAGCTGCTCCCATCGGGCCAAACACTCAGTTCGGACCTCTACTGTCAACAACCGACCAGATTGAAGCAGGCGATCGACCAGAAGCGGCCAGAATTGGCCAGTAGGAAGGGTGTTGTGTTCCATCAAGACAACGCCAGGCCGCACACATCTTTAACGACGCGCCAGAAGCTCCGAGAGCTTGGATGGAAGGTTCTATCGCACTCGCCGTATAGTCCAGATCTGGCACCAAGCGATTATCACCTTTTTAAGCATTTGCAAAATTTTCTTGATGGTACAAAACTGGCCTCAAGAGAGGCTTGTAAAAATGAGCTGGTCAAGTTTTTTACCAATAGGGACGAGGACTTCTTCAATTGCGGAATGATGAAATTTCCTTCAAAATTGACAACAGTTATCGAACAAAACGGCGCATATTTGATCTAAATCGGATAATCCTATGTTAATTTCATGGTCGAAATAAAACGAAAAAACGCTCAGAACTCTTTACTTCATGTAATATATAGGGTGTCCCAGATTAATTGTTAATTGCGACTACAGCAATTAATAATTAATGAATTGTTAATCGTGAGTCATCACCATTACAATTAATTAATTGTGAATTGTTATAGTCGTGATCAACAGTTACCAAATTGTTAATCTTTAGTTACCCTAGTAATTAAATTTTGCCCAACACTGGTCTCAGATCAATCCCTGAATTATTATTAATTTTTTAAATCGGGCCAATCGCGATCACAAAAGATTTTCCCCTGTTTAGCTGATCACTTTTTTTTGCCTTTCACATGGTCTCAAATATTTTTTTAATAATTTAAAAACAGCATGAATATCCCGTTCCAACAGTAGTCTCCAACCATCCAATTTGTACAAGCAATAAGCAATTTACCTTCGATTTCCGAAACTTCGAAGCTCGCAATGAAAAGCATTTTTACGACAGAATTTACACAGATTTTTATTATACGTATTAATATGAATAATGAAATGTTCAAACAAAAGACTGAACAGCAAAGACCGATTTCGTTAGTTTCGTGATTTCGCGGCGACGCGGGGATCGCGGCGCGTCTCCGCTTTCGATGCGAGGGCGAGGCATATTTGTTGCATAAATCAAAACGCGGTGGGTGGATGTTGCGCCCCTGGCTAGGGCTTTATATGCTAATGTAAGGTGGAGCACACTGTATATGTAACGCCATCTTGACCGGGATAGCGTCTTCTTGCATATATTTATATATAAATATATGAGTGCATATATATATATATACAGGGTGTCCCAGGACGGAATGTCATCCCTGAAATGGGGGGTTGGGGGTGAAATTCTGAGTCGATTTATATAAGCATGTATGGTTCCCAGATCAACCCCTGAATTATTATTAATTTTTAAAGACAGGCCAATCAGGCACGCCTGATTTAATATTATTTTTGGTACAAAAATAATATTAAAAAAATATAATCTGTAATTAAATATATGCTGAAGAATCTCTCTAACAAGAATTCCCATTCCTTTTATTATACTCAAAAAAAAAAAATCGTCAAAATTAGGCCTTCTTTTCGGCCACTTGATTGATGTTACCCCATAAAAAGGTTGAAGATATATTACTTTCTCTGTTCAGGATGTGCTGTTTAATTCATCCACGTACGTTTGAGCTTTGACTTTTACTTTCTTTTTATACCGTGTAATGTAATAAAATCGATGTTTACAAGATCTTTTATATAACACAACCATGTTCTCTTCGCTTTTTCGTACATGCAAACGATACGTAAAAGAGGTCTTTTACCGCCTAGGATTTAAAAATTGTGAAACGTCCCTGTACAACAGCTTTCGGTCGTTTGGTGCTGCCCTCAGTCGTTAGGTCGAGGAATTCTTGTGTACGCCGAGGTGTTATTTGCAGGAAGAAACACAACCTCACTTTCACGTGACACCGCGGACAAAGCATCGTCCATCTCGCCGCGACATAAATCATTAATAAAAAAAATTAAATAAACAATGAATGATATTGAAAAACATAGCAGCGATGAATGGCTTCAATGCATGTCGCCAGATCTAAAGGAAGCAGCGACAAAGACGACACACGAATTATTACCATAAAAATCAAAAGACCTCTCTGAATCGACGTACGACGCATTTGTGTATACACTGATATCTATCAAAGCTGCGTTTAGTGTCTACTCCGCCTCTCCACCCTCATGCTTGCGCATGCGATACAGCTTCCATGTGCGATACACCTCACATATGCAACACAGCTACGGCATATGCTTTGCATGCGATATGTATTTAACAATACAAAAGCTCGGAAAAAATGCTTTTGGTACACAAATAATCGTGTACACCGCGGAGGCACGGGTTTTTACCCCTCGTACTGAAAACATCGCGCTCGTCGTAAAAGACCCACTTTTCTCCTTGGTACACAATGTACCATTATATATCACAACCATGTTTTCCTCGCTTTTTCGCGTGTAAACGGTACGTAAAAGAGGTTTTTTACGGCCTAGGATTTAAAAATTGTGAAACGTCCCTGTACAACAGCTTTCGGTCGTTTGGTGCTGCCCTCAGTCGTTAGGTCGAGGAATTATTGTGTACGCTGAGGTGTTATTTGCGGGAAGAAACACAACCTCACTTCCACGTGACACCGCGACGAAGCATCGTCCATCTCGCCGCGACATAAATCAGTAATAAAAAAAATTAAATAAACAATGAATGATATTGAAAAACATAGCAGCGATGAGTGGCTTCAATGCATGTCGCCAGATCTAAAGGAAGCAGCGACAAAGACGACACACGAATTATTACCATCAAAATCAAAAGACCTCTGTGAATCGACGTACGACGCATTTGTGTATACACTGATATCTATCAAAGCTGCGTTTAGTGTCTACTCCGCCTCTCCACCCTCATGCTTGCGCATGCGATACAGCTTCCATGTGCGATACACCTCACATATGCAACACAGCTACGGCATATGCTTTGCAGCGATATGTATTTAACAATACAAAAGCTCGGAAAAAATGCTTTTGGTACACAAATAATCGTGAACACCGCGGAGGCGCGGGCTTTTACCCCTCGTACTGAAAACATCGCGCTCGTCGTAAAAGACCCACTTTTCTCCTTGGTACACAATGTACCATTATATATCACAACCATGTTTTCCTCGCTTTTTCGTGCGTGTAAACGGTACGTAAAAGAGGTTTTTTACGGCCTAGGATTTAAAAATTGTGAAACGTCCCTGTACAACAGCTTTCGGTCGTTTGGTGCTGCCCTCAGTCGTTAGGTCGAGGAATTATTGTGTACGCTGAGGTGTTATTTGCGGGAAGAAACACAACCTCACTTCCACGTGACACCGCGACGAAGCATCGTCCATCTCGCCGCGACATAAATCATTAATAAAAAAAATTAAATAAACAATGAATGATATTGAAAAACATAGCAGCGATGAGTGGCTTCAATGCATGCCGCCAGATCTAGATGAAGGAGCGACAAATGTTTTCCTCGCTTTTTCGTGCGTGTAAACAGTACGTAAAAGTGGTATTTTACGTCCTAGAATCAATTCTCAGACATCCGATTCAGAATAGATCGCAAAATCGATTTTTTTTTCTTCCGAATATCAAACATCCCTACACCGGGCTGATTTTCTCGTCTACGTTTGTCCACCGTATGTAAATAAATGTGGACTATGAATGCAGAATATACGTATATCCAAGTAGAATGAAAGTGGTGCCATTCCGAAATGAACCGTTGCCGTTGTATAAAAGGAGCTTATCCAAGGTGGATCTAGGCGCTTCGGAGGATTATTCCACGTGGTCTGGGGTATAAGAAGAAGGCTGAACAGCCAACCCACGTCACGAGTAAACGTCGGATAACGTCGCCGCGAGTCGCCGTGTATCTCTCGTACTGTCATTATACCACGTAATCGGCGTTACGTTTAATTAAAGTTGTAACACTCGACGCGGTGGATCGGGCTCAAAGGGGTTGGCCTTGTTATACGGGTAGCGTGCAAAGACAGAGAGGGTGGTGGGGGCATGGGGGGGGGGGGGGGGGGGGGGGGAGGGAGACACACGTTCTCCACGGTATACTGGTTCGAATTTTCACGGGAGCTGCGCGCGGCTATCACAAAAGTCGTATCGTAAAGGACCCGATTGCCACGGTGAGCCGCTCAACGAGACTTCGTGTCTTTCCCATAATACCGGCATCTTCGCGGAGCGTGTTACAGCCACAATTTTCCTTATCGCGCTTACGCGAACGTGTCATCTGCTACGGGGACCATTTTGGTCCTTTTATATAAAGCCAGGCGTTTCTGCAAGCAGTGTGTACACGACGTCTTATTCTTCCTCCTGCTTCATGCCTCTTCTTGTACCTCGTCGTCATTACGCTCATGACGTAGCTTCGTAATCTTTACTCCCTTACGCTCTATTGGGGTAAAGGAAACCGGCGCATTTTTTTTCTTCTAATTACGCAATGTGCTTTAAGTTTACTATTTTATAGCTTGAATTTTTCTATTCTTTTTTTTTAGGATTCCGTCACCCAAAGGGCCAAACCGAGCCCTATTGCTGTTGCTCTGCTGTCTGTCCGTCTGTCGGTTGCCTAGTTCGTAAACGGAATGAGTTGTAGACCTGAAATTTGACTATTTTGTGTACAATATTGATCCAAAAGCGAATATTCAATTAGAAATCCAATTAAATTAATTTCCATGGGGTGTAGGATACATGAAAAAAGAGTCGAAAAAAAATTCTTACCCTGGTATGTGGGGTGTCATTGTCTGGAGCTCATTGAGTAGAGTAAAAATGTTTTTTTTTAATTCTTTTTTATCTTCAAAAATAAAGAAATGGCGGGCCGACAATGTTGTTAATTTTAGACCATTTTTGTCACGGGGTCTATCTCAAAAATTAAAATAGTTAGGAATTTGGAATTTCCCATTTGGAATGAGAAAACCCAAACAACAAATACGGAAAACCTCTATTCGTAATGTAGTATATATAATAATTTATTATATTAGGTGTGTGAATTAATTTTTACAGATTTTTCTAGCAGGCTGGGAATCCTCTTTCAAGTTGAAATATTTCAACGTCCTTTTAGGATTTTAAAGTATTGACATAGCCCTGTTCAAGACGCTGTATGAATTTATTGGGCGAGCATCATAACCTTAAAATAAAGTAGCAAGAACATTGGCAACCGATAAGCTGCACATTCGCCACTGCATCCTTTACGAATTCCAACAAGGAAAAAGTGCCACCAAAGCGCGGGAGCCAATTTGTTCTGTGTTCGGGAAGAGTATTGTGTCATACGAAACATGCAATTATTGGTTTAATTGTTTTAGAAACAATTATTTCGAACTCAGTGACCGTGCGCGTACTGGACAGCCTGAAAAATTTTCGGACGACGATTTGGAAACTTTACTGGTCCAAAATTCTTCACGGACACAAGAAGAACTTGCAGCCCAGCTAGGAGTTGATCTATCAACCGTTGCCAAGAGGTTACACGCGATGGGAAAAATTCAAAAGCTCGGGAAATGGGTCCCACATGAGCTTACCGAATATAACCTCGGACAACGGATGAACACGTGTCTTTGGTTGCTTAGCAAACAACGAAGGAAGAACTTTCTCTGGAAAATCGTGACGGGGGATGAAAAATGGATCCTTTATGAGAATCCCAAGCGGAAAAAAATCATGGGTGGACCCTGGAGAACCAACAACATCAACTCCCAAACCGCAAATGAACGTCAAAAAAATGCTTTTGTGTATCTGGTGGGACATAAAGGGTGTTCTTTATTATGAACTTCTAGAACCGGGTCAGACGATCACTGCAGAACGATATAGTGACCAATTAAATCCTTTAAGCGAAGCAATTGAGCAAAAAAGGCCATTCACAGGACACGGAAGGCGAAAAGTCATTTTCCTGCATGATAACGCTCGACCTCACGTTGTTCGTACGACCCAAACAACTATTTTAAACCTGGGCTGGGAAGTTCTTCCTCATCCGGCATATTCACCCGACTTGGCCCCATCCGACTATCACCTATTTTGGTCAATGGCGCACAGCTTAAGAGGGAGCCACTTCCGAGAAGTCGAAGATATTAGGAAATTCGTCGATGACTTTATCGCCTCGAAACCAGCCAGCTTCTATCGTGATGGTATCTGTATGTTACCAGATCGGTGGCAGAAGGTTGTAGAAAGGAACGGGGGATATTACCCGGATTAAACTCGGTTTTGTCTATTTTTGAATAAACCGCAGGTATGGAAAAAAACTGTAAAAATTGAATCACACACCTAATATATACTACATTATGAAAAAAACGCTGGCATTCCCCCCCCCCCCCCCCCCCCCCCTCAATTTTCTAGGTTCTCCATTCGATCTCCGTAAGCCCAGACATAAAGAAATTTGGGTTCGAGGGCTCCTGGATGAGCTGTAATAATTATGGCTAACCCAGGAAACGAAGATCCAGGCGATCGATCATTATTTATCAAGCGTCTATGAAATTTCATATTTTTCCTCCCCCCCCCCCCCCCCCACGTCTCTCTCTCGATTCGATGCATCGCGCGAGCAGCAACAAAGTCGAGAGATTGCTCTTCTCTTCACTTTTCGCTTCCCGACCACGACGAATCGAGATTTCCATTTTTCATCATGATACCCGAGGCCGCTATACGTGTAATGGAGATGGGAGGGTAAAAGTACGGTAGCCGCGGGCGTATAGACGAGCGGGGCCTGGCGTCGTGTGTATACGCCGTTGTGGTTTTGTATCGTCTCTCTTTAGTATTGTATATAAAAGCACTCGTGACATTACCTCCGATATTCGAGCAAAACGGATTCTACTGTCGAGCTTCGGCTTCGTCGCATCCCCTCCTACGAATTTATAAACAACGTGTAGCAACCCTCCACCCCCTTAACCCACCCCCGCCGAGCCATCATCCCTCAGTCGACCCTTCCGAGCCATGTCGTACAGCCGACGAGCCCTTTTCCAGCCCCTCACCCCCGTGCAACCCCGGCGTAATGAGGTTGTTTTCAATTCCGGCCTCGGGGCACGCGCCCTCGAAGTCACCTATGCACGCGAAAGGCTATCGTCGTGTCAATTTTTTTTCGGACCGGAAATACCCACGTGCGATGACCACGAGGTTTTTTTTTTTTTTTTAATTTCGTGGAAGAGGCCTCGGAAAGAGCTCGATGAAATTTGGTCACCTTAAATTGAAGGGCCAACGAGGATAGAGCCATTTTCATTATGACGGATGTACTCGTGTTTGGGAATATTGGGTGAAGTAAAAAGTTCTGAGCGTTTTCCGCTAGATGTCTTTAGTGAGCCATATCTCACGATGTATACATCGCATCGGGTCATACTATACGGCGATTTAAAGGTGACATTTCGCTTCAAAAAAAGTTCTTTGACAGTTTTGTGTTTGGTGAAGCCAGTTGTATGTTACAGCGTTCCAAAATGGAGGTAAAAAAAGAGAAAATTCGATACATTCTTCAGTACCACTACGATCAAGGTGAAAAGACGGAGCAGGCGGCCAAAAAAATGTGTGCTGCTTATGGACCCAATACAGTATCGAATGCAACAGCAAAGCGATGGTTCCAATTATTCCGTTCTGGTAATATGGACGTCGAAGATGAGGCACGCTCTGGTAGGTCAATCGTCGAAAATGTCGATAAAATCATGGAAATCGTCGAGTTGGACCGGCACGTGAGCACTTATTCCATTGCCCAGAAACTGAAGATTAGCCAGAAAACCGTTTGGAACGATTTGCATAAGGCTGGTCTCAAGAAGAAGCTCGATGTATGGGTGCCACACGAATTGACGCAAAAGAACCTTTTGGATCAAATTGATGCCTACGATTCTTTGCTGAAACGTAACGAAATTGACCCGTTTTTGAAGCGGATGGTGACTAGCGATGAAAAGTGGGTCAGATAAGAGAACAATAGCCGAAAAAGATCGTGGTCCAATCGCGGTGAGCCGGCCCAAACGATCGCCAAGCCCGTATTAGCGGCCAAGAAGGTTTTGCTGTGTGTTTGGTGGAATTGGAAGGGAATCATCCACTATGAGCTGCTCCCATCGGGCCAAATACTTGATTCGGACCTATACTATCAACAACTGACCAGATTGAAGCAAGCGGTCGACCAGAAGCGGCCAGAATTAGCCAATAGGAAGGGAGTTGTGTTCCATCAAGACAACGCCAGTCCGCACACATCTTTAACGACGCGCCAGAAGTTCCGAGAGCTTGGATGGGAGGTTCTATCGCACCCGCCGTATAGTCCAGACCCGGCACCAAATGATTATCACCTTTTCAAGCATTTGCAAATTTTCCTTCACGATACAAAACTGGCCTCAAGAGAAGCTTGTGAAAATGAGCTGGTCAAGTTTTTTACCATTAGGGACGAGGACTTCTTCAATCGCGGAATTATGAAATTGCCTTCAAAATTTAGGAAAATATAGTTCAGATGTTGTATCATTATATGGAAATTAATTAAATAAACGAGCATTACCTGTATCGTTTAAAAAAATTCTTGAAAATATGCTTTTTTCACCGAATTAACCTTAGCCCGCCCTTAAAGTTAGTAGAAAGTCACGACATGAATCAAGAGGGGTTGTGTTAGAGTTCTAAAATCGAGTACTCAGAGATTTTTCACACTCATAATCGTTTGGAAAATAATTTTATAGGTACTAAGGTACATGTTTAACAAAACAAAAAAACGAATCGATTTTTGGAAAATCCTAGAGTGGCCTAAGGTCTTAATTAAAATAAACAGCGCATATGGTTGATTTCATTGAAGATTTTTTTAATCAGTGAAGGTCTGTTCGCTTTTTGACGATGTTTGACACGTTCATTTA
The DNA here is from genome assembly GCA_963932345.1 of Ophion ventricosus. Taxonomy (NCBI): domain Eukaryota; kingdom Metazoa; phylum Arthropoda; class Insecta; order Hymenoptera; family Ichneumonidae; genus Ophion; species Ophion ventricosus. The sequence continues at coordinate 34,371,644 of OZ010715.1, read as the reverse complement.
TATTCCCGCTGGACGCCCCGGTCACCCATCCGAGTATAGACACCTGCCGATTGTCCTTGCGAGTCTTTCGACAACCCGATAATTCATTCGGACAGTCCTTTATTAATCACAGATAGGCCTGTGCGTGAAATCGCTACGAAGTTCTTGCTCGTTTCTTCGATAATGAGAACTCTAGCGATGCTGTGCCTGAGGCTGAGCCTAGCCGTTAATGCAATCGTCCAGAAGCTCTGTGATAACGGAGTTTCAATTAATACGTGGGAACGAGCTCGCGAGGGATCGCTGCTGTAGATATGCGACGAGATGAGATAATCACCACGTTTCCGGGTCTGTGCGATCGAAAACGCAAGAGAGAGAGGGAGGGAGAGTGAGAGAGAAAGTGAGAGAGAGAGAGAGAGAGAGAGAGAGAGAGAGAGAGAGAGAGAGAGAGAGAGAGAGAGAGAGAGAGAGAGAGAGAGAGATGAACGATTCGCAAACCCGCGACGACTCGCGCGCTTTTGCTATATATGGACATATAATCTATGAATCAATCGCCAATTTTCTCGCCTTCTCTGACCCTTCTACATCCGGTGTGGCAACTTTTTGAAACATTTATCTACGATTGCTTGGAAGATTCGACAAAGACGATCAATCGTACTGTCGCACGAAAGATTTGCCGATTGTTCGACGGCCCCGCAATACACGAGTTCAATTGTCTTAAAAGGATTTAAAAAGATTTCATACGATAAGGTGTGATAACACCTTCGAGCAGTTTTATGCGTTATTTTATTTCTCGTAAGGCAATATACGTAAACAATACAATGAATTACGTGCATATACGAGGTGTGTGAATTAAGTAATGAGACCGTCAATGTAGCGTTGGATCTGGCAACACTTGCGACGCGGGACTTGAAGGGGCGTCATATGAACACGGATGAGGCAAATTGAAGTAAGCCGTAAGTCCGATTGCTTGATCAGCGCCTGAAGCTAGCCGGATCAGGCAACTGGAGGAGAACGTACATCCAGTTGCCTGACTATCGCCTGATACCAGCCGGATCAGGCAAATTAAGGCATGCCTCAAATAAGGCCTCCGTACTACAACTTGATCAGGCCCGGATCAAATATAAGGCCATCAAAACACTGAAATGGCATCTGCTGCCATCGAGAATTGGGCGCATAACTTAGGGAAATTTTTGTTGTCATTTTTATATATCATAAATCTGAAAGGGGTAGCAGAAGCTGCATTTTCATTTTTTTTTAAGTTTCGTACAATTTTTTTTTCACAAAGTCATTTATTTTTTCGGCCAAAAAAGACAAATTTTGGAAAATGCAACGTAACTCAAGAACTATAGGGTTTGAGAGGAAATATCAAAGATGTAAAAACTCGCATAAGTTTATACTGGATCGCCTGGAATTTTTTTAGAATTTTCCTTTGAGATTTTTTTTTTTTTACTATTTTCGATCGAAACTCTGATGAGTAGGACGGCGTAACTCGAAAAGTATGGCGTTTAGGACAAAATATCAGAAAAAGAAACTTTTAATTTTCGATTTTAAATTGGCTTACATTTTTTCAGAATAAAAAAAAAATCGAAATGTTTTTGGCTGAAACTCGGAGAATCGTCGAAACATTTGATTCTCCGAGTTCCGGCCAAATAAATTATGAAAAAAATGTAAAAAAAATTCTGAAAGAATTCAAACGAATTTAGAATCGAAAATTAAAGAAGTTTCTCCTCCTGATATGTTGTCGTGAACATATCAGGAGGACTTTTCGAGTAAAGCCATCCTACTCATCAGAGTTTCAAGCGAAAATAGTCCAAAAAAGTCTCAAAGGAAAATTCTGTAAAAATTCCAGGCGGTCCCGTATAAGCTTACGCAACTTTTTGCATCCTTGATATTTTCCCGCAAACCGTATAGTTCTTGAGTTACGTTGCATTTTCCAAAATTTGTCTTTTTTAGCCAAGAATGAAATCTTTGCGAAAAAAATCGTACGAAGCCTAAAAAAAAAAATTGGGCTTCTTCTATCCCTTTCAAGTTTATCACGGATGAAAATGACAAAAAAAAAAATTCTATAAGTTATGCGCCCAATTCTCGATGGACGAGAAATAGCCGGAAAACGGTCACGTACCAAAGTGTGTACCGGGTCGAAAAAAAATCATAAAAAATATTTCAAAAAAGCAAAACAAAGCTGAATTTGTTCCCTTCAAAATGCCGTGCGTTAAATTTGGATATCTTTTTTTTCTTTGACAGAGCTATCTAACTTTTAGTGCGGCAAGAAATATCGACTGGTGTACTCAAACTTTTGAGCGGTAGTGTACATATATATTTATCATAAGAGCACACGGTAAATAAGTTATCGTATAACTTTTGATATGTTTGGTCAATCGTTTCTAAATTTTGCATAAGAATTCAGCTTGGATTTTATGACATGTCGAACTTTGAACAGTTTCTTATGATTTTCAGTTGTCGCCCATACATCCTTAAGGAGGTGAAATAGGGTGTAAAAGTTTGTATGGAAAATAGTGTTACGTGCATGTGTCTACTTGAAACTTGGAAGATATGTTCCTCAGAAGGTGTAGAGGTGCCTAAGAAACGATTTTTCGAAAATCAACCCTCAAGGGGGTGAAATGGGGTGTAAACGTGTATATGGAAAATCGTATTGCTTGGATGTATGAACTTGAAACTTGGTATAAATATTTTTCAAAAAAATAAAATAAAACGCATATTTTAGGATTTTTCAAAACAACCCCTAACAAAGGGTGCAACTGGTAATGAAGTTTCTATGGGCCATATTTCACGTGGGCGAAGCCGCGGGCGGGAGCTCCTCCGTTATACTTAGTGTGCCCCTTGGAAATCATATAACTAAAGTTTCACCGTATAAAATTCCGATAAACCCAAAAGAATACAAAATTTTCTCAGGATCCAAATGGCTTTACGATTTTTCCAATTTTCCACTTTTCGTCGATCGCTCCCAGAGGAAACACTCGAAAAAAAAATGATTACGCTATAAGTAAGAAATCCCTTCGATCTCTCCGAACGCTCATCTCTGGATCTCTTTAGATTTTGTCAAGATCAACATTTCCTGAACGATCTTGAATACTTCTTTTTATTTTTTTCGTAAAAAATACCTCAAAGAAAAATTCACTCGACCGATGGAAAACACTTTTGATTTTGCTTTATCGATCACATTCGATTCTTCGACGAAATCAAGTAGAAGTCGTCAAAGATAAAGGAGAGAGAAAGAAAAAAAGGAAACGTAAAGTTGTAACGAGCAATGATTGATTTCAAATTTGTTAAAGTGGCGCGGATAAATAAGTGCGTTCAAAGTAGTCCTCGGCGTATCGCTCGAGGAGGGAAAGTCCGAGGGTGTACGGTTTGATCTCTTGCACCCCTCCCTTACGCGTTGTTTACCCTCCCGTGACGCACCGTTTCCTCGGGTAACGGCTGGAAATCGCCCCCCCCCCCCCCCCCCCCGCCGCCACTCTCACTCCCTCTCTCTCACTATCTCACTCTCTTTCTCTTTCCCCTCTCTCTTTCTCGTTCCCTCTCTCTTTCTCGTTCCCTCTCTCTTTCTCTTTCCCTCTCTCTCTTTCACTTTCCCTCTCTCTTTTACTTTCCCTCTCTCTCTCTTGGGCGGCGTGGGAGGTGCTCAAACGTGTAATATCGCTTCTAACTCTCAAGTCGATTAAGCCGATCGCGAAGTGCGCAAGAGCTCTGATAACGATATATATGAGAACAGGCTATGGCCAAAGTGCGAGAGCGTTCTGCGAGAGGCACCAAAATGACGGATGGCCCGGCATGTTCTCTTCGTCTCCACCGTTCTCGACGGGACCAACCCCTACGTCACACACATTGCACACAAACACACACTGACACACATACATGGTGCCAAAAGTACAGCAGGAAACTTGGCCTGTCTACCGTTCGTAAGAGTTGTTTATGAATCGACTGTGCGAGAATTCTTTCGATTAAGTATAAATCAGCATCACCACTTACAGCAAGTTATTAATCCGAGGCAAAATGTTTTTTATTTTCATTTTTCAGATGATTTTTCAATATATTTATTGATGACGGGATACTTGGATCGATTCCATTGATCGATGGATCGATGAACATGGCAATTTGCCATACGCGAGCTGATCCCATTGTTATTCTTATCGTTAAATCATTTTGTTAATCGATAAATCGGTTGACATGTCAATTTGTTAGATCGGCACGAAATCCAATTTTAACGTCCCCAAAAATTGACTACGAAGTTACTTAAAATATATGTAGATACGTTATGATAATTAAGATCGTTATATAATAATAAAGAAATAAATATAATTATGTATATATACTGGCAGTGATCATGATCTCGTACGCGCAGATTTCAGACAACTTGAAATTAGCATATCTTTTGATTGAGCGAACCGATTGCGAGGAAATAAAAACTAAATGTCACTTTGAGCTAAGCTTTAGATTTTTCCGAAAACTCCATCTAGATTGAGTTGGCAGTCTTTACGTGATGTGTGCACAAACGAATTGACAAACAGACATGCAAAGTTTACTTTCATTATATGTGTCACCGAGTGACCTGACATTTCAAATTGCGCGCCATTTTTTTTTTGTAGCGGAAATAGAGTACTAATTTTTGACAACTGTCATCAGAAAGTATTGAGGTTTAGACATGATGAATTGGACGACCGAGCAAAGGATAGGAATTGTGAGAATTCACAATTCACTCAAACCAGTTATTGCAGACGAAGTTTTAAGGTCGTGTTATCTCGCGCCGCGACTATGTGAATTGGCCACCGAGATCGTGCGGTTTCACGCCATTGGACTTCATCTTTGGAGTATTCTGAAAGCAAAGGTGTACGCGAATGATCCACAGACCATTCCAGGGCTCAAGCTAACTAGAATGTACCTCGGCATTAAGACGTTACGTGGGTTTCGAAGCCAAAAAAGAAGCATATTTTCTCTATTTTTTTTTTAAATAAAATATGTTAACTATTTTATTCAAAATGTTAAGCACATGGAAGAGCAACATTTCAACAACATTTAAAAAAAATTCATCCAAAAATTTGGGAAATTCAGCCGGTGGGACCTGGTTTCCGGAGAACCCTAAAAAAAAAAAAGTCCTCGTGGTAGTCGGATAACTCACGATAGCTTAATCTGAAATTAAAAAACCAAATTTTCTTAGGGATACCTAAGTTCGGATCGGGACTTAGGTATCCCTAAGAAATTTCTGCACGGGAACCTATAGCACGTTCCAATTATCAGAAGAGAACGAGAATTTTCAACGCTGAAATTTCAACGAATATCACTAGAAATGATGTGCCCGTGAAAGAAAAGTGTATTGAGGGATAGCGCGACATAGACGACTTCGCCATATTGGCTGCACAACGGTTTATTCGAGGATAGATTAACGAGAGAAAACGAACGAATGTGCGCGATGGCGATTAACTCGGTGCCATCCACTTCTGCTTGTCATACTGCTATCGAGAATTCGTGTGCTTCAAGTATTTATACGAGACCCATATATATATATATATATATATATATATATATATATATATATATATATATGTGTTTGTAATAATTATATATAGCATGGTCGCGACCGTGGCATACTATTCCGTCGCTTCTCAATAAGCGCAATAAACTCATTCGAGGCTTTACTGCGAATCGCTTTACAACTTGAGCGCGGTTATGATGCCATCCGGGCGTTATACGCGAATACACCAACGCGTACACCGCGCAATCACCGGAGAATAGATGACATCGAAGTGCGACCAAACAGCCTCGGTAGCTCTTTACGTCTTTCGCTCTCTCGCCCTCTCTCTCTCTCTGTCCCGTTCTCTCTCCAACAGAAGGAGGACTTGGCTCCCTCTTCGTCTATACTTCCCAACTTCAGTTTTTTCTTTCTCTTTCTATCGTTTTTCTCGCCCCGCCCCCCTCTGTCGCTCTCTCGTCCCCTCTCCCACTACCGCTGTCAATCCGTACCTGTCACTCCGTCACTATCACTCTGTCACTGTCACTCTGTCACTCTGTCACCCTCTCACTGCCACGCTGTCACTGTCACTTATTACTCTGTCACTCTGTCGCTCTGTCACTATGTCACTTCGTCACTCTGTCACTCTGTCACTCTGTCACTCTGTCATTCTGTCACTCTGTCACTCTGTCACTGTTACCCTGTCACCCTGTCATCCTGTCACTGCCACGCTTTCACTGTCACTCTGTCGCTCTGTCACTATGTCACTTTGTCACTCTGTAACTCTGTCACTCTGTCACGCTTTCACTCTGTCACTCTGTCACTCTGTCACTTCGTCACTCTGTCACTGTCACTCTGTCACCCTGTCACTGCCACGCTGTCACTGTTACTCTTTTACTCTGTCACTCTGTCACTGTCACTCTTTTACTCTTCCACTCTGTCACTGTCACTCTTTTACTCTGTCACTCTGTCGCTCTGTCACTATGTCACTCTGTCACGCTTTCATTCTGTCACTCTGTCACTCTGTCACTCTGTCACTCTGTAATTCTGTCACTCTGTCACTCTGTCACTCTGTCACTCTGTCACTCTGTCACTCTGTCACTTTGTCACTCTGTCATGCTGTCACTCTGTTACTGTCACTGTCTCTGTTCTGTCTCGTCCCTGTCTCTGTCTCTGTCTCTCTCTCTCTCTCTCGCTCTCTCTCTCCCTCTCTCTCTTACTCCCCCCCCCCCCCCCCCCCCACGCTCCTCCGCCCACCACTGACTCGCTATCCTTTTCTCTGTCACTCTATCCTTCCCTCTCCTCTGAACTTCCCCTGTCTTCCCCTCTTAACATCACCCTCTTTCTTCCGCCGTCCTTCATTCTCACGATCTCGAGAACTAGTTACCAAAACTGCGCTAGTTTAAATTACGAGCTACGGCGCCTAGGCGATTTATTTTTGTGCGGTTTCGGCACTCCAAGGCGAGTATTATTCGCCCCGTGGCCTGGATGGCAGGGTGGGGGAGGGGAGCATGAAAAAGCCACAAACGCAATGTCAAGACGCGATTCGCGATCTTTCGAAACGCGCGCGTCCATGATCCTGTGCAAGCACACACGACCCGTAAAACGAACGAGCGATATTTGCTACAGTTATTTTCACGTTCTATCCTGTGCGTTGTGCTTCCTTCAATTTCCATCCATATCTTTCGCCCATATACTTCTGTGCGCGTCTTCTTATTCTTATATTACCGCGCGGGATTTGCGTACCTATTTTACTCGTCAGGTCTTGGCTCCTAACTCCTCGTTGAGTATCGACGTCTCCGATGAAAACTACGCAGCCATAAAGCGAGACGACCTGACGAATGTTTCGCCTCTATGGATTTTTTCTTTTTTTGTTTTATTACCAGACGTACGTGTAGGTATGTATGTCTGGTCTGGAGAAAAAGAGAGACGAAATTATTCTCGAAAATGTATCATTTTGCGCCACCGATAATGGTCGGGCGATTAGGGATCTTTGAGGTTGAGCAGGGCGTTGTGAATGGCCAATACGGGCAACGGTGACCACTCATCCATGAATCAGCTGGCGCATCAACCACCCTTCCGGAAATTGAGTTCGTCCTTTGATCGGGCCCATCTTAATTTTTCCCTAACGTTTATTAAGGCCCTAGACTCTGGAAGTCTTCACATGGGCCATCAGTGGCCGGTCACACTTTGCTACCGAGGTCCATTGAAGGCAAGATAATCAGGGCCCTTAAAATTGCCTCAACGGTGTCTCATAACAAATTATTGCAGCCATACGCGTACGTGCATGTGTCTGTGTGTACACTCTAAAAAAAAAACAAATGCGTTATTTCAATACATTTGAGGCTTAGAATTCTTTCGTACATTTTGGCACGTTTACTCCCGCGCTGTTCCAATGAACGCACTGCATGCCTGTTGGTTCAAGATCCAGCACTAATAATGACGAGGAAGTGAGTTCACTGTTGTTTTATCAATGAAGTGTAACGTCGCGATAATCTTCAACGTTCAGCTCAAATTCATACGAGCCGAGGTACATTGCTCGATGATAAGTGGACACTTGAGGAATGTGTTGACTCAAGCCGTCACTTTCATAGCGTGCTTCACTTGCTGGATGGATGAGCCAATTTGGAAGTTCCGTGGGCAAATAGTCGAAGTGGAAACGGACGATGCTGGTCCAGCTGAGGACAGATAAATAGAGGGAGAGGTTGAAAGAGGAAGCCGGAGGAACTTCTCCAGGGAAATTGACCGGTCGGCCATATGCAAATACATTCTAGGCCTTGTATAACTATTAGGTGTAGTAAAAAGAAATCCATTATTTTTGCAATAGATGGCTTTAGAAATGTGTATCTCGCGTTGTATAAGTGCGATTGGATTACGCTAGATGGCGTTAGAAAGATAAGATTTCGTACTAAAATAAACATCTCAGACAGTTTTGTGATTGCTTGACTCAATATTTTTTGAGCGCGCGTCAAAGATGGCCACCAGCAAAGTGAAAATACGCCATGTTTTACAGTTTTTCTTCGATAAAGGCGAAAACGCAAGCCAGGCGGCTGAAAATGTGAATATTGTTTATGGTCCTGATACTGTGACAGCCAATCACGCGCAATTTCGGTTTCGTCGATTCCGTTCCGGTAATTTTGATGTCAAAGATGCATTACGCTCTGGAAGGCCAACTGTCGAAAATGTCGATAAAACAATGGAAATCGTCGAGTCCGACCGTCATGTAAGCACTGTTTCGATTACCCAGGAGCTAAACATGGCACAAAAAACCATTTGGAACCACTTGAATAAGGCTGGATACAAAAAGAAGCTCGATGTATGGGTGCCACACGAGTTAAGGCGGGATCCTGAATTAGCCGGTTCGAAAAATCGATATTTTGAGGAATTTTTTTCGGGTAAAAAAAAAAAGCAAGTTTAGCGAAATTTTCAGATTATTTTATTACATGTCTGAACATAAGAAAACAATTTTTTTTAAAGAAAAATATCAACAGGCAACCGATTTTTATGCACATTCGTGCCACTGCTGTTTCCATGCGGCGTGACAAATTGAGCTCGTAATTTTCATCTGAAACAAAAAAAACAAAAACCATTTTAATTGTGACATATTTTTCTTCTATATGAACTAAAAAAAACGAAAAAATTTTGAAATTTGAATGTTTTTTCGGGTTTGAAGTAGAAAATGTGCTTTTTGTGAAAAAAAAAATTAGTGCAACTTGCTAAAAAAATTGTTAAGAATTTTTTTTTCGACAATGTTTTTAGTTCAAATAGAAAAGAAAACGATACTGAAGCGAACAAGCTTTGGTTTGTTTCGATTGGACTCCTAGTTTTTTTGTAATCAGATACGCCAAATTAGAAAAATCGTAAAAACGAAAACTCGAGAAAACGGGCGCCCTAACTGCCCGAGCGCCCGTACACCTGCTCGACACTCCACTACGTTCAGTGCTGTATCTTTGGAAATATTCCGAATTGGGCTATAAAACTTTGTCTAGACATTCTTAGATACATCAGGAATAGATTTAAACAATAAAAAAAAAATCGATTTTTTGGACCTTCTAATTCAGGATTCGGCCTTAACGCAAAAAAACCTCATGGACCGAATTTCCATCTGCGAATCACTGCTGAATCGCAACAAAATCGACCCATTTCTGAAGCGGATGCTGACCGGTGATGAAAAGTGGGTCACTTACGATAATGTCAAGCGAAAACGGTCGTGGTCGAATCGCGGTGAGCCGGCGCAAACGGTGGCCAAGCCAGGATTGACGGTCAGGAAAATTTTACTGTGTGTTTGGTGGGATTGGCAGGGAATCATCTACTATGAGCTGCTCCCCTACAGCCAAGCTCTTAATTCGGACCTGTACTGTCAACAATTGGACCGTCTGAAGGAAGCAATCGCCCAGAAGCGGCCAGCTTTGGCCAATAGAAGAGGAATTGTGTTCCATCAGGACAACGCCAGGCCGCACACATCGATAGTGACTCGCCAGAAGCTCCGGGAGCTTGGTTGGGAGGTTCTTATGCATCCACCCTATAGTCCGGATCTGGCACCAAGTGATTACCACCTGTTCCTGTCTATGGCGAAAGATTTTGCTGGTGAAAAATTCGCCTCAAGAGAAGCATGTGAAAATCGACTGTCCCACTTTTTTGCCAATAGGGACGAGGGTTTCTATGAGAAAGGCATAATGAAATTACCTTCAAAGTGGCAACAAGTTATCGATCAAAACGGTGCATATTATACCTAATTCGGATCATTCTAACTATGCTAAATAAAGCCTTCAATTTCATGCAAAAATAATTGGTTTTTTTTACTACACCTTATATATTGTAGAGTGTGTATGTATACGAGCATGCATGTGTACCGGCCACGTAAGGAAGTATTATAAGGACCTGATTAGGCGACATTATAAACGCCTGGTCAGGCAACCTGATAATGGCCTGATCAGGCCCATACGTGACAGAACGTTACACTTTCTATCAGGACGCTATCGCTTTCCCTTATAAGTGCCCTACCAGGGCAGTCAGGCAACCTGAAAGGGTCCCGAATCGGACCGTATTGAAATTTGTACGTAGGCTCTATGTTTGCAAATGTGATGGGGAACCGAACCCGCCACAGTGCCGATTAGAGAGATCGCATCATATAGATCATTTTAATAAACTCTTTGTTAAAAAAACATTATTTATCAATTCTTATTCGAAAAGTTTTTCGTGGATACAACTTATTTATAAAAATGGAAAAATTTGACAGGAAACAACAAAAACTTTTTCACTCCGTAGTGCGACAGCTTTATAAAAAATTCTCGTCCCTTGCCCTCGTTATGTAGGGCGAACGAATTTTTCTTCAGCATGCATGGAATCTCGCGGATCCTTCGACAAATAAAGTGGCGAAGAATTCACATCGCAAATACTTGACGATTGCCGTACGTCTCTCTCTCTCTCTCTCTCTCTCTCTCTCTCTCTTTCTCTCTCTCTCTCTCTCTCTCTCTCTCTCTCTCTCTCTCTCTCTCTCTCTCTCTCTCCCTCTCTCTCTCTCTTTCTCTCTTTCTCTCTCTCTCGATCTTTATTGCTCCTTCCGACAATGAGCAATAAACAAATAAAAAGTTTTCAGACCGTAGTTTCACTCTCTCTCTCTCTCTCTCTCTCTCTCTCTCTCTCTCTCTCTCTCTCTCAGAGAGAGAGAGAGAGAGAGAGAGAGATTCCATATTTTTAGCCTCGCGAGTATATAGCGAATAGTTTTGGCAAAGTGGAGAAGAAGAAGAATGGCGAGATGACGAAACGAACAGAAAAGGGGATACCCGAAGAGATGGGGCGAGGAGGGTAAGGGCGGGGGGTGGCGGGGGTGGGCAGAAAAAACAAAAGGGATGGGACGTGAGTATAAGGACAAAAAAGCATCGTATATACATATATACATATGCGTATGTGCGTTCTATAGATCATGGGTGTTGGATCCATAAGTATTTTCTCAGATTGAAAAGCTTTCGCCATGAAATATGGGTCAGAGATAGAAACGAGCCTGCAACCCTTCCACGCTTTAATGGAATTAGTATTTAATAGTTGTCGGTGGATGGAGCGAGGGAGGGAGAAGGTCTCGCGTGAAAGGGCTCCCTCTAAAAACTAAGTGGATTTTTCCCCTTTTCGTGCTATTCGTATACTGGTTTTGTCCTTTTTATTTTTCGTTCGCTTCGAGTACCAGCAGATATGCGGATGGAGCTTTTTCTCAAAGTCGGTTTGTACGTATTTCGAAAAAGAATGAAATATGTATATATACAGAGTAAGTCCGGGGTAGTTGGATCACAGTTTTTTTCCAGAATCCGTCAAAATAAAAGTACATACGTTTCTTTACTTGTCTCTATTTCTATACTACTCCAAAGAATTAAGGGCGGGGTAAAGTTAATTCGGCGAAAAAAAAGGCATGTTTTTAAGATTTCTTTTTGGCGTAACGGATAGTGTTCGTTTATTGAAAAATTTACATATAATAAAGTAACATTTGAACAACATTCTCCTAAATTTGCATTGCAAAATATTCAAAATTGAGCGAGTGAAAATTAAACCCCGGAGGCGCCTCGAAAAAAAGTTGGTTTGCGGTGTGCACCATAACTCGCAACAGAATCATCTGAAACAAAAAAATCAAAATGCATTTGTTAAAGGAGATGTTTCTCGAGGTAATGACGGGAGGATTTTTTTTTTTTTCGATTTTTCGATTTTTCGTAGCACTTGGGAGTCAAAAATCCGATTTTCGCTAAAAAAAATCGGCTAATTTGTTGTTGAAAAAATAGTAATTATTAAAAAAAACAAAAAAGCTCTCGACAATACCTGGTGAATTATGTGAACAAGTACTGTGCAAAATTTCAAAGCGATTGGTCCAGTAGATTTTGAGTTATCGTGCACACGGACTTCAAATATGACAAGTCTCAGAAAAACGGTTTGAAAAACGCAGAAGAGTTTCGTCGCTTAGCGCTCATTGCACATAAGTTTGAGAACACTTCTTGATTGCATAAAAATCTGAGAAAATTCATACATATTAAAGGTACTCAAAAGATTAATTTTGCATAATAATAATTCCAAAATGTTATTAACAAAATGATGAAAAAAAAAAAATTAGTCAACAAATTTCCCCGCAACCCAATTTTTTTTCGTGATTCGTTCATTTTTCTGAATACGTATGAATTTTTTCAGATTTTTCAATTATCTTTGAATTTTTAGAAATTCAAAATAAAACTCGATAATTTTCTTATACTCACTCAAAGTCGTCGATGCCAGGTCCTAAGAGCAAAAGGCTTCCATCAAGATGATCGAGAGCATCTTTTTGCGTTTGTCTACGCAAAACTCTTTCTTCTTTACTGTCGTGCGCCGCCCAGGTATAAAACCCGGCATGGAGCAATAGACGCTCAAATACTCATAACTTCGTCAATTTTACTCCGATCGACTTGAAATTTTAACACAATATTCTTGAGATATTATGCATTCATTTAAAAAATGAAAAAAAAATGAAAAAAAAAAATTTTAATACTTTACCCCGCCCTTAAAGGAACAGTACATTTCTTCCCTTTTTTTTTAGGTTCTTTGGAGCGCTGTATCTCTGTGAAAAATGGTCCTATCGAGATTTAAAAAAAATCATTTTGAAGCTTCAAGTTTCTAGTTTTGAGATCTTTCGGCAAGAATTTTTTGTGAGCTACAGTTATCTCGCAATTATATTATGACTTGGAATTAATTCGTAGCGTTTTTGTAATGAAAAAAAAAAATGTATTTTAAATGAAAATAAAAAAATACATGAATGAAAGTATTACCCATCGCTTTCCACTAATTTTGACCATCTTTCGGGCAGGGTACGAATACCGTGTCGGAAGAACGCCTCGTCTTTAGATGCAATCCACGAATCGACCCATTTTTGACAATCTTCGTAAGAAGTGAACTTCTGCTCAGACAGTCTATGAGCCATCGAACGAAACAAATGATAATCAGAAGGAGCGATATCTGAAGAATACGGCGGGTGGGGTAGGACTTCCCATTTAAGTGTTTCCAGATATGTTTGTACCGGTTTTGCGACGTACGGACGAGCATTGTCGTGCAGCAAAATGACTTTGTCGTGTCTTTCGGAGTATAGCGGCCGTTTTTCTTTCAATGCACGGCTCAAGCGCATCAATTGCAGTCGGTAGCGATCCCCAGTTATGGTTTCATTCGGTTTCAGCAGTTCATAATAAATCACACCCCTCTGATCCCACCAAATACAGAGCAGGAGGTTAGACCCATGGATATTTGGCTTTGCCACTGATGTTGATGGTTGGCCGGGCTTAACCCATGACTTTCTCCACTTCGGATTGTCGTAATGGATCAATTTTTCATCACCAGTGACAATTCGATGCAAAAAAACCTTTTCTTTTCTCCCGTTGAAGCAGCAGTACACATGTCAAAAGAAGCCTCTCAATGTCCCTTTCTTTCAATTCATACGGGATCCAATGTCCTTCCTTCTGGATTATGCCCAAAGTTTCAAGACGTTTTCCTACCGTTGATAAGTCAACTCCCAATGATGTAGACAATTCTTGAAGTGTTTGAGATGAGTCTTCATTGAGCAATGCCTCCAACTCATTATCTTCAAATTTTTTTCGGCTGGCCAGGTCGCTCCTTGTCATCCAAGTCGAAATCACCAGCTTTAAAAGGTGCAAACCACTTCCGACACGTTTGCTCAGCTAGAGCATGTTCACCATACACTTCCACTAAAATACGATGAGCTTCAGCATCACTTTTGTTCATATTAAAGTAACGAAGTAAAACTCCCCGCAAAAACGCTTTATTCGGCACAAATGTTGACATATTCAATAAATTATAAAGTGTTGTTATTTACGATTCAAAAAGAGATTATGTACAGCAAATGACATTCAATGATAGCTGTTTCACGATGAATACATTACTGTCGGTAACAACGAAATACTGTACTACCTACGCCATCTCTTGTAAAACACTACAAATTAATTCCAACACCTAATAAGAAATAGCGGGAGACAAACATTTTTTAAATTTTTTTGTTTTTTTTTTAAGTCAGCGGGCTCGGGAAATTTTTGTCAGTTTAATCAACGTATAGGTCAGTTACTTTGTTTACTCAGCTACAATTCGGTTTTTTGTCAGCCACTCTACGTCAATTTTTGGCTGAGATATCGGACTTTGAATGAAAAAATATCCTTTTGCGTACCCGGGTCGAAAAAAAAATAATAAAAAATATTACAAAAAAGCAAAACAAAGTTGACTTTGTTCCCTTCGAAACGCTGTTCGTTAAATTTGGTTATCTTTTTTTTTGCCGGAGCTATCTAGCTTTTAGTGCGGCAAAAAATATAGACTGGTGTATCCAAACTTTTGAGCGGTATTGTATGCGGTCGATCTATACATCGTTTGATTCGTGCAAAAATTTTTATTCCTTCTATAATATAATATAACGATGAGAGATTGGTCACGCTCGATCATTATACGAATCATGTACGACCGGACCTTAGTGACAGAAGCGGCTCGCCTGGATCGAATTGACGCAGAACCAAACTTCGAAGCATTCAAACGTCCATATGTATTTATATATATATATATATATGCATATATATACAGGGTGTTCCATTTGAAAAAACATATTAAAATAAATCGCTGAGATGAGATCGTACACAAAAGTGTTTTCTACAAAAGTTTTACTGTTTGAGGGGGCCATGCGATGGTGATAGAAGTTTTTTTTTTTTGTCAACACGTCTACGAGATACCGCGGTAATTTTCAATTTTTTAAAAGGAACGACATGCTTTTTATTTTAAAAAAATACCTCATTTTGAGACAAATCCAATGGAAAAGGAAGAAATCCTTCAGCTCAAAAATAAAGAAATTGATGGTAATTTGAAGTTTTTGAAAATATCGCACTCTATCACCGTGTTGAAGTTTGCCATAAATTTCCTGATTCCTTAAGGGGCCAGTCCACTTTGGAGCCACGAAAAAAAGGCTATGTTCGCGATTTTTTTTTGAGGATTTTATAAAAGATATGAATATAAAAGTTGTTGGGCTTGATAAATAAAGTCTTGAAATACATTAAAAAAACATTTCTCATTCATTTTTATTCATTTTTACGTACAAAAATTATAGTTTAACGTAACGCCGCAAAAATAGGTGGGCTAGGTAGCTCCATCACAACTCGGCAACGGCATGTCTGAAACAAAACAATCAAAGTCCATTAGATTCAGTATGACACCAGTTACAAAATGATCCTCGGCTATAAAGTTTTATCAAAAAATAAAAAAATGGCAGATGAAAAACGAAAAAAGTAAAAAAAACGCGTTTTTTTCGCAGTTTTTCGCAAAAAAAAAAGAGTAAAAATCAAAATTTTAAAACAATCGAGGGTCATCTTGTTGCGAATCATGTTTCCAATATGTGGTTCAAATTTCAAGAGAATCGGTTTATTAGTTTTAGAGATACGATGGAGCTAGATTTTGAAAACGTTGTTTCGAGAAAAATACGTTTGAAGTTTATACTATGAAAAACTCTTACCTAAACTCAATCGGCAATTCCTGCACCGTACAAAATCCCTTCTGATTGCTCATCATCGTCGATTTCTTCAAGTCTTGCTTGCTTTCGTTTGGTTCTGGTCTCTTTTGAGCACTCAGAATTGCGGCGGTTTGCAGAGCGAACACGCTCGTCATCGCGATTGTCGGCGAATCCGATGGCGATCGGGCCGAGTTTCACGCCCATTATTTCCATTATTTTAAGCACTGGACGAAATTCTTCATTAAAGACACACGCGGAAACTTTGCAGGCAATGTCTACGATTTTTTTGCCGTTTAACATGTGTTTAGGTGCCATATTCCATACGCAGTTGTTAAAACTTTCATTATTGTTTTGCGTATGGCCACCTAAACACCTTTCGAGCAGTTCTGTTTTGGTGAGATCCTCGTAAATAGCTTTTAAAACTTCCTGTACTTCCTCAGAAAGAGCAGAAGGATGTTTGTAATGTTGCTGAAGTGCCTTAGCTTTGAGGTACTCGCACCATTCTATCGAGCAGTCGTGATGTTGCGGCTTGACATCGGTCCTGACGTTCAGGTAAAAAAAAAAAATACTTAGCGAGCTCGGATTTTCATAAAATTTTGACACAATATTTCTGAATGTACGTACTTTCGAAAACAGTAAAAAAAAATCGATTTTTTGAAATTTTCAACGTGGACTGGCCCCTTAAACTGGGGAATTTTTTTTTCCATTGGATCCGTCTCAAAATGCGCTATTTTTCTAAAAAAAAAAAAATCAAAACCATGCCTCTCATATGAAAAATGTATTCATTTACCGCGGTATCTCGTAGACGTGTTGACAAAAAAAAAATTATAGTACCATCGGATGACCCCCTTAAAAAAATAAAACTTTTTTTTACGACTTCACCTTTTCGATTTATGTCAATGCGTTTTATTTTTTAATGGGACACCCTGTATATATACATATGAACATTGCATTTGAAAATTCATTGTGCATCATCGACTTCACGGATTTTCGGTACTCTCTGCCATACGACTCCTAAATATATGTATAACCGAGTAGAGCAACGGCGAGAAAGAGATCTCCCATAACTTCGTCCGGCTTGCGGGCGCTCGCGGCCCTCCCTTTTCCATACTTTCCGAGACAACGACTCGCTCTCGCCCTATTGGCTCCGACACGGACGTCTCAATTAAATGTATACGAGGCAAGTGGGGTTGATAGAGCCGTCGGTCATAAATATGAATTATCCGCGGTAAACGCTCCCCCGAGAGAAAAACGAGAAGCACGCTCGGTGTGCTTCTCGTATACGCCACCCCGGCCGGAAGGGTAGGTGCTCGAGGCACGAAATGTCAAAAGCGAAGTGGCCGGCGCGTATTGTTGTGTACACTCATCGATGAACACATGCATTCGTGTATATATATATATATATATATATATATATGTATATAATTAAAAATGTATTAAATAAATAATACGTTTTATTAATAAATTCAAACGTCAGGTCTTTTTGAGACACTCTGTATACACATGTGGGATCGTAATAACGGACATTATAAAATAGCGATGAAAAAAATGCAATACTTTTGCATATACAGGGTGGACCACGCAACGTGTGCACCTCTTTTACGACCAAAATATGCGTTGCACAAAAAAATATTTTATACAAAAGTTACATGGTTTATAAGGCTACACTATGTGGTGCATTTTTTTTTTTTATAGGTGGAGGCGCTTCGAAGATTTGAAGGTCAACTTTATTTTTTCAAATGGAATGCTATATTTTTTATAGCGTTATATGTTAGAGTATCGAATTCTGAGTAAAAAAGTATAGACCTTTATTAGCCCTAGAGTTAATGGCTAACGAGTAATATCACTTTATTACTTTAAGGCAGTAGTCTGCTTTAGGAGCCGAAAAAAAAGCGTTTTTTCAACAATTTTTTTGAAAGGGAAGGAAATGATTGCGGTAAACGAAATTTTGAGACGATAGTATATTATATTCAAGCTTTAAAAAACAATTTTTATTATTACAAATTATTGAAATTTGCCAAAGTTGTAACGATTTTTCTGGGGCGCCTGGAGTGTGCACTCGTAAATCGGTGCCGGTGATGGAGGTCGTGCGATGC
Source organism: Ophion ventricosus (assembly GCA_963932345.1). Lineage (NCBI taxonomy): Eukaryota > Metazoa > Arthropoda > Insecta > Hymenoptera > Ichneumonidae > Ophion > Ophion ventricosus. The sequence goes on along the minus strand of OZ010715.1, from coordinate 34,353,604 downwards.
ATCTGAAACAGTGGAACCAAATTTTTTTTTAGTTTTTATAAGTTCCTTTTCTATATGAACTAAAAAAATACCGACGAAATGACGAAATTCCAAATTTTTTCGAAGTTTGAAAAAAAAATTCACTTTTTTGAAAAAAAAAATTCACTTTAAGTTGCAAAACAAGTAATTTAAATAGTACTTTTGTCCAACTTTTTTAGTTCAAATAGAAGATAATTCAATACTGAAGCTAGATCACTTTGGTTTTTTTTCGATCGGACATATATTGTTTTTACTATCGCCGGCACCGTTTTCCAAAACTTGTGAAAATGAAAACTCGAGAAAACGGGCTGTAAAGTTCTGCCCGAGCATTCGCACCTGCTCGACGCTCGGCCACTAAAACTGATCTAGCTTCGAAAATATGTCGAATTGGCCTCTAAAATTTTGAACACATATTCTTGGATAGTTTTGGAATAGATTTAAGACAAAAACGAAAAATCGATTTTTTGAAGCCTGTAAAGCAGACTACTGCCTTAAAATTTTCTTCACGTAATATCAAGTTGGAGATTCATTCATTCATTTTCACTTTTATCTTTCTGATAATAATCACGCACAATCACCGAAGGATGCTTTAATACTGGATTACAATCATTGAGAAGATTGTGAATTATGATAAGTGTGTGTGATGTGGTAAATGTGTTCATATTGATAAACACTGTGATGTAAACACTGCCATTCAGAAATTTGTAGTAGATTTGAATCTCCAACTTGATATTACGTGAAGAAAATTTTAAAGTAATAAAGTGAAATTACTCGTTAGCTATTAACTCTAGGGCTAATAAAGGTCTATACCGTTTTTACTCAGAATTCGATACTCTATCATATTACGCTATAAAAAATATAGCATTCCATTTGAAAAAATAAAGTTGACCTTCAGATCTTCGGAGCGCCTCCACCTATAAAAAAAATAAATACACCACATAGTGTAGCCTTATAAACCATGTAACTTTTGTATAAAACATTTTTTTGTGCAACGCATATTTTGGTCGTAAAAGAGGTGCACACGTTGCGTGGTCCACCCTGTATACAGCGTGGATCAATAACTATTAGCACCTTGGATATCTTCGAAACTATAAGGTTCACAGAAATATTTGCTGAAATGAAATTGCACAGGACGAAAGGGGCCATCCGATAGCGATAATAGTTTTTTTGCAGGTAGAGGTACTTCGGGCATTTGAAGGTCAACTCCATGCTTTTAAATGGATCGGTATGTTTTTTTTTTCTGCATCATGAAAGAGGAGCTTAAAACGAGTTCAACGACCTATAACATAAGGTCATTGAAGGTCATAGAAAGTACAGAAAGGCGACAATACTTACAGTTTCGGTAGTAAATAAAATTACTACGGTTATAGTAAATGTTCAAAATGACGACCATCAGTATCAATGCGTACGTTATTATGTACGTTTACACATTTCTTAGACAGGTACAGAAAGTACAGAAAGGCGATAATATTACGATAAAAGTAAAAAGGTAAGCACTTCGTAGGGGAAGGTGGGGGCACAGTGTGTCACTTTATTTTAACGAATTTTTACTCTTATCAAAGTAGTCTGATTAGAAATAAAACAGCCATAAACGATTTTATAGACTTTTGGGCTTACAATAAAGCTACCATATTTTTTGCAAAAAGATTAAAAGTCCTAAAATAATGGGATCGAAAAAAATTCGCGGATTGGCTCATTGTGCCCCACGGGTGGGGTACAATGTGTCAGATAGGTGGGTACAGTGTGTCAAGTGCTGCGAAACGTGGGACACAACGAGCCGGTTTAAACTCTTATATTTTCCTAACATATATAGCAGATTTGCATACATACCGATCATTTAACAACGGGTATTATTTGTCAATAAGATTGGGTGTCGACTCATTATGCTCAACAACTCGATGACACATTGTGCCCCACACAATTGCCCCACAATGTTTGACGTTTTCCCGGCACGGAATTTTTTTTTTTCGAGGCTTGAATTGATTTTGTATTTTTAATAATTCTTTTTGAGCTGCTATTGGATTTCTTTTAGGCCAGCCGAAACTTAATATAAACCACGCCCAACACAAAAAATTTCGGATTTTACGAGCTACAAAACTTCGAGAAATCGCATGTTGTTGACAGTTCGTGACACATTGCGCTTCTTCGGAGTGCCGTCACTTTTTTGTTTCCTCATTGGGAGACGACTCATTGTGCTCCACAACTCGGTGGCTCATTGTACCCCACTAGTAAAATATTTGATGACGAAAATAACTATCAATTAAACATCGAATGGAAAAACACAAGTCACTGAGTGCATCATAAATAATAAAACCATCGATTAGGACCGAAAACCCGAGCCGCTGCAGAAAGTGTCTTTATATTTTGCGTTTTCCCGACGAGCGAATTTTGTTTTCCAAATCACAAATCAATTTTTAATTTTTAATAATTCTTTGTGAGCTGCTATCGATTTTTTTTAGATCTGATGAAATTAAATACAAATCGCGGTCCGACACATAAAATTTCGGTATTTACGAGCTACAAACCTCCGAGAAAGCGCATGTGGCTCACAGTGCCCCCTGACACATTGTGCCCCACTCTCCCCTACAACGGAACAAATGAAAAATCTTTAAAAATTATAATTCTTATGCTATACTCGTGAGAGGCGTCCGCAAAATAAAGATAATAGAAGGAATTTTGCACGAAACTTTCAGATGTAGGGCAATTATCAATCATTAATACGCCTTGTATCGTGACAGTAGGAATTCTCCAATCGCGGTAATAGAAAAGTAATGTCTCCTTTCTGACATATATATATATATATATATATATATATATATATATATATATATATATACATACATACATATATAAACGAAAAAGCCTCGACTGAGCTTCCGTCAATACTCGAACGATCTACTTATTATATTACACGCAGGAGCGACCACGAGAAGGGTGCTTATGAAGTATGGCGATGTGTTTCAGCAGATTGGCACATGTATATAGAGCGAGCACTCATGAGGGGTGAGTTGACGCTCCTAAGGCGCGCAATTGCAATAAAACGGATTGGATCGATTGCCTGCATCGAAGAAATCTATCATTTTTGGACGATACACTTAATCCTCATATATATATATATATACTCGTATATATATATATAATACCTCATATATATATATATATATATATATATATATATATATATGAGGTATTATATATATATATACGAGTTTATGTGTGTAAGAATATCCGAATAGTCATACGGTAAACCCACCCAAAAGTGGACGTCAACTCATCAGCTAAATAGACGACACATATTTTACTCGACTCACCCTCTGGGACACGTTGGGACAGTATTGTTGTCTAGACCGCTGTTTTTGGAGGTGTTTTCTAACATGGAATAACTGTTAAGGGCTTACATACACCTGAGACGGCTAAAAGTAAGGTTATGTTTAAGATTTTTTTTTCTGTATAAAACTGAATTTTATTGAACGACCATGATATACATTTTAAAGTATGACATTTTATCTACGTTGTGTGAAAATTTGGTTAAAATATTTCAAACGGTAAACAAGTTACAGTCGTTTTCCTGGGACGTGTTTTTGTTGACAGCGTTTGAGGTACCAGACGTGCCTCTGCCATTTTTTATCTAAAAAAAAAATTGTTTCTTAAAGTGGATAGATAAGACTAGTATTTATCGAGCCGGAATTTAAAAATTTAGTTTTTTTAGGTCGTGGCAGTTGCTGGAATAAAACAGGCGATTTTTCGCCTCAAAATTGTTCAGTACTTATGATGAAAAAAAAAATCTATGCCAGGTATCGAAAAAACGGCTCGATAAGTATTAGATTATTGTGTGAAGCTTAACTGTGCAAAACTTGATCCCGATCGGTCCAGCAGTTGCGGAGATATTTCTGGTACCGATTGATGCCTGCGATTCTTTGCTGAAACGTAACGAAATCGACCCATTTTTGAAGCGGATGGTGACTGGCGATGAAAAATGGATCACATACGAGAACAACAGCCGAAAAAGATCGTGGTCCAATCGCGGTTAGCCGGCCCAAACGATTGCCAAGCCCGGATTAACGGCCAAGAAGGTTTTGCTGTGTGTTTGGTGGGATTGGAAGGGAATCATCCACTATGAGCTGCTCCCATCGGGCCAAACACTCAATTCGGACCTCTACTGTCAACAACTGACCAGATTGAAGCAGGCGATCGACCAGAAGCGGCCAGAATTGGCCAATAGAAAGGGTGTTGTGTTCCATCAAGACAACGCCAGGCCGTACACATCTTTAACGAAGCGCCAGAAGTTCCGAGAGTTTGGATGGGAGGTTCTATCGCACCCGCCGTATAGTCCAGACTTGGCACCAAGCGATTATCACCTTTTCAAGCATTTGCAAAATTTTCTTGATGGTACAAAACTGGCCTCAAGAGAGGCTTGTGGAAAAGGTGATCAAGTTTTTTACCAATAGGGACGAGGACTTCTTCAATCGCGGAATTATGAAATTGCCTTCAAAATGGACAAAAGTTATCGAACAAAACGGCGCATATTTGATCTAAGTCGGATAATCCTATGTTAATTTCATCGTCGAAAAAAAGCGAAAGAACGCTCAGAACTTTTTACTTCATCTAATATAAGAGTTTCAACCGGCTCGTTGTACCCTACGTTTCGCACCGCTTGACACACTGTGCCCACCTATCTGACACATTGTACCCCATCCGTGGGGCACGATGAGCCAATCCGCAAATTTTTTTCGAACCCATTAGTTCAGGGTTTTAAATCTCTTTGCAAAAAATATGGTAGATTTATTTTACGCCCAAAGGGCTATAAAATCGATTATGACCTTTTTTTTTTCTAATCAGACTACTTTGGCAAGAGTACAAATTCGATAGAAAAAAAGTGACACACTGTGCCCCACCTTCGCCTATATAAGCCTTGGTGTACAAAATTCGTAACCGGCTATTCATGATTTACTGCCACTACATACGCACGCACACACACACACACACACGCATATTAATAAAAAATAAACAATCAAAAATTCGCCACAAATTAATATATATACTGAAAACAATTTAAAAAAAAGTTACGTCAAAAATAATAAAAACTTTCACGCTGACAGTAATTTGTTAAAAAATAACTCGCTTACAAAAAGTTAATCGAAGGGAAGAAAAAGCAAAAAAAAAAATCGTTTGCAAAATTAACGTAAAATAGCCATTCCGTAAAAGCCTCGGAAGAATAACCTCCGTGCAATGACGCGATTTACACGCGGCTCGCAGTTTCGCAACAACCGGAAGCGCGTCCGGGCAATTTCTGCTCGGTTTTACTCACTGTCCCGGTAATTAATAATGTGCGTACAGTGAATTGTTGTTGCGACGGTGTAACAAAATTGCACCCGTAGAAACGGAACAGAGGGCGAGTTCTGGCGCGGCTAGTGTGCACCGCGTTCTATACACGAACGATTTTCACCTCCGTTTCGATATACAGAAGGATTCACAAGTAGTCAGCCCTTGTCGGCATGAGGGTTGCAATTTTGCGATAATGTGAATCACCAGGTAGCGACATGTTTTACGGCGGCTATAATAACAACGCTCCCAGTCAGTATATATTTGTAAAAAAAAAAATTCTCAATATACCTTAAGGGGCCAGTCCACTTTGAAAATTTCAAAAAATCGATTTTTTGTACTGTTTTCGAAAGTACATACATTCAGAAATATTGTGTCAAAATTTTATGAAAATCCGAGCTCTCTAAGTATTTTTTTTTTACCTGAACGTCAGGACCTCATTTCGTCTACCTGAGCGTATAGCGCGCTCGGCCGACCCATCGGCCTTTAGAATGGTGCAAGTACCTCAAAGCTAAGGCACTTCAGCAACATTACAAACATCCTCCTGCTCTTTCTGAGGAAGTACAGCAAGTTTTAAAACCTATTTACGAGGATCTCATCAAAACAGAACTGCTCGAAAGGTGTTTAGGTGGCCATACGCAAAACAATGATGAAAGTTTTAACAACTGCGTATGGAATATGGCACATAAACACATGTTCAACGGCAAAAAAATCGTAGACATTGCCTGCAAAGTTTCCGCGTGTGTCTTTAATGAAGGATTTCGTCCAGTGCTTAAAATAATGGAAATAATGGGCGTCAAACTCGGCCCGATCGCCATCGGATTCGCCGACAATCGCGATGACGAGCGTGTTCGCTCTGCAAACCGTCGCAGTTCTGAGTGCTCAAAAGAGACCAGAACCAAACGAAAGCAAGCAAGACTTAAAGAAATCGACGATGATGAGCAATCAGAAGGGATGTCGTACGGTGCAGGAATTGCCGATTGAGTTTAGGTAAGAGTTTTTCATAGTATAAACTTCAAACGCGTTTTTTTCGAAACAACGGTTTCAAAATCTAGCTCCATCGTATCTCTAAAACTAATAAACCGATTCTCTTGATATTTGAACCACATATTGTAAACATGATTCGCAACAAGATGACCCTCGATGGTTTTAAAATTTTGATTTTTACTCTTTTTTTTGCGAAAAACTGCGAAAAAACGCGTTTTTTTTACTTTTTTCGTTTTTCATCTGCCATTTTTTTATTTTTTGATAAAACTTTATATCCGAGGGTCATTTTGTAGCTGGTGTCATACTGAATCTAATGGACTTTGATTTTTTTGTTTCAGACAAGCCGTTGCCGAGTTGTGATGGAGCTACCTTAGCACACCTATTTTTGAGGCGTTACGTTAAACTATAGTTTTTGTACTTAAAAATGAATAAAAATGAATTAAATTTTTTTTTAAATTTATTTCAAGACTTTATTTATCAAGCCCAACAACTTTTATATTCATATCTTTTATAAAATCCTCAAAAAAAAATCGCGAAAATAGCCTTTTTTTCGTGGCTCCAAAGTGGACTGGCCCCTTAATATACAGGGTGTTTGGCGCATAGGCCGACACAATTTTTTGGGGGATTGGGGTCTTTTTGGGGGGAGGTCTTTTGCTAGTTTTTTCACCCCTAGACCCTATGTCCTAAGTGTCACGGTGATTGAGATATGATTTTTTTTTTTCGTTTTTTTTTCTCATTACCCAAAATTTCGCCTTTTAATAGTCATACCTTTTTTGTTTGTGGTTGTAATAGTACAAAATAACTTTTATTGCATGCATACCGAGTAAAGAATGTCAATTTGAGCAAAATTTATAACTCAAGTTTAATAAAAACAAAAACATCGGAAATAAAAAAATTCTTTTCTTAAGGGGTTATGGGGGTTTCGAAGCCAAAAAAAGCATATTTTCCCCCAGTTGGGAAAGACCGGCCGGAAGCGACGAAGGTATACGCATTTTTCTCAAAACACTATTTTTGAAGTCGATGAACACAATTTCTCAAAATTGGGTCCATCGAGTCCACCACGAGGACTCTTTTTTTTGACGGGTCTCCGGAAACCAAGTCCCACCGGCTGAATTTCCCAAATTTTTGGATGAAATGTTTTTTAAAATAACGAAATGTTGCTCTTTTATGTGCTTAACATTTTGGAAAAAAATCATTTTTAATTATATTTTAAAAAAATAGAGAAAATATGCTTTTCTTTTGGCTTCGAAACCCACGTAACTTAAAACAAGGCTACGTTCAAAATAGCATTTAGTTTTGTTCTATAATGAATTTAGAAGCTGACATTTTTCATACATTTGCCAATTTTTTTAAGACTTTGGAATGTCTTGAGTCATTTTTTTGAAACTAATTGTATCAAATAATGATTTATTCATATTAGGTGTATGACTTAATTTTTACAGATTTTTCAGCAAATTTAATGAATATAAAAAAATAGAGAACAACGAACTTAATCTTGGAAATATTGTCCATCGTTTTCTATGACCTTGCGCCATCTCTCAGGTAACATAAGAATATGCCGTCGCGAAAAAAACTTGCAGGCTTCGAGGCGATAAAGTCATCGACGAATTTACGCGCATCGTCCAGCGTTTTCAACTGTTTATCCACTATAAGGCGTGCTGCATTGACCGGAACAAACGGTAGTCGGATGGGGCCAAGTCTGGTGAATATGCCACGTGCGGGAGAACTTTCCATCCCAAGTTCAAGAGGGTCTTCTGAGTCGCGCGAGCAACGTGAGGTCGAGCGTTGTCATGCAGCAGTATGACTTGCCTGCTTCCTTGCCCAGTAAATAGCCTTTTCTGATCAAGTTCTTCGCTCAGTTTGTTCAATTGTCGGCTGTAGCGTTCCGCAGTCACCGTCTGATCAGTTTCCAGGAGTTCGTAATAAAGCACACCCTTCGTATCCTGTCCAGGTCGCGGCTGGTCACTAAGATCGAAATCACCACTTCTAAAACGTTTGTACCAATAATTAACACGTTTCATAAGACACAACGTCGGCGCACCAAGAACACTACAAATTCATTCCCGTGCTTTAGAAGCATTTTTTCCTTGTTGGAATTCGTATGAAATGCAGTGCCGAATGTGCTTTTCAACAGTTGCCATCGTAAACTCTGCTATTCTGAGAGGTTATGTAACTCACGTAGACTTGTCGTTCGGTGTTCTGAAACCTTGCGTCCGATTTTTTCAAAACCACAAAAGACCGCGAAAATATTTATATTTTCAATATAATTTTAAGCTCGAAGAAAAAATCTGTAAAAATTAAGTCGTACACCTTATAATAAATATACATTGCAGAATATAAGAAAAAATGTGCTATTGCAGCCACGAATAAAAAAAGGTATGACGATTTAAAGGCAAAATTTCGGGTAATAAAAAAAATCATAGCTCAATTACCGTGGCACTTAGGACGTAGAGTCTAAGGGTGAAAAAACTAGCAAATGATCCCTCCAATCCCCCAAAAAATGTTGTCGCTCCATGCAAACACCCTGTCTATACTTTCGAATAAAACAAACATGAATGAAATCGGACCAATAGTTTTTGTGATAATTCTCAAAATTTACCTATTTTTTTTTCGTCGTCTAACTCGAGTGTGCCTCCTCAATGCATTTTTTTTCAATGGGACCCCTTTCTATAGAATAAAGACCAATAAACGAATGTTTCATTCTATCAACTGAATGTTCATGAAAAAAAAAAAAAAATCGTCGAAATTCAATTTTTCTTTCGTGCTCCAGACACTCTGTATGTTCACCGATGCATCCCCGTTAATTGTGAATCATCCTGTATATAGTTCTATACGGTTGCAAAAGATTCGGTGTTCCCTCCGTTGCGGCGTTTGTTCCTCCGCGTGTCCCGGCTCGTTCCCGTATTCTATAAACAGAGGAATTGTTAATGCCCGCGTCGCCACATCGGCGGCTTCCTTCCTGCTCGAGTCCGCCCGGCATGCACGAGTTC
>OZ010715.1:34270150-34344087 GCA_963932345.1 Ophion ventricosus | reverse complement strand
CTTTTTTTACCGCTATACTTGGTTTGGAATGTAATTCTATCGAAAGCAAGGATTTTTGACGTTTTTATCTGCCATTTGGAATTTCTCATTTTTGAGTCAAGATTTGGTATCACCCGTGCAGAAATATTCTCATGGATACAGTCTCATTCAGACTAGCATCCTGGTTTCTCGAACGGGATCCATTCGGACATCGAATCGGATCCGAGAGCGAAATGTAACGCTCGCAAATCGGATTCCAGCTAAGATACTAATCCGAAACTATTAACGACTTTAGTTAGAATCCAAATAGAAACTTTGCATAGGATTCAGCCTAGAATCCCGAACTTCTAGAACAAGATCTAGTTCGATATTGAATCGGATGCCAGGGATTAATGCCTCAGGCCACTCTAGAGGCAAAAAAGGGCATATTTTGTGATTTTTTTCCAGCGAAACCATAAAATAAAACGCAATTACAAAATAGGGTTTTTATTATACACATAATTGACTATACAAAATTATTTTTTCACAGCGATACATGTCAAAATGTCGACTGTGCAGCATTTTTCCGATGACGCCTTTATTTCTGGAAGGTCAACGCCCGGACCAACAGCTCCTTTAATTTTTGAGTTATGATGAGACACTAAAGTTTTTTCGATTTTTTTTATATATTGTTTTTTTTTCAAAACGGCGCATTTCTAAAATAGAAGTATAAAATGCCATGAGAAAAGCGTCAGAAAATTGTTTATAAAAAAGAAACTATGGAATATAATAAAAAAATCCCTAGACTCATTTCCATTCCATCCCTCAACTTCATCCAAATTGGATCTTTCGAGAATGCATGAAAATTGAAAATCTCGCAAAGATTGCTGCTTCATCATTTCATTCGACTTGCAAGAATCAATGATGAAGTCAGAATCGACATAACAAATATCTCACAGAAGAGGCAAGCGATATAAAATGATTAGAAAACAGTGTGCCAGTTTCCAATTTGCACGCTTTTTTTCTTGTATTCACGAGGCATTTATAATCGAGGCATATGAACGGCCACGCATTTCATACATATGCTATATCGATGTCCAGAGTCTCTGGGAAAGAACAGCTCCGAAAGAATTTCAGCATCTCCCTTTGATCCGTAAAAATTGCTCCATTGCATTTAACGAGCCACGAGGATCGTCTACACATTCGTGTAGGTTCGATTTTCGCCTGGCACGTTTAGCGGTGGCGGCAGAAGGCGGGGTGTGTGAAAAATCTGGCTCAGGGATTATCGTGAGACCGGTAGAAGCTGCGTGTTCGCAGTCAAGTTACATAATCGTTCTGAGAGGCTGTGGCGAATCGCGAAATCGGGGTGATGTCGTTTCGATCCTGTACTACAGCATCCACGGTTAGGCACCATGGGGCCTACCCTGTCGAGTCCCGAGAGTTTAGGGTCTCCGATCTGGTTGGTCTTGTGTACTTCTTTATGAAGGCCCTCAGTCGCTCGTCAGCCGGTTGATACTCGTAGAGATCAATTTTTCACCTACTTTCTGCAGCCACCAGTGGCTCGATCTTCTTTCTCCAATGGAATTGACTTGCTTGAACCGTCGTTAACCCCTAAGTCAACATATAAACGGAAAAACTTTTAAAATCAACAAATAAACCCAAACGTCCAAGCTGTTTGCTCAGTCATCATCAATTGGATACTCGTAAAAATCAATTTTTTTAGCTACTTCAGCTACGAACTGCTTCAACTTCATTTTCCAATGGAATTGACATCCAGTAAAAGAGGAAAGCACTTCAAACGACCTTGGACGGTAGAACAATGTGCAGATCGGAATACGCAATCCGTCAATCAAACGAATCACAATCTTGGCTAACCCCTAGGTCAACATAGAAACCCAAGCACTTCTCAAATCAACCAATAAACCCAATCACCCAGACTCTTTGCTCAGTCATCATCCATTGGATACTCGTAGAAATCAATTTTTTTTTAGTCACTTCAGCTACGAACTGCTTGAACTTCATTTTCCAATGGAATTGACATCCAGTGAACGTGAAAAGCGCTTCAAACGACCTTGGACAGTAGATCAATGTGCAGATGGGAATACCCAATACGTAAATCAAAAGAAACAGAATAACTCATCCTCAAATCGACAAATAAATCCAAACACTTTCGTCAAGTACAATCAAAGGCACACATAGACACACCGCACTAAACTCTGGAGTTTGCTCATCCAATATGTACCGATGAACCTAAGAACCTCCCGTATGTGTTGATATCTTGTTTCGTTGACTTATCGTCCGTCTTATTCCTTTGGAGCATCAATGAATAACAGAAGAATCGTCGTGGGGTTAATGTCTCGGAACGAGCGCCATATTAGCATGTCCGCGTCCAATCGTAGTCCACGTGGCATTGAGGATGCCGTAGCGAATCCGGCGAGGGGGGGCCTATGACATTGTCATTATATTTCAGTGACAGAAGAAGCATGCGCGCGATTCACCACGGCCACGGACGTTGTATCGCTAACAAGGGTGGGAAGAAGCAGCGAGCTCCGCGGAGCACGAGGGTTGAAAAGGAGACCGGGATGAGAGTTCCTAGGGTGGGGGCGAGAAGAGGAAAGGGGGGTCGTGCTATATACTTACGTTCTGATTTTCCGTCTCTCCTGCAAAACCTGGTGAGCGAGAAGAGAAAAGCAGCGAGGGCAGGCAGATAGGAAGGAGGTCCTTGAAGCTGCAAGAGAACACCATGGAAAGACTACCACGAGACTGGCCTGGGGTGCGATACTCGATGTTATTTATCTTTATGGACCTCGGCCAGAGGGTAAGTACACTTTGCTGCGGCTGAGGGGAGACTTCCGTGACGATAGGTGGTAGCGGTATGGGGCTCAGCAAGAACTTAAGCCCCTTCGAGGGTGGTAAGAGATTGTTTGTCGTATTGGCTGTGGTTCGCCGAGGATTAGGCAATATCCGTTTAGTGAAATCCTTTCGCGAAGACTCTCAATTGTTTCCGGGCCAACTTGTCGTATCGTTACTTATTTTCTTTTTTCTTTTCATCCCCCGTAAGAAGATCTGTCATTGCCAAGAGGATTCTTTCTTCCTACCTATGATCACGCTCCAACGTTCATTATGTTGCTCGCTGCAGATTCCTGGTCACTCGATTGGTGGGATTTCTACCTAGAGAGAGAGAGAGTTGTGCGATCGGATAAACAATTCCACTTGATCAGCGATCATCTGTCATTTTTTCCATTGATCATGACATTTCTCCTTTTCTGGACTAGCCTGATACGATGTTTGATAAATCCAATGAAAAATATGGAGGCGTAGGCTATTAATTTTGGTTTCGTTGTGTGTAATCGGCTTCCGGTTCGGAGCCGCTTCGAGCGAAGTTTCCAAAGGACATCATGTTTTCATCCCCCAAGACTTATAGGACTTATTGACCATCACCGAACAAAAAATTCACCATTGATCTTGCTTTTTTTTATATTCTTTTATTCGTTAACAACGATGCTTCGATACAGGTGCTTATTTACACTGTGTTATTTACATTCGTGCGATACGGTCCTTCGTATCATCAATAATATTCCGAGAGTGAGCAATAAAATAATTATTTCAAAAATCGAAAACAAAAATTCAATTTCTCCCTAGGCCCATGGGAAGGTTTGGATCGAAGATACACCCATTGCAATATGCGAACAAAATCATTTAGTCAAATAGACCCACAGATTAAAAAAAAATCAACATCCTTACGAAAAAGTACTTAGGTTTGATACTTAGAGGGTGCTTTTATTCCAACCCCCTCTCACCCCAATAAAATTAGTACTATCCACCGAGTGTCACTATAGACTGAACTGAAGTACTGAACCGATGTGCCAAGTAATTCAAAACTTAGAACTTAGTTCGAAAATGAAGTTCCAATGCTTGGACATTGAGTAATGGTTCCAACGTGGTGATGTGACGTCTAGGTCTATACGAGTCCATGATTTTCTTCCAAAAATAGTTCGCGGGCCCTCGGGACGGTATATACATATATATTTATATTTTTATATTAATTATAAGGAACACCACTTGAGTGTCCGCCGGCGATTGTTTTTGAAACTCATATATGTGATGAAAAATTGACAACTGATAGACACATTTTTTTTTTCGTCTCTAAGCAGTCCACCGATCTGAATGAAACAAAAACCAAAATGTTTGCAATGTTAAGTGATGAAAAATCCAGTATAGAGGTATTTAAAAAACAAATTACATTGAGGGGTGAACCACCCCTCTATTTGCCTTTTCCTTACCTCACACTTAGAAGAGTTGCATGAAAATGTACAAAACAGGCATCATATGGAAAATTCAAGTTTACATTTATTTTCTTTTTTGCCTGACTGCAAAATTTAAGGGGGTAAACCAGCCCTTGCATGAATTCATTCATCGCAGTCGTGTTTTTTGTGTTTAAAATTTTTTCAGTGATTCCAAATATTCCTACAAAACAACTTTTCAAGATACCATTCCAGTGTAAAAATTTTTTCAAATAGTTTTTTTTCATTATTAAAAAAATATGGACTTTCATAAAAATGCTGTTAAATTTTGATCGCGAATTAATCCGGTCGTTACAGCCTTTCTTTGAAAAAAGGGATTCGACCAGTTGCGTGAAAATGGAGAAGAATTTTCAAGCTATCCATCTCAAATTTTGAAACATCTCTTTTCGCGCTATACCTTAAGGGGCCAGTCCACTTTGAAAATTTCAAAAAATCGATTTTTTTTACTGTTTTCGAAAGTACATACATTCAGAAATATTGTGTCAATATTGTGTCAATATTGCCGATTGAGTTTAGGTAAGAGTTTTTCATAGTATAAACTTCAAACGCGTTTTTCTCGAAACAACGTTTTCAAAATCTAGCTCCATCGTATCTCTAAAACTAATAAACCGATTCTCTTGAAATTTGAACCACATATTGTAAACATGATTCGCAACAAGATGACCCTCGATGGTTTTAAAATTCTTATTTTTACTCTTTTTTTTTGCGAAAAAGTGCGAAAAAAACGCGTTTTTTTAATACTTTTTTCGTTTTTCATCTGCCATTTTTTTATTTTTTGATAAAACTTTATATCCGAGGGTCATTTTGTAGCTGGTGTTATACTGAATCTAATGGACTTTGATTTTTTTGTTTCAGACAAGCCGTTGCCGAGTTGTGATGGAGCTACCTAGCCCACCTATTTTTGAGGCGTTACGTTAAACTATAGTTTTTGTACTTAAAAATGAATAAAAATGAATTAAATTTTTTTTCAAAATGTATTTCAAGACTTTATTTATCAAGCCCAACAACTTTTATATTCATATCTTTTATAAAATCCTCAAAAAAAAATCGCGAAAATAGCCTTTTTTTCGTGGCTCCAAAGTGGACTGGCCCCTTAACGTCGTACGGAAGCGTTTTTTTTACTTCAAAATTTCACAATTTTTTCAACGAAAAGCTGTCGAAAAAATGCTCAGTTTGACATTTATTTTTTAAATGGCCACCATTTCGTAAATTTTGTTCGAAAAAATAATCCCCCGTACGCCTCGACAGTTTTTCATACCGGATAATAATCTTTTTGGTTTTTTTTTTCTTTCGGACAATTTCTGGAGGAGTAAGACTTTCCACCGTCAGGCACTATTTTTTTAAGCATCATCTTGCAGTGGCCAAAAAAATTACATAAAAAATAAAACTGAAACATTAAAAAATATTTTTATGTACAACCTGATTCATTTGAATATAAACGAAAAAAAAATTGGATTGATTATCAAATTTTATAAATAAAAAAAAATCATGAAAATCAGTAATTATCAAGCTAGCCACACTGGAATGTTCCCTTACTGTTTTCTCACGTTACGAAATTATTACGTTCGTCTTAAGGCTGTCGCCTCCGAGTTTCTCTCCGTTCGTAGTTTGAGGGGTAGTTTCCTCGCCTGAAAATCGTTTTTTCGCCAATAAAAAAAAAAAAATAAATAAAAAACAAATGCGTGTCCAATAGTTTTCAACGTTTTATCACATATATGAGTTTCAACAAAATCGTAGGCGGACACTTGAGTGACCTTCCATAGATCTAAACCTACAATAACTATATTTTCGATTGACATAGTTTTGGCATTCGGATGAAGCCGTATTTTTTTTTTTACATTATGCTAATATGTACATCAATTGTTTTTTTTTTTTTTTTTTTTCTTAGAACGTCACTTTTAGCTGTACACAATAGTGCGAGAGTTCGTAATCGTAAATATTGTATTTTAAAATGAAAATATGTTTGTCCGAAAGGTTTGCCGGAAGTAACGAGGTCCCAAAGTCCCGGTAGGACGTATCCGAAACTTTTGGTTTGAGCGGTTGGATATTCGACGAAGATAGTTCGATAAATTACGACATTCACGGATGACTTTGAACAGTTCGTAGCCCAAGCGTCGATTAACCCTGTGTTGCCACGATTATATCCAACGCTGCAGGAACCTCGTGACCGTGCAGCTCTAGAAGGGTGGACGCGGTGTATTTAAAACGATGGTGGGTGAGAGAGAGAGAGAGAGAGAGAGAGAGAGAGAGAGAGAGAGAGAGAGAGAGAGAACGGTGGGCTTTGGCGTCGCGGAGAGAACACCGCGATTCGTCGTTTCAAGTTAAATGGAGTGTAAATGGCAGATAACAAACCGGCACTGTTTCCGATTACGACATTCATTGTTTCCTATCATTATGCCCGCTCCGACGGTTTACGTGTGACGCGAACGCTGCTGTAACGTGCTTTACGATATATTGCCCTGGCCCCCGAATCAACTCGTCCCGCCCTTGCCCACGTCTGTTAAGGGGTTAGGCTACTGTGAAAATTGAAAAAAAAAATTGCTCGTCCCTTGAGGCAACACAAATTGAAGATCCAATGATGCAACAATCACAGATTGAAGGTAAACTCACGATTACAACTATAGAACTGGTAGGAAAAGTTTTTTTTAAAAATTCTCTCGAAACTATGTTTTTCAAAACGGTGTACACGATTTGTCTCGAAATCTGACGTACGGATTGACTTGAAATTTCATACACTTATTCAGGATAACAGTAGTCCAGTCTTGACCGGCATTTTTCTTCTTAACCCTCAGTGTGCATCCGGGGTCAGCCTGACCCCAACATTTTTTTCTTACCTGCAGCCCTTTTTTTTTTGCGTACCATCAACTTTAAGCACGTTTTTGAACAATTGTAAAAGCTTTTTTTGGAAATTGAACTTCGCGGCCTTAAAGTTTGATTCACTGCAAAAAGTGAATCAACCTTTTTTTTCTTTCGAAAAGCGCAAAGTTACCGAGATATTCGAGGTCAAAAATGGCCTGGGGTCCAATTGACCCCGTGTGCACGAAATGATTCGCTGTGAAGGTGTGCACACTAAGGGTTAACATTTTTTTTCAACAGTTATTAACAATAATGTCATTTTACCGTAAAAAATCGAAAATAACTCAAAATTGTTTTTTTTTCGATGATTGAAACACAGCAAAAAAGCTCGGCCAAGTCTTAGCCAATATTATCTATTTTGAGAAAAAGCTTGGTTTTTTTTTTCGTTTCGGATCAACCCGGTGGCTAAACTGTGACGGCTTCAAAAAGTCGATCTTTTTTTTTTTGCATTTTCTTGTAGTATGTACTTTCAAAAATATGTATACCAACATTTTTTTCATCATTTACAAAAATGACAGATGTACAGCACTTTTAGTGGGAGGGCTCAAACATATACGAAGTTTGTACTTGAAATTTGAATCGCGTTTTTTTTTTCGAAACGATTTTTTTCGAAATGGTGCGGACGATAGCTCGAGCAATATTAGTCGGATATGTCAAATTTTTGTACGAAATTTTTCGTAATTGTAATAGCTATCGTTGAGCGTAGCCGTTTTTTTTTTGAAAATTATTATTTTCTTGGATGAAAATATTTCAGGTGTAAAAAATACTTTGAATCTTGAATGAAAATATTTCAGGTGTAAACAATACTTATTTCGAAACGTGGCCATATTTTAAAAAACTAAACAAAATTATGAACGACTACGCTTAAAAATAGCGACATTAATGCAGATTAAGAGCAATTTTTTTTTTTTGTTCCAAACGAATCAAACCAAAGATTTCAATCCTACCAGGAAGAGAGAAATTTTCGATAGGCGTTCACTCTGCCATTTATTGTACTTGAACTATTGTTTTCTTTCAATAAACATTTACTTGAATCTACTTTAATATATGAGGAACAACATATCTTCAATAGAGGCAAAAAAAACCATTAAGTTAATTTTAAAAATTCAGGAAAGATGCTTATTTATCTGACCGTCACAGTGGGGTCCCGCCTTAACGAGATTGTTTATAACTCCTTCAATTATTAATTTTTTTAAATGAAATTTGGTACGCAACTTTGTTAATATACATACAAATAAATATCCAACCGATTTTTCAATCATTTAACTTATGCCTTGAAAATTAATTTTTTTTCAATAACCCTGATTTCCGGTTCGTCACAGCAGCCGAACCCCTTGATCTCTAAATTCAATGATGATCCGAAAAAAAAACCCGGTGATCCGAGTGTGGAAAAGTCATTGGCTGGGACATCCTCTGACTCTAAACACATTTATAAATAATTGATTGGAGGGCAATATCCGCAGACTTGATCAGCGATTTTTTTTTTGGCTTACCTAATATTGACTAGACAGGGAATCTGCCTTCACAGGTCGTGTTACATTAATAGTACGTCGAGAATAATTTACATTCGTTACAAATAACATTGCGGAAGAACTGTTTGGGTTATGAGAAAACCACGAGACGCCGAGTGTACCGCAAGACTCATCATTAGATCAGGATGTTTCCAACCTAGCAGTCTTCTATCCATTTTCCATTGCACTAGCGTTCGTATATAATCCTTGCCGATTGATGGCCGTTCAATTATCAAACGGAAATCCCAATGGTACCTGACGATCTTCCTGATTAACCTTGCGTCGTCACTTGCCATGAACAGTAGTTACTCGCCTCTTGACATCGACCTGATCAACAATCGCGTCGCTCTCCTTGTCCTGATGGGCCGTCATGTGTCTCGTCAGATGATGTCTCTCCCGGAAGCTCTCGTCGCAAACGGGACATCGTAATTTCTCCTCCCTGCGTCGTCGGGCAGCTTCGCCGGTATTCTCATTCTTGTGATGAGACCTCATGTGGTAGACGAGGTCGGAGGTCATGCGAAAGGAAAGATTGCACTTGGCGCAGACGTTCTGTGCGGGCAGGCTAAGGGCGAACGAGGGTGGCAAAAGACCCGCGACACTGGCAGCTGTAGCGAGGAAACGCGGTCGTGCAAGAGCCTCGGCCATTGGTGGAAACACGGATATAGGGTTGTAGGGAAGATTTGGATAGACGGCTGGAAGTTCCGGCCGATAACCGCTCGCTTTGCCTGGACTCGGCACTTTCGGCGGTTGAATTATCTGTGGAATCTTCAAATTTTCCAATAGACTCGTCTGCTGAGCATCCGGATTCACCAAAAATGGATACGCCATTTTCGTCGTGGTCGGAAATGACGCGTACTTGTAGCCTGTGGCTGGTGGGAGCGGAGGAGCCAATGGTGGGCTCACGCTGCTTTGATAACTCACACGGTCCGGTGAAATGGACGATCTTGGTGACGACTGGCCGTCGTCGAATTGGCCGTTTCTCGCGCTGCTACCGGACACACTGACTTTGGTGAAGGCGCTTCGGGGTTCCGTTTGTGACCTCGTCGGGCACACAATCGCGTCGTAAGCTTTGCCGCATGTAAGCGGTGAAGAATCTGACGAATCGGTAAGCCTGCCGATCAACGGATTGGCCGTATGTTGGCCTAGGTGCTGTTGAAAAATCGGCGGACTCGGAGTTTTGCCGGCTCGCAGTTGGCTCGTGTATCTTCGGACTTCCGCGTCGGGCGATAGTCCTGGCAGTGTCGGCGTAAGTGTACGAGGCGACGAGTACGGCGGACTCATCGATTCGTCGGTACAACGGAGCAGCCTTCTTCTCTCATTGTCGAAGTGCTTGATCGTCAAATTCTGAGGTAGCCGATCGAGAAACTCGCGATCATTGGCGAGATCGGTTGGCTCGTCCGGTTGCCGATCGCGTCGGGCCCCGTCGGTCAAACGCTCGGTTGACACCAGGCGTAGCTTCTCGTGTTGACGGCGGGCTAACTTCTCGTCCGGTGCGACCAAAAAGGCCACGTCGAAGGTACGCTTGCTCGCACGTTGCAACGGATATGAGGCGTCAACTGGTAGATCCGTTCGTACCGTCGCCATCAGCGATGCCGTTCCCGAGGCTGTTGAACCAGCGGGTGCGGCGCGTTCGATGCCTCCCGAACGATCTTCCATTGTCATCGTGGCTATGCGGTCTCGGAAACTCGGCCTGGACAGATAGCAGGACATTCCTAAACTATCCCCATTGAACTGGCCAACCCTCGGCAATCCTTCCCAAGCCAAAAACCACCCAGAATGCTTCAAAAGAATTGGAAAAATTCCCAAATGGACAATCTTATTCGTGATACAGCATTGATGTGGTGATTCTTAAAGCTTTTTACCACGAATGTGATTCGTCGGCTAAACAATAGTAAACGTTGTCTTCGAGTCAAAAAGTCACTAAAACCGGCATGGACCATCAGAATGTCGCCAAGACAAGTGTCAGCAAGTAGAATCAAACAGTACTTGTCTCTATCCCAATCCAAGCCACGCGCTAGACATTGACCCAATGTAGGCTTACCTTTGTCCAACGTTGACCGTTTGCAGGAGTCTTCCTGCTTTGATTGCTTCACTATTACGAATGTCCCGTCCTTTCGGCGATTAAACCCATCAACGATCACTGTCAGACATTCGCCCAAGTCTCTCGTCAACACTGAACGCCACCTTTGATAATTACCACGCGAACTGTCATGATGAACGATCGAACACTGGACGAAGTGGTACGGTTGACGGGTACGTTTGGTGGCTATGGATATTTCGCGATCACGACCAGGACCCTCGATGGTCCACGTTCGAATGAGGGTGCCGCATTCGCGCGTCGCCGTATGTAGGGGTAATAACGACGCGGATCCGTTTGGCAAGGGTGCAGGTGGAGGCGGCTAAGGGTGGCTCTCGGGCCAATGGTAGCTTCAAGCCTGCCACACGGGGTGGAGCGTGAACCACAGGGGGTGAACATATTCGCTAGTCGGGATGCGTCTGCTCGCTCGACGAAGCCACGCCTACATATTTCAGGTTCGACACATGTGCCGAGGCGCGCGGACGATCGCGTTGTGCTCGCGAAGCCTCACGGGCCTTCACCCCGTTCGTTCAACATCGTTCTGCGCATCCCTCTCTAGGTACCTACCCCATTCACGCACACGCGGTTCCCATAACCGGAATTTACCACCCCCGCCTCGAACCGGCTTGACACCAGCAACAAAATCCACCCCTATAACTCAAACCGACCCGAGAGGACGAGAATATTTTCGACACCGAAACCATTCGCAATTCTCTCTCTCTCTCTCTCTCTCTCTCTCTCTCTCTCTCTCTCTCTCTCTCTCGGCTCGCCATTCTTCCGTTTTTCCATTCGTTAGTCGGTGGGGGGATGTATCGCTTCTTGGGCTACTCATCGCGTCACCATCGATTCTCCATTCCTACCGGAAGCCTCCGTTCTCAAAGACATTCGGAGTTCCGAAATCCCATACTGCAGTACCATTCCATTAAGGGGAGGAGACTCGGCAAACGCTGACAAGATTCAGCCCGAGTGTTAAGGCAGTATTATAGTCTATAAATATGAAAAAAAAACGATTTTTTTTTGCTTTTTCTTCAGACTGGATGTACATTTAGACGGGGAAAAAATTAGGCAAATTTAAGGGTTTTTTTTCAATAAGAAATAATTATTCTTGATTAATCAAACTGTATACTTTAACAGTATATTTAAGTATACAAAACAATTAAAAAAATGTATTTATCGTCCAAATGGCGGTGCTGTGGCAAAGTGTTGGGTTTGTTTGGAGCTGTGGCAAAGTGTTGATTGGGTTTGTTTGGGTTGTAGTCTAACTTACCGTAAACTTTGGTCTGCAAAAAAATGAAAGAACTTTTTTCAGTTAGAACATGTATAGTTTTTATTAGATGTTATTTAAAATAAAGAAAATTAAAATTTGAGCGAATGTAACGTATTTTTTTTAATCAAAATTTCTGTGAATGTTTTTTTAATCAAAATTTCTCAAGAGTCTCGTCAACGAGAAGGTCAACATCAATATTTCAACACCACTGTCCTGGTGAAAAAAAATCGATTCGCGCCTCTTTCCTGAAGCGTTGACGAAGTAATCGTTCGATTATTTTCCATTCAGACAAAGAATAGATTCTGGCCTAGAAAAATTGATTCTAAAAAAAATCGGACTCCATGGAATCTATACGAAAAATCGATTTTTCTCATCTTAAGGCCTTAGGCCACTCCAGGATTTTTCAAAAATCGATTTTTTTGTTAAAAATGTGTCATAGTACCTAAAAAATTACATTCCAAAAGATTATGGGTGTGAAATATCTCTAAGTACTCGATTTTCGAATTCTAGCGCAGCCCCTCTTGATCCATGTCGTGACTTTCTACTAACTTTAAACTCGTTTATCTCAAAACTACATTTTTCAAGTCGGCCGGACTCATAACACAAACAAATTTCGACCGATTCACTTGAAATTTCAACTGTATATTTAGAATTACATTTTCTGAGGCACTACGTAGGATTTTTTTATTATATTGCATAGTTCCTTTTTTATAAACAATTTTCTGACTATTTTCTCATGGAATTTTATACTTTTTGTTTTAGAAATGCGCCATTTTGACAAAAAACAATATATAAAAAAAATCCTACGTACTTCTATAGCTATTCTTATATATAATCGACAAAACTTTAGTGTCTCATGATAACTCAAAAATTATAGGAGCTGTTGGTCCGGCCGTTGACCTTCCAGAAATAAAGGCGTCATCGGAAAAATGCTGCACGGTTGCCATTTTGACATGTATCGCTGTGAAAAAATAATTTTCTATACTCAATTACGTGTATAATAAAACCCCTATTTTTTAATTCCGATTTATTTTCTGGTTACGCTAAAAAAAATCACAAAATATGCCCTTTTTGGCGTCTAGAGTGGCCTAAGGCCTTAAAAATCGATTCTCCTCAAGATCGATTCAGAATCGAATATCCCTTAGTCATGACAACCCCCTCAATCCTTTTTTTCACGGACATACAGGGTGTCCGATGGCAGATTTCAAACTTTAAATGATGATAACTTTAAAACGCGAAGTGCAAGAGGAGTGCGGGGCGGGTAGCTGAGGTCGCGTGCGTTGCGGATTTTTTAGTCGCCATGGAGCGTTGGCCTGGAGAGCAACGTGCTTTCGCTGTGGAGGCGTATTTAACTAGTCGTTTTTCGCTTACTTTGGCGCGGCGTAAATTCTGTAATCGCTACAACATTCGCCGAATAAGTGACGCGCCATCGATAAATTTGATCCAAAGTTGGGTAGCAAGATTTAGAGCTTCAGGCTCGGCTGTAAACAGGCATCACCAAAATCAAGCAGCCTCTGTATCAACTCCGGAAAACATCCAACGTGTGAGTGATACTGTTTTAGAAAATCCACGAATGTCATTGAGAGTGCGTTCGTCTGTTTTGGGTATTCCAAAATCGACACTGCATGAAATTATGAAGAAAAAAATAAAATTTCATCCGTATAAAATCCAAATAATTCAAAAATTGAACGACAGTGACTACCCAACAAGAATAACTTATGCTCAAAAGATGCTGCAGACTTTTTCCACCGAAACACGACTAAGAAACATTTTTCATACCGACGAAGCACATTTCCATCTTGGAGGTTATGTCAACAAGCAAAATTTTCGTTACTGGAGTCTCCAAAATCCAAGAGAAGTGCATGAGCAGCCACTGCATATTGAAAAGGTCACTGTTTGGTGCGCTATTTCGGGGAACGGAATCATCGGGCTCTATTTTTTTGAAAATAATCGTGGCCAGACGGTGAAGGTCAACTCAAAAATTGAAATCCGCATTTGATTTCTTTTCATTTTAATAAATATTTTTTAATTACTTTGTTTATTCATTTTTTTACAATTTTTTTAAGTTTGAAATCTGCCATCGGACACCCTGTATTTAGAGAGCCATAACTTTTTAAATTTTTATTTTTTTACACGCATTTTTTTTTGCAAATTCTTGAAACATCAATAATAAAAACTGTAGGAAATGGATACTAATTAATTTTTTTGTTGTCAAGCCCGAAAAACGCCTGAAATATAGGCCTTGTGGACTGGAATACTGCGTTGAATCGAGCGAACGGGACAGAAGGTGCCGACGGGATTCTTATAGATGATCATTGCTCTTCGGATTATCCGGACGTGTCGTCGCATTTTTCGTGGCTTTAGCCGAATAAAATATTACACGTACCTCGGCCGATCAACCCGAGCAGCAATCTTGCCAAAGACCTCCAACGATCCGTTTCAATTGAGATTTCTCCCGTGACGTGTTATTTTTACAGAATGTTAATTCGCAAGGGACGTTGGAGGTTACGCTTCCGCGTGTTGCGGGCGAAGATGCGGGGGGCGGGACGGGGGCGAGAAGAAAAATAAAGAGCTGTGGCGTACGAAACCAATGGGTGATCAATCATGAGCGAGCAATCCATTTTACCGGGCAGCCGAGAGCTGTCCGGTTCTTACGAGCTGCCCAAGGCCCGAGAGAAAACCGATAGGGAATGCCCGAAGGTTAAAGGACATTAACTTCTCGATTGCCGACGGGAAAAAGTTGTAATTACTTTTCGATCGGCACGCGAAAGCTCGTTTCGTTCTTTATAGCTTTCTCGTTCCGGCTTCAACCACTTCCATCTCTCTCTCTCGCTCTCTCTCTCTCTCTCTCTCTCTCTGAGCTTGAGCGATACATGTAAAAATAGCGACTGTGCAGCATTTTTCCGACGACCCCTTTATTTCTGGAAGGTCAACGGCCGGACCAACATCTATAATTTTTGACTTATGATGAGAAACTAAAGTGTTTTCGATTATTTATAAGAATAGCTATAGAAGTACGTAGGTTTGTTCATATACTGTTTTTTGTAAAAATGGCGCAATTCTAAAGCAAAAAGTATAAAATGCCATGAGAAAATCGTCCGAAAATTGTTTATAAAAAAGGAAATATGCAATATAATTTTTAAAAATCCAACGCGGTGCCTCAGAAAATGTAATTCTAAATATACAGTTAAGGGGCCATTCCACTTTGAAGCCACGAAAAAAGGCTATTTTCGCGATTTTTTTTTTGAGGATTTTATAAAAGATATGAATATAAAAGTTATTGGGCTTGATAAATAAAGTCTCGAAATACATTTAAAAAAAAAATTTATTCATTTTTAAGTACAAAAACTATAGTTTAACGTAACGCCTCGAAAATCGGTGGGCTAGGTAGCTCCATCACAACTCGGCAAAGGCTTGTCTGAAACAAAAAAATCAAAGTCCATTAGATTCAGTATGACACCACCTACAAAATGACCCTCGGTTATAAAGTTTTATCAAAAAATAAAAAAATGGCAGATAAAAAATGAAAAAAGTAAAAAAACGCGTTTTTTCGCAGTTTTTCGCAAAAAAAAAAAGTAAAAATCAAAATTTTAAAACCATCGAGGGTCATCTTGTTGCGAATCATGTTTACAATATGTGGTTCAAATTTCAAGAGAATCGGTTTATTAGTTTTAGAGATACGATGGAGCTAGATTTTGAAAACGTTGTTTCGAGAAAAACGCGTTTGAAGTTTATACTATGAAAAACTCTTACCTAAACTCAATCGGCAATTCCTGCACCGTACAAAATCCCTTCTGATTGCTCATCATAGTCGATTTCTTCAAGTCTTGCTTGCTTTCGTTTGGTTCTGGTCTCTTTTGAGCACTCAGAACTGCGGCGGTTTGAAGAGCGAACACGCTCGTCATCGCGATTGTCGGCGAATCCGATGGCGATCGGGCCGAGTTTGACGCCCATTATTTCCATTATTTTAAGCACTGGACGAAATCCTTCATTAAAGACACACGCGCAAACTTTGCAGGCAATGTCTACGATTTTTTTGCCGTTGAACATGTGTTTAAGTGCCATATTCCATACGCAGTTGTTAAAACTTTCATTATTGTTTTGCGTATGGCCACCTAAACACCTTTCGAGCAGTTCTGTTTTGGTGAGATCCTCGTAAATAGCTTTTAAAACTTCCTGTACTTCCTCAGAAAGAGCAGGAGGATGTTTGTAATGTTGCTGAAGTGCCTTAGCTTTGAGGTACTTGCACCATTCTAAAGGCCGATGGGTCGGCCGAGCGCGCTATACGCTCAGGTAGACGAAATGAGGTCCTGACGTTCAGGTAAAAAAAAATACTTAGAGAGCTCGGATTTTCATAAAATGTTGACACAATATTTCTGAATGTATGTACTTTCGAAAACAGTTAAAAAAAATCGATTTTTTTAAATTTTCAAAGTGGACTGGCCCCTTAAAATTTTAAGTGACTCGGTTAAAATTTGTTTGAGTTATGAGTCCGGCCGACTTGAAAAATGTAGTTTTGAGATAAATGCGTTTAAAGTTAGTAGAAAGTCACGATATAAATCAAGAGGGGTTGCGCTAGAATTTGAAAATCGACTACTTAGAGATTTTTCACACCCATAATCTTTTGGAATATAATTTTATAGGTAAAAAGGTGCATATTTAACGAAAAAAAAATCGATTTTTGGAAAATCCTAGAGTGGCCTAAGGTCTTAATCTACCAAACTCCATTTGCCGAGGTCAGTGCCATGAAGATGCCTCCATTTGGTCCAGTGTAGCCTCTGCTATTCCTGTCAAACCTTCTTTCGAGCCCCTGCAGTGAAACGTGCAGAACACAGGCCTCCTTCATCTGCTTTCGATCTCAAGTCCGTTGCCTCGACTCCACCTAACCTGTTTTGAGCCCAAATTCGATGTCTCCTCCATCAACACTCCATTGTGGCCTGATCGGTAACCCGTTCGATGACGA
Source organism: Ophion ventricosus (assembly GCA_963932345.1). Taxonomy (NCBI): domain Eukaryota; kingdom Metazoa; phylum Arthropoda; class Insecta; order Hymenoptera; family Ichneumonidae; genus Ophion; species Ophion ventricosus. Next base: position 34,327,151 of record OZ010715.1, on the reverse strand, counting down.
AATGAAGACGTTTTCGCTGAATGGAGAGTCCGGAGGGTCTACAGTGCGTCTACAGTAGGCTGAACGGAGGGTCCAGAGGGTCTACAGTGCGCCTACGGTAGGCCGAAACGGGGGGCCAGTAAGTTCTGCGGGAGCGCTCGAAGTAAGCCCACCTGGGGTTTAGCAGGTTCAGTTGCGCTCTGCATTGGCCTCCTTTGACTGACAATGCCCAGTTTCTGCCATTCGGTCCAGGGCCCAGGTTCATCGGAGGCCCTAACGTTTTGGTATTCTAAACATTGCACCTCCGTTTAGGTAGACTATAATCGGTTATCGCCAGTGTCTTCTTGGAGAAGGAGACCTTTGTTTTGCGGATTGAACGCGGCTCGAAACTTTTGACGCGGACAGTCTCGCTTTTTCTTAGGTAGCGCCAGCTACAGAGTACGAAATAAACAACACACACTTTCTTTCTATGCTTCTTTCCCAAGAGGGTCCAAAGTGGACTTCCATTCGATTTCGGACATAAAACAAATATATACGGGCGATAACCTTGCATCCATCCAAGCCATGAAACTCGCACATCACAGATTCGACGAAAATCAAATAATCCAAATTTATGATCGTTCCAACTGTCATCATATCGTAACACAGTTATCACTTTGATGATCATCCTGCATTTGGCACGCGTCTCGCCACAGGATGTCAATTGTTCAACCTCTTTTGGATTCAAAAGCGCAGTCCGTATCAACACTCGTCACCAATCCAATTGCCGGATTTCGATTCATAGAGGGCATGGTAACGTGTGCTGAGGATTATGCAAATGTTCTGGTATATTTTCATATTTGTATCAGTCGAAACGATGCGTTTGATCGTCTTCTCGGGATCATCGGAGGCCCATTTGTCTTCGTTACGATTTGGAGTTTCGGCAAGTGCGTTGTCGGAGATTGTAGCACTAATTCGACGAGAGTTCAAATCGTATGGAGAATACATACGTGCTGTCGTAACTCGGGGTCACGCGAGGATCCCCTGCCGGGCACGTGACCGCCACGCGTTGGCAGTTAACACCCCCCCCCTCCTCCCCTTCCCCCGCGCCGCGGCCGCTTCCCTTTGCAGCATCTTGGGAACTAGTAATCGAGCTCAAAGGGGAAATTTTGGGACTTTCAAAATGGACATTTTTTTATTTCTTCAAATGTTTATGTAGCTTCTTAAGGGGTTAGCCTATTGTGACGACCCAAAAATCGGGGTTATGTGAAAAAATGAATTTTGAAAGAATGTGTAATATGATTGAAAAATCGTTTGAACATTTATTTGTACGTACATTGAGGCCTTAGGCCACTCTAGAGGCTAAAAAGGGCATATTTTGTGCCATCAAGTCATCAAGAAAAACATTTTAGAATATTTTTTGTTCGATTTTTCGAAGAAAGGTGACATTATTATTGTTAATAACTAATGATACAAAATGTTAAGACGAAAAACGTCGGTGAAGACTAAGCTACTATTGCCCTGAATAAGTGTATGGAATTTCAAGCCAATCACTACATTAGATGTCGAGAAATCATTTACACCGTTTTGAAAAACGTAGTGTCGTGAAAAAGCGCGTTTAAACCTCCAGACCTCTTGATCCTATTCCACACAGACAGGGAGTAATATTTTCCGCCGACATCCGTGAAAATTTGCACGATCACAGCAGGATAATGGAGTCGCGCTGACAAATTGAATGTGTGATGAGTTGAGAGGATTTTTGAAATAAGGGGGCGTGGTTCCATTACCGGGACGACGAATACGTAGATATAAATGTATACCTGGGAGCCTACTTTTTCTACCGCATAACAGCAGGCGCGGAGGCGCTCAAACTTACCGTGTGAAATTTTACTCGTGGTAGATGAGTACGAGAGATTTCGGATTTCACAGACGCTTGGGCAATTCCTTGACTTATCACGGCCTCATTGGCGTAACCAGAATTTTTTTGTGCGGCGGAGGTCGGGCTAGGAGGGGCTTAAGAAAAACTGCTTTTGATCACAATCATCCTTTTAGCATTGAAAATACTTTTAAAGATGTGTATAGGGGGTCTGTTTTAGCGAGATGTCACACGAAACTAACGGTACCCCCACTCTACTGCCACTGTGTTGTAGCAGAGTGGGGGGAGCTGCGACATGCTGAATGCCTGTGATTGGTAGAAAAATGCCGCATTACATGTAGAGTTATTTGTGGTTGGAAATGTTAAGCTTCAATTTTGATGTGTACATTACAATGTTGTCATGATGATAATTATATGTACAGTTTGAGAGAGAGAAAGAGTGAGAGAGTGTGAGAGTCGGTGAGGGGTCGGGGAGAGTGAGAGCGAGAGAGGGGAGGAAGAGAGTTGGAGAGTTGGAGAGAAGTTGGAAGGTAGTTGGAGAGTAGTTGGAGAGTAGTTGGAGAGTAGTTGGAGAGTAGCTGAAGAGTCGTTGGAGAGTAGCTGAAGAGTAGTTGGAGAATAGTTGAAGAGTAGTTGGAAAGTAGTTGGAGAGTAGTTGGCGAGTAGTTGGAGAGTTGGAGAGTAATTGAAGAGTTGGAGAGTTGGAGAGTAGCTGGAGAGTAATTGGAGAGTAGGTGGAGAGAGTTTGGACAGTAGCTGGAGAATAGTTGGAGAGTTGGACAGTAATTGAAGAGTTGGAGAGTTGGAGAGTAGCTGGAGAGTAGTTGGAGAGTAGGTGGAGAGGAGTTAGAGAGTCGTTGCAGAGTAGTTGGAGAGTACTTTTGAATTTGGTTTTTCAATTTCAGATACAGTTATGATGAGTTATCCTGACCACCACGCGGACCCTTTTTTTTAGGGGTCCCCGGAAACCAGGTCCCACCGGCTGAATTTCCCAAATTTTTGGATGAAATCTTTTTAAAATATTGTTGAAATGTTGCTCTTTTATGTGCTTAACGCTTTGAATAAAATAATTTATATATTATATTTTTTTTTAAATAGAGAAAATATGCTTTTTTGGCTTCGAAACCCAATAGTAAGCTTCAATTTTGATGTGTACATTACAATGTTATCATGATGATAATTATATGTACAGTTCGAGAGAGAGAGAGAGAGAGAAAGCGTGAGAGAGTGTGAGAGTGGGTGAGGGGACGGGGAGAGTGAGAGAGAGAGAGTGGTGGAAGAGAGAGAGTTGGAGAGTTGGAGAGTAGTTGGAAAGTAATTGGAGAGTAGTTGGAGAGTAGTTGGAGAGTAGCTGGAGAGTAGTTGGAAAGTAGTTGAGGAGTAGTTGGAGAGTAGCTGAAGAGTAGTTGGAGAATAGTTGAAGAGTAGTTAGAAAGTAGTTGGAGAGTAGTTGGCGAGTAGTTGGAGAGTTGGAGAGTTGAAGAGTAGGTGGAGAGTAGTGGGACAGTAGCTGGAGAGTAGTTGGAGAGTTGGAGAGTTGGACAGTAGCTGGAGAGTAGTTGGAGAGTTCGAGAGTTGGACAAAAATTGAAGAGTTGGAGAGTTGGAGAGTAGCTGGAGAGTAGTTGGAGAGCACTTGGAAAGTAGTTGAAGAGTAGTTGGAGAGTAGTTTTGAATTTGGTTTTTCAATTTCAGATAAAGTTATGATGAGTTACCCTGACCACCACGAGGACACTTTTTTTTTATGGGTCTCCGAAAACCAGGTCCCACCGGCTGAATTTCCCAAATTTTTGGATGAATTTTTTTTTAAATATAGTTGAAATGTTGCTCTATTATGTGCTTAACATTTTAAATAAAATAGCTTATATATTATATTTAAAAAAAAAATACAGAAAATATTCTTTTTTTTGGCTTCGAAACCCACGTAAGCCCTTAATTGAATGCTGCGATTATTGCTTTCTAGGATTCTATTTTTTCTTTTTTTTTTTTCAATATAAAAAAATCCCTCGCATAGCCCAATGGTGAATTCAGTCAGCCTGAGTTATTGTTCTTCAGTCCGACAAGAAAGAAGAGAGAGCAATAACAGCCGAGGAAAATCACGAAATTCGAAAATGTGGCAGATTCGAGATATCCGTTTCTAGGCTGCAAGTGAATGTCGCGAGTATCGAGATCGTCGGTTGGCTGGGGCTTTATATCCAGCTTGGTAAATTGTGCTTGAAGCAGCGTCGTAAGGAGTCGCGGTATACCACCAAGTGAAGGGATGTTACCCCATCCGCGTGTCCTGAACCACCTTATCTCTGTGCACACGGTGGCTGCGCGTGGCGTTGCTTATGCGTTACGTGAATACTTTACCTAAGCGCCACGAGATGATAGGACTGGGAGACCCCAGGGGAACGAGAAAAAGCAAGGGAGAAGGACGAACAGAGAGAGAGAGGGAGAGAGAGAGAGAGAGAGAGAGAGAGAGAGAGAGAGAGAGAGAGAGAGAGAGAGAGAGAGAGAGAGAGAGAGGGAGTGAAAGAGTTGGAACGTTATTGTACGCCGTTACCATGTAGTCACTGAAGGTTGAACAGCCAACGTAGACACTCCCCGTACGAAATTAATGCGCCTTGGCGATATCATAAAGCGCTATCTCGAGTTTCGAGTTCCCGCAATAGGCTCACCAAGCCGCGGTACCAAGATCGCGAAACACCCGAAAACGTGAGATGCCTAGACCAGAAGTTACCCAATTACTGATCCTCAATGCCCACATCTGCAGGCGCGAAGATCATTGACGTAGATAGCATTTTTTTGGGGGATGGGTCCAGGAGGAAACGGCCTCACAAAAACTAATTTCGTTAACGGTCATGTTTTTTTTTTATTTATAAAATTTATATAATAGCCGACAATCACGTAATGAAATATGAAATGTGAAACTTCCTTCAAGCGGTTACATCTACTTAGAAAAGTGTAAAAAATCGATTTTCGATAGTACGAGGAAAAAAAAATGTTATGCGTGGTAGCCACGCTCGTTAGAAGTGAAACTTCAAACACTCGTGTCACTGATGAATGAAAATACCAGCCAAAAAAAAGGCATATTTTCTCTATTTTTTTAAATATAATGAATAAATTATTTTATTTAAAATGTTAAGCACATAAAAGAGCAACATTTCAACAATATTAAAAAAAAAATTCATCCAAAAATTTGAGAAATTCAGCCGGTGGGACCTGGTTTCCGGAGACCCCTAAAAAAAAAGTGTCCTCGTGGTGGTCAGGATAACTCATGATTACGATAAAAAATATAAAAGTAAAATAAAAAGGCTAGCGCAAGCCAGTGTGTAGAAACTCCCGAAACCCAAAGTTGAAGACTTGCAAGTTGGGTGTTTGTCTCAAGTACGGAGGTAAAACGTTCCACGAGCAGTTAAGGCCTTAGGCCACTCTAGAGGCAAAAAAAAGGGCATATTTTGTGATTTTTTTTCAGCGAAACCATAAAATAAATCGGAATTACAAAATAGGGGTTTTATTATACACATAATTGACTATGCAAAATTATTTTTTCACAGCGATACATGTCAAAATGGCGACTGTGCAGCATTTTTCCGATGACGCCTTTATTTCTGGAAGGTCAACGGCCGGACCAACAGTTCCTATAATTTTCGAGTTATGATGAGACACTAAAGTTTTTTCGATTATATATAAGAATAGCTATAAAAGTACGTACGATTTTTTTGATATATTGTATTTTATCAAAATGGCGCATTTCTAAAACAAAACGTATTAAATGCCATGAGAAAATCATCAGAAAATTGTTTATAAAAAAAGGAACTATGCGATATAATTTAAAAAATCCTACGTAGTGCCTCAGAAAATATAATTCTAAATATACAGTTAAAATTTCAAGTGAATCGGTTGAAATTTGTTTGAGTTATGAGTCCGGCCGACTTGAAAAATGTAGTTTTGAGATAAACGCGTTTAAAGTTAGTAGAAAGTCACGACATGAATCAAGAGGGGTTGCTCCAGAATCCGAAAATCGAGTACTTAGAGATTTTTCACACCCATAATCTTTTGGAATATAATGTTATAGATACTAAGGTACATAATTAACAAAAAAAAAATCGATTCTTGGAAAATCCTAAAGTGGCCTAAGGCCTTAAAGCACTAACTGTATCAGAACGGAACGTTACCAATTCTGGCGAGATTTTACGGTACATTGATCACATGATTTTCCAAAACCAGCCGCAAGCTAGAACTGCCAGGCTTGATGTGAGCTCTTTACTAATCGTCAGGGCAATAACGCTAATGGTGTTGATCTGGATATATCCATGGTGTAAAGATATATCAGCACACATTAGGAATCCCCTAAGGTCGCTTTCCTGGCGCATCATACCGGGCGAGACAACCATCACTTTTCCTCGCGCAAATCAATCTCGGCCGGCTGTCCTGAATCGCAACGGGGCACGTCCGAATATTCATACGACATTCATCATGAGAGTATGATGGCCGGGACTGGAGACTCGTTTCGAGCACGGGCGCCATGTGCTCTCCTAGGGAGGATCTCCGCCTTTGCTGCTGACACGCGATCACTCGAATAACCATTTTGTGACTCGAGCAAGCCCGGGTGGCGAGAGGTTCTCGTTAACCCCGAATTCATTGGTTTCCAATACCCCTGCTCTCGGTGAATCGGGCAAACGGTGCGTCAGCTATTTTACGTGCGAACCACCGTTCATCACTGAATAGCGCATGATCAGCACAAGAGAGCCAACAACGTACGAATGGCTTAGAAGTACTCTGTGCTTGGTCTTCATTGTTATCATCTATTTTGGCAAACATGTGAACATCCCATGAAGAAGATGGAAAGCTACTCAGAAGTCATATGGACAGATGTCAGCCTCCAGCATAGGAAGTTGAAGTATTCAGCATTCAAATAGCTAGTTGTAGCCTTCAATCTTCATCCTTCAGCATACCCAGTTGCAGCATTCAGCCTCCACCTTGGCCAATTGCAGCATTCAGCCTTCAGCTTGGATAGTTGCAGTATTCAGCCGTCAACCATCAGTTTGGCCAGCTGCAGCCTTCAGCCTTTTGCTTGGGTAGTTGCAGGATTCAGCCTTCAACCTTCATTTTAGCCAGCTGCAGCCTTCAGTTTTCAGCTTGGCCAGATACAGCCTTCAGCCTTTAGCCTTCAGCTTGGGCGGTTGCACCCTTCAGTCTTCTGCTTGGCCAGTTGCAGTCTTCAGCATGCCTAGTTGTAGCCTTCAACCTTCAGCTTTCAGCATAGGCAGTTGTATTCTTCAACATTCAGCCTTCAGCCTGGCTAATTGTAGCCTTCAACGTTCAGCCTTCAGGATGACTAGTTGTAGCCTTCAGCATGAGCTGCTTCAGCCTTCAGCATGAGCTGTTTCAGCCTTCAGCATGGCCAGTTGCAGCTTTCAGTCTTCGGCTTTCAGCACGGTAAGTTGCATCCTTTTTTGCAAGCCTACGCAACATAAAAGCAACATTTTTCGCAGTCTACGACCAGTCATTCACCTACTTTGCAAATACCAAGACTATCAATTACCTGGATATGCATATCCTTCACTGGCTTCATATATTGTTCCGAGGCATTTCCAGGTTTCCGCCAACAACTTTTGCGCCATCCAGCGCCAAACTGTACGTGCCCAGCCACCAGAAACCGCTATTAACTTCTAGGCAGCTAGGCTGAAAATGTCTGCCAGGAGTCGTTCAGACTTCCGCCAGTAGGGATGCGAGCAAATAAGGCCGGGATCTTCTTCATGATACTTCACGTACGTTCATTCAGACTTCCGCCAGTAGGGATGCGAGCAAATAAGGCCGGGATCTTCTTCATGATACTTCACGTACGTTCATTCAGACTCTACCAGGGCCACACCAGCGCGCGTTCGCCAAAGTTCTGATTTCTCGCCAATTTCTCTGACAAACGTAGTCATAGTTGAAGAACGCAAAACTTGGATGATAGGTTATACTTTCAAAAGAATACCTTTTTTTTATACTGATGACACTGTGCGGTGCTTGCTACCGTCGTCAAACTTTCACGATTATTTTTCTCCCGAGAGAGAATTTCTTTTATTCGTTGCAGACGCCACGCGTTCGTTCTAGGGAGATTTTACTCGAATCAAGAGTTGCGATGAACACGTATAAGTTTGTACATGGCGCATACACATATCGCAGAGGGTTGGACGCTTGGCCTGGCTTCTTTCACGAGTATACATCTACATATATGTATTGGTTGAACGAAACGGGAGCAAAAGCGGAGGAGCATGAGGATATAGCGTCGCGGAGCGGAGAATGGGGGCGGGGGGGCACGAGCGAGGTTTTCGCCGGCTTGTGGCAAGTTATTAGAATGGTCCGGAAAAGATGGCGCAGAGTCGCTCCGTATTTTTATACTGTACGGCCGCTGCTTTGCATAATCCCGCACTTAGCTCGCTCGTCGCGAGATGCCGTCTCTTGCTATGCAGATCTTTCTGCTTCTCGACGAAAGTATACTGTGTTCCCCCTAGCCACCATCGTGCCTTCCCTCTCTCTCTCTCTCTCTCTCTCTTCACCAGCACCCGTAAGTTTCGTACTTCTGTACTTTCTTTCTTCTATAGTCTTCATCGGCTATCTCATCCTTGTGTTCACCGGCGAGTAACGGAAAGAGAGCTTTTCCATTCGCGAAGAAAGGATACACCGAGGACTCCGCACACCACTGAGAAACGTTGAGCAGTCGCTCTCCGGGCGAATGATTAACGACGAGACCTTGGACCGATCTTTCGATCGCTCTTTCTCTCGGTTTGGTTTCGAGCACCCTTCTGTCCTCCAGCCATTTTTACTTTTTATTTTTACGAAGCCAGCAGCAATTTCACAGTATTGCGGGGACGTTATCAGTCCGCATATTTTCGACGCCAGCGTCAATATCGTCTTCCGCTTATTTGAGGGAACGGAGGAGTCACCGATATCGAGAGACAACACTGCTGCGTGAATATTTGATAGGGAGCGAGTTATCGACAAACTTTGGTGGGAGAGTTCGTCGTGTTTCTAGGTATGATACAGTCGTATGGAGAAATATGAAGAAATGGCAGAGTTGTATCCAGAAATATGAAGACATGGCGCAGGCATATCTAGAAATATGAAGACATGGCGCAGGCATATCTAGAAATATGAAGACGTCGCAGAGTCGTAACTAGAAATATAGAGACATGGCAGTTTTATCTAGAAATATGAAGACGTGGCACAGTCTGATCGAGATATATACGAAGACATGGCAGTCTTATCCAGACTCACACTACTGCTCAAACGTTTGGATACATCAGTCGATATTTCTTGCCGCACTAAAAAATAGATAGCTCCGTCGAAAAAAACGATAACCGCATTTAACGGACGGCGCTTTGAAGGGAACAAATTCAGCTTTGTTTTGCTTCTTTGGAATGTTTTTTATGATTTTTTTTCGAGCCGGTACACACTTTTGTAAGTGACCGTTTTTTGGCTATTTTTCGATCATCGAGAATTGGGCGCATAACTTATGGAATTTTTTTTTTTTTCAATTTTTATCCATCATAAACTTGAAATCGGTACCTGAAACTCCATTTTCGTTTTTTTTTAAGTTTCGTACGATTTTTTTTCGCAAAGTTATTTCTTTTTTAGCTAAAAAAGACAAATTTTGGAAAATGCAACATAATTCAAGAACTGTAGGATTTAAGAGGAAATGTTAAAGACGTAAAAAGTTGCGTAAGTTTATACTGGATCGCCTGGATTTTTTTCAGAATTTTCCTTTGAGATTTTTTTTTACTATTTTCGCTCGAAACTCTGATGAGTAGGATAGCTGAATCTCGGAGGATAATCTAAACAATTGATTCTCCGAGTTTCGGCCAAAAAAATGTTGAAATTTTTTTAAAAAAAAATCTGAAAAATTAAAGGGAATTTAAAAACGAAAACTAAAAAAGTTTCTCGTCCTGATATTTTGTCCTAAACGCCATATTTTTCGAATTAAGCCATCCAACTCAACAGACTTTCGGGCGAAAATAGTAAAAAAATCTCACAGGAAAATTCTTTAAAAATTCCACGCAATCAAGTATAAGCTTACGCAACTTTTTACATATTTAATATTTCCCCTTAAGCCCTATAGTTCTTGAGTTACGTTGCATTTTCCAAAATTTGTATTTTTTAGCCAAAAATGAAATAACTATGCCAAAAAAAATCGTACAAACCTTTCTAAAAAACGAAAATGGAGCTTCTGCTATTCCTTTCAAGTTTATCATGAATAAAAATCACAAAAAAAATTGTATAAGTTATGCGCCCAATTCTCGATGGTCGAAAAATAGCCGAAAACGATCACGTACAAAAGTGTGTACCGGGTCGAAAAAAAATCATAAAAAATATTTGAAAGAAGCAAAACAAAGCTGAATTTGTTCCCTTCAAAACGCTGTTCATTAAATTTGGTTATCTTGTTTTTTGGCGAAGCTATCTAACTTTTAGTGCGGCAAGAAATATCGACGGGTGTATCCAAACTTTTGAGCGGCCATGGACATTTAATGAAGGCCATGCACAGTTATAACTAGAAATACGAAGACATTGCAGTGTCATATCTAGAAACATTAAGACAGGGCAGTCTTATCTAGAAATATAAACACATGGCAGAATCATATCTAGAAATATGAAGACATGGCACAGTCATATTTGGAAATATGAAGGCAACCCACTGTCTTATCTAGAAATATGAAGACATGGGACAGTCATATCTAGAAATATGAAGACATGGAACAGTCCCATCTAAAAATTTGAAAACATGAAATAGTTTCTTCGTCGAAAATCGTATCCTTCTTTATTACTGATTCGTTATTACTGATCGATTAGAAAAAGGGGCTCATCGTGATGTCAACTGTCAGGAAATTCTCGTCAGGCTACAGCACGACACGCTTCGGGACTTGACTACAACTGGGGAATTTTCCAGTTATCCTGTCCGAAGCTGACATGGAGGCGATCATGTCACCCGCTCTCTTCCACTCCCTCTTTCCTTATTTGCAGTCGTTTGCGCCTCACTTTTCAGGAAAAAACGAATCTTCTTCCCTCGCTCATCTGTTTCGTATGCGAGCAAGTAGGAAAAAGCGCAAGCTAAGAGAAAGAGTGTCGCGTCATCAATCTTAACGTGAATCGACCGGGGACCATCTAGACACTCTCCCGGCGTTTCTCGCAGATGTGACTTTGATTCTCTCTTCCGGTATTCCCTGGAGACGTAGACGCGGCTGGATTAAGTCCGTCTCGCTGCGGACTGGCTCTCTCTCTCTCCCCCTCTCTCTCTCTCTCTCTCTCTCTCTCTCTCTCTCTCTCTCTCTCTCTCTCTCTCTTCTTCATTGGTAATTTGTCCGATCCCCGGTGTCGAGGTTTCGACATATTCGGCTCGAATCGAAGACTTCCAGCACCTGTGATCTTCGATACCAAGCACCATAATTTATACCGGTTGAGCCAAGTCCGATTAAAACCTTGTCTGCATCAAATTTAGTTCCGCGAAAACTTCAGTGAGCCATAACACTATCTCCATTACCGTGTCATAAATCCATTTAGAGATACGAGCCAAGATGATTGGGATGTCACCTACCCCGGTGGCCTTTTTACTAGCCCTCTATACTCATGATAGACTTTCCAGTCTTCATAAGTCATTTACGAATAACCCAATCTAGATTATCAATACACGTACAAACGGCTTGATTCGGGAACGTCATCATTTCCTCCAAGGTGGACCGTAACGCTGCAACATCGCAAAGTCAAAGCTCACTGAACGTCTAGGACAGCCTCACTGTAATAATTCACTCTCCATATGTCACTTGATCACAGAGCATTGCGATCAATGTTCCCAGGAGTGTTGGCTCCGAGTATTCGTATGCAGCGCACAGAGATGCTCGCCAACTACAAGCCTAAAGCCAGGAGTCGTCATTGAACGCGTCATAGCCACCGAACATATTTGAATCAACGCCACGAACATACGGTGTGCGGTATCGGGTTTCAATGTATCCATGACGATCGGCAGGTCCTGCAGACTCCACCCTACATGTTCACGAGTCTCAAATACACGCGCAGTACCAACCCCTGCTGCGGGACCTTTTCATTCGCTGGTACATGTGCCTTAAGGGCTCATACCTGAGTAGATGAGCAATAGAGAGACCATATTAGGAGATTTTTTTCTCGGAAAATAATTGCTTCACTCAAAAACTTGTTTTCAGTCGAAAAGAGCATGTATACTTGTATGTATGTAAATTTTTTAACCACAAATTTATTAGGAATAAATATGAAAAATTCGCCTCAGCCTAAGCCCCGTTTTTAGAAATGTCCTTCACCGTGCTCATCATTTTAGGTTGAGAAATCATGTGGAACAAAAATAGGCATTGAATTCATAATTAGTAGTGTACAACAGAGTTAGCAACGAGCCAAAACGAAGGAAAAAAAATTGCAAAACGGCGGCTGTTTGAAATTTGAGTTCAATTTTTTTACCTATTTTTTAAAGTTTACAATTCATTTTGAAACATTTGTATGCATTTCTTTCGAAAAGTCTCATCATAGATAACGGAAAAAAGCATTCAAGAATATCCTGTTCAAATTTGAAGGTCTATCGATCAGTTCTCGGGATATCGTGAACACCATTTTTGAAAACCGTGGTCTGAGAAAACGGGTTTGACACTATTTATTTTTGTTCAATTTTGATTTAAAAAATGTATATACATGTGACAATAGATGCTCTTTTTAACAGAAGAAAAGAACTTTTTAAATAAAGCAATAATTTCCCGAAAAATTTTCTCAAAATATGGTTTCTCTTTTACCTATCTTCTCAGGTGTAAGCCCTTAACCATTCGTGGTCACACTTGGGTCGATTCTACCCAGTCAGTTTTCAAAAACGTATTGTGACCAAACTATCCGTTCGAAGTGGTTGAAAAAATTACGGAACATGCTTGGAACTTTCTAGATGATGTATGAAAAATTTATTTATAAGAAATAAAATGGCGACATGTTAAAAAAATCATAAAGAGGTGAAAACGCAAAAAAAACACTTCTTCGCTCGAAAAATCATAGTTCCGTGAATATTCAACATTTGTATTTAAAATTTGTACGTGATACTCCTTAGATATGCTACTTTTGGGAAAAAATGGTAGCATAATGCGCGTTCCAAAAAAGCTATTTATTCCGAAATGTGAAGAGGGTAAATTTTATGATATGAGGATACTTCAAACTCTAGGTAAGATGGTGAATACAGTCCCATTCGAAGCCGGGAGCTATTATATATAATATTCACGCCAATTATTGATCGACGGGTCGATTCTACCCAGGGTGACCACGAAGGGTTAACAGCCAACTCTTTGACGAGCCCTCAAATATGATGGAGACTTCTTGCAGTGAACGAGTAAATCCTCAAAGCCTCCGATGACATCATCTTCCGTTTGCTGTTCATTCTGTGTACGATGTTTGGGTTTACCATGATAGATTCTCATAACCAAAAGAGCCCAAAGTTGGATCAGATCTGCAGAAAGGCCGGGATTCCAGGTATAATCGGCCAGCAGTAGTTCCGCAGCCCCAAACAAGCCCAAAAGCATAACCGCTAAAAGAACACGTACCCTTTTACCGTCCCGTAAAGTACCCGGGTAAATAAAGTAAAGCTAAACTTATATGTTGCGCCTCGGTTCGAGGGCCCTTGGCAGAAGAGTTACCGCAGAGAAAACAGGAGCGGTCTTGGGTCTTTCCGGGGACAAGGTCGTTGGCTATCCGAGGTTGGATTCCACCAAGGCAAGAGAAGAGGGGAATCATAACGGAGAGTGGTCACGGTGGATGCAGTCCGGAGATCCTGGAACGTAAAATCCGTCGTCCGTTACAGAAACGGTCACGTTACGAAGAGTAACCCCTGTTGGAAGGGTTGAAGGTGGCCGAGAGATTGCGAGGAAGAAGATCCTCTGGGTCGTACTGGGGAAACCCAGCGAGGACTACAGAATCTCCGGCTACCCGGTGCTTTCTTCCTTCCTCTTTATCTCGTAGGTAAGCCCACGTATATATACACACCGTGTGGGGGGATGGAGAGATGAAGCAAAGGAGAGGGTATACAAAGAGCATACCTTAGTTGTCCGCTCGTAAAGCAACCCCGTATGCCCGGTTATTCGCGTGCACCCCCCTGTACTTTTACTCCCCCTTCAACACTCCGACTCAGCGTCTCTTTCCCTGCACTCTTCCTGGTGCCGTCTCCGTCCAAGGCATTCCCCTCGGCCCAGCTCCCGCTACAGCAGTCGTCGCTAAACGGGAGGGAATATGCATGAGAATACTCTCCCTCTCCTTTCTCTCTCTCTCTCTCTCTCTCTCTCTCTCTCTCTCTCTCTCTCTCTCTCTCTCTCTCTCTCTCCCTCTCGCTCTCTCTCACTCTCTCCCTCTGCTTATAGGCAACACAACTCGCGGCGAAGTTATGCTACGGTGATCTTAACGGTGAGAGCTTTCATCCCTGTACAACGGACTTAAATATGGATACGCAGCCCAGAGCATCCTGTTATCATGCTGGTAATTATAGAGAATCCGGGAAATGTTTGGGGCGCGTGCCATGGCGGTGCCCTCCTTCTTTCACCGGACCAAACGTTCAAATCCCCTCTGTCAATTTCGTTCCAAATGAATGGACAACTATTAGGTGTACAAAAAATTTCTCGGCCTGAGAATAAAAACAGCGCTATTGAATATTTGAACGCAAGAATTTTCTCTTCAGGTCTGGTGTCATATAATAACAAGCTAGTAGACCATTTTTCTGGATCTACAGCTTACCATAACCTCAAAATATACATTGGAGGCACAGTGAGCAAAATGAGTTTATAGACTCCTCTGAAAACTCGTAGAACCCATTTATTTTGTAATGCACAAACCTCCAGCCTCGGTTGAACCTACCAAACCCCATTTGTCGAGTTCAGTGCCATGAAGAGACCTCCATTTAGTCGAGTGTAGCCTCTGTTAGTCCTCCCAAATATTCTTTCGACCCCCAGTTTCAGTGAAACGTGCAGAACACAGGCTTCCTTAACCTGCTTTCGATATCAAGTCCGTTGCTCGACCCCACATTCAGCAGTTCAGCAGAGTTCAGCAGAGTTTTTGGGCAAGTTGAGGTGGTAGGATTGTTCAGGGGTTTTCCAACTGGTTACATTGCCGTGAAAAAGCGGTCGGGCTGTGTCAAGTGTGGCACAAGCGGGGCACATAAGAGCGGCAGAGGGGGAAACAAAACTCTGGTGAATATAGATCCATTTTGGGGAAGAGGGAACATGGTATATAACATGCAGGATATGTATATGCATATACGTAGGACATATGGTAGTTGGCACGGTGCCTTGGCCCCTATGGGAAGTACCCATGCCCGGAGAGGATCTTAGCGGTGGAGCTCTCGGGATTCTTTCTCCGTCAGTTATATAGCCTGTAGCTGAACTAGCAGGGCCCCCCCGAGAGTCCTCATGAGTTTTCAATGAGATTAGCGGCCCATCTGTGCCAATGCTCGACCCCATCGTCATCATCGACCATGGACAAAGCTAGTCAACCTGCTCACTGCCTATGGACACTCCATGAGGTCTATGTGTTTCTTTCTTTACGCCCCGATCTCCCTCTCTCTCTCTCTCTCTCTCTTTCTCTCTCTCTCGCATCGTTCACCCTTGCCACTTACTATAGCGCGTATGGTGCATGTACCTTGCACTTGCTGATACAGCGCTTCGTAGTGACTCGATTCTAGTGACGGTGCTGGTCTACGATCTGCTCATGTTCGTTCTTCCTGTATGTGTTCGCAATGTACAATGTACGCACACTGCGGTGTATATCATCGATCAGGTTTTTGTCAACCCTCTGCATCATATGGTCGCATTTAAAGACGCCATTGACCACAAACCTCGCTGCTGTTGGAGACTGTATTTCGCAGCTAGTGAGGTGGAAAGATCCCCTTTATAGGGTGTTCGAAGGTGGCTCGTTTTGCACCTGTCTTAATTAGTGTCTCTACACTGAATATCCAATTCCAATCGGGTTGTAACTTCATCAACGTTGGAATGATCTCCACTGGAATGGCAAACATCCATCGTTTCCGGTTGAGGACAGTCTTTTTCTAATCTATCAGATAGTTTGGAGGAAACACCAAACCGTATCCTCCAGGTACCCAGACCCAGAAGAGATCGGTGGATTGATACCGGAAGTATTAACAGTGACAGAGGTCAATCGGGGATTTTCTCGATACGAAACCACAGTTAAGCAGGAAAAACTGATGACTTCGAGAATAATGGACCCCTCTCCCAAAGCGTATCGATCTTCCGAGCTGAGTACACTTGCCATTCTGCCCCCCCTTTTCGCTTTCGGGGGCTAGATGGATTTCGGGCCATGATGCCCCATATGGAGGCTGCCCGGCACATATGCTGCGACAACGTCGCTAACGACCTGCCGTGGGCTTACGAAATGCTAAATTGCGGTTCCAGAGCCCCCCTCCCCCCTCACACTCCCCTCCCGGACAACGAATGAGAGTAAATAACCGTGGCGTCGATGTTGCCACGAGTAAATGGGTAATCACAAATCGATGACACTGCGGCGTCATCAATTGGCTTCGTGACTTTTAACTGCGCATAAACTATTACATATCCTTTATAAACAAAGTAATAAAAATGATAAACAAATTCTTGTAGAAAAAAGACACAGAAAATGATTGAGAAGTCTTTCAAACTTGTACATCAATTAAGGGGCCAGTCCACTTTGAAGCCACGAAAAAAAGGCTATTTTCGCGATTTTTTTTTGAGGATTTTATAAAAGATATGAATATTAAAGTTGTTGGGCTTGATAAATAAAGTCTTGAAATACATTTAAAAAAAATTTAATTCATTTTTAAGTACAAAAACTATAGTTTAACGTAACGCCTTAAAAATAGGTGGGCTAGGTAGCTCCATCACAACTCGGCAACGGCTTGTCTGAAACAAAAACATCAAAGTCCATTAGATTCAGTATGACACCAGCTACAAAATGACCCTCGGATATAAAGTTTTATCAAAAAAAAAAAAAATGGCAGATGAAAAACGAAAAAAGTAAAAAAAAACGCGTTTTTTCGCAGCTTTTCGCAAAAAAAAGAGTAAAAATCAAAATTTTAAAACCATCGAGGGTCATCTTGTTGCGAATCATGTTTACGATATGTGGTTCAAATTTCAAGAGAATCGGTTTATTCATTTTAGAGATACGATGGAGCTAGATTTTGAAAACGTTGTTTCGATAAAAACGCGTTTGAAGTTTATACTATGAAAAACTCTTACCTAAACTCAATCGGCAATATTGATACAATATTTCTGAATGTATGTACTTTCGAAAACAGTTAAAAAAATCGATTTTTTGAAATTTTCAAAGTGGACTGGCCCATTAAGGGGAGAAATCCATGTAGCGGCATAAAATACACCAATTTTTTTATTCTTGTAAAATATTAGTAAAACATATCAAGAATAAGCTCTGGAATCGCCTATTAGCCGATAGATCACTGATATTGAGTTTTCGTAGTTCGAAAATGTGAACACGTTTTTCTCAACACTACATTTTTTAAGTTTGTGTAAAACATAACTTTAAAGCGAGTTGACCGATCGTGCTAAAATTGTACACGCAACTCAATAACAATATTACCTTGAACTTATGCCTACTTGTTTATGAAAATTACTTTTAAAAAATACTTTATTATTGCAAAAAAAAAACAAAATTTTGTGCAAAATTGCAATTTTTTTTTCTCAAGCGTCCAATCACTTCGTATTATCAACTTTTAAAATGTCTCTTAGGTACAAGTTCAGCATTCGGATGTTGAAATGCTAAAAATTCTTGTCTCATATTTTTCGGATCAATATCGAAGTCGTGGGATTTCCCACAAACGTACAACTGCCGCTAAAAACTTTCCCGGAGGACCATTTTGCAAAATTTTTTAACGACAAAATTAATTTAAATAGTAAAATATTCATAAATGTAAAATATTTTATTCCTTTACAAAAAAAAAAATCAAAATTGACTATTCTTTCGTCGTCTACGTATACCCTCCGCTTCTGTCAATAGTCGTTCGGGATGTTCTGATATTTTTCGTCTCGTAAGTAGATGAGCGGAAAAGACCGAAGGGGTCGGAACGAAAGCAACGTCGCGGAAGGTCCTTAAATACTTTGGCCAGGCTGGATGGAACGATGAAGGACACGGGCAACAAGGTTTCTCGTGTGTATAGGCAGCACGGAATGGTTGGCACCCCTCGCTTTTTTGTCGAACCTGCGAGGCTAAACGAGTTACGTATTATATACGGGGTACGTACATGCTGTATCAGAGATTGAATCCACCACCCCCCCCCCCCCCCCCCCCACCCTCCAACCCATTTCCACTCGCCGACCCCCTCTTCGCGCGCGAGCCCAATCCCCCGAACCCTCTCCTCGCCCCTTCTCACCGCCAGGTTGTATTTCTGGCTGGGCCATCTGGCGAGCTATTATACCAGTATTTTAATTTAATTAACTCCAAACGGCGTATAGAACGGGGCCGCCAATCCGATCGATATTATCGGCGTTTCGTCGGGATTAAGCTTGTACGTACGGAAGGGATTCATCGTGGCACACGGCATTCGAATCTGCCGTTTAATTAGGATTTCGAGCGATCACCCGAGAGAAACAGATTTTGTTGGAAGCGAATATTTGTAGGTGGCGCGAAGTGACAGCCACCGTAACGCCTATGGTATGCTTTCATTGCTTTTGCGAAATAAACAAATCAAGCAGCTCTCGCCACCTTTTACACGTTGCTTCTTGGCCCTTCCGTAAAATGTAAGTTAAAGATCTCAAGAATACGGTGATTTGGCAAGTAATTGACCGGTAAGTCACTAAAATCATTAAGGAGTTACGTGGGTTTCGAAGCCAAAAAAAAAGCATATTTTCTCTATTTTTAAAAAATATAATATATAAATTATTTTATTCAAAATGTTAAGCACATAAAAGAGCAACATTTCAACAATATTTTAAAAAAATTTCATCCAAAAATTTGGAAAATTCAGCTGGTGGGACCTGGTTTCCGGAGACTCCTAAGACCCCTAAAAAAAAAGTGTCCTCGTGGTGGTCAGGATAACTCATGATAGCTTTATCTGAAATTAAAAAACCAAATTTTTTCTGTTAGTAGATAAGTATAGCTCGTGATTGAACGAAGGATTTTAAAAAAAATTGAAATTTGAATTTTTGGCAGAGTTGTATGCAAAATAGTTCAATTTTTGGTACAATTTACATTATGTATAGACTTGTAAAATTAGTTTTAATAAAAAAAACTTTCGTTCAATCACTAGACAATGCTATTTTGAAGAAGTGTGCAAAATTTTAATAAGATTGGTGCATTAGTTTTCGAGAAATCGTGTGCACCGATCTGGCAACGCTTTACTATTGACATCAGAATATTTTCGATTGTTTTTTTGCAGTCAGTCTGAAAGTGCGGAAACTGTGAGTCTTTCACTGCCATTCGGGCGTAAGGAAGTTAAGGCCGGATCCCGAATTAGAAGGTCCAAAAAATCGATTTGTTTTTTATTGTTTAAATCTATTCCTGATGTATCTAAGAATGTCTAGACAAAGTTTTATAGCCCAATTCGAAATATTTCCAAAGATACAGCACTGAACGTAGTGGAGTGTCGAGCAGGTATACGGGCGCTCGGGCAGTTAGGGCGCGCGCTCCCTTCCCAAGGGAGCCCGTTTTCTCGAGTTTTCGTTTTTACGATTTTTTTAATTTGGCGTACCCGCTTACAAAAAAACTAGAAGTCCAATCGAAACAAACCAAAGCTTGTTCGCTTCAGTATCGTTTTCTTTTCTATTTGAACTAAAAATATTGTCGAAAAAAAAATTCTTAACAATTTTTTTAGCAAATTGAAATAATTTTTTTTTTCACAAAAAGCACATTTTCTACTTCAAACCCGAAAAAACATTCAAATTTCAACATTTTTTCGTTTTTTTTAGTTCATATAGAAGAAAAATATGTCACAATTAAAATGGTTTTTGGTTTTTTTGTTCCAGATGAAAATTACGAGCTCCATTTGTCACGCCGCATGGAAACAGCAGTGGCACGAATGTGCATAAAAATCGGTTGCCTGTTGATATTTTTCTTTAAAAAAAATTGTTTTCTTATGTTCAGACATGTAATAAAATAATCTGAAAATTTCGCTAAACTTGCTTTTTTTTTTACCCGAAAAAAATTCCTCAAAATCCCGCCTTAATAGTGCCTCAGTTACGACTGAGGAACCCCAAAAACCTGTCTCCACAGCCAGCTGTAGTTTCACTGAGTTTTTGTCATATAACGATCAGAAAGTCTGTAAAACTACGTGCCGCTCAGTAATCGACACTCCAGCTAGTGAGCATCTAAGCAGTCACCCATCCAACTATTGGCCCAGGCCAATGCCGCGTGACGTAGAAGATTGCCGCAGGCACACACAAACTGCGCGTCCGCTACTGTCAGGATGAATAAGTTTTAAATTGCATGACTGTTTTTCTATCGGCTCCACCCATTAACTCACGATCAGGCATATGTCAGAAAGCTGCTGAAGCATATTTCATTTCCTGGTGGATCATTCTTCCAAACGCAATCGACCTGCTGTGTATCGCTTCCGTGACACGTTTCTCCCGTTGGGTGCGAGTATACATAGACGTTCCTACTATCGGCACACTTACAGAGTATTTGTGGCAGCGCGAACATAGCTCTTTGTCATAGCCCAATGATTCTGGGACGACGAGATTGAAGCAGGGTTCCACGTACCCCGTGGAGTAACAAGGGATGAATGAGATACGTGAAAGACGAGCGGGAGGACTGATGAATATACCGGGTGTCCAAGACTGAAGAAAAATCGGATAGTACACCGTTGCTCGAAATTAATGTCCCCGACTAGATAATTTGAGGCAGCCTGAACACTGATCAGGCCGCTATCATGCTGTGGTCCGGAATGCCGCAATGAGGCAGGCCTGATCGGTGCCGGATGCCGACCGGATCGGTGAAACCGTAGTACGGGATTAAGAAGGCTACCTCACTGTGGCCTGATCAGGGTGCCTTTTTTACTCCCGTAAATCAGGCAATACGGATATGGCCCTACTAGGCCCTGACCTAATAAGGCCACATTGGGGCTTGCCTTACAACTGCCTCAGCATTCCATCAACGCACATAACCTCCTATATCCTACGTAGAAATTTTCATTCAACAGCATATTATCTTTGGAGTTTTTACGTTTTTGACAGGTGAAAAATAAAACGCTATGCAAGTCGGATGCGTGTTAGAAGATTCCGCTGTATTTGGAAATCTCAAAACACAGTACAAAATCTGTCATGGTGACTGGCGATGAAAAATGGGTCACATACGACAACAACAGCCGAAAAAGATCGTGGTCCAATCGCGGTGAGCCGGCCCAAACGATCGCCAAGCCCGGATTAACGGCCAAGCAGGTTTTGCTGTGTGTTTGGTGGGATTGGAAGGGAATCATCCACTATGAGCTGCTCCCATCGGACCAAACACTCAATTCGGACCTCTACTGTCAACAACTGACCAGATTGAAGGTGGTGATCGACCAGAAGCGGCCAGAATTGGCCAATAGGAGGGGTGTTGTGTTCCATCAAGACAGCCCCAGGCCGCACACATCTTTAACGACGCGCCAGAAGCTCCGAGAGCTTGGATGGGAGGTTCTATCGCACCCGCCGTATAGTCCAGACCTGGCACCAAGCGATTATTACCTTTTCAAGCATTGGCAGTATTTTCTTGATGGTACAAAACTGGCCTCAAGAGAGGCTTGTGAAAATGAGCTGGTCAAGTTTTTTACCAATAGGGACGAGGACTTCTTCAATGGCGGAATTATGAAATTGCCTTCAAAATGGACAAAAGTAATCGAACAAAACGGCGCATATTTGATCTAAATCGGATAATCCTAACTATGTTAATTTCATCGTCGAAATAAAGCGAAAAAACGCTCAGAACTTTTCACTTCATCTGATATAAGATACAAAGATAGAGGTTATGTGTGGAACACAATATCCGATAAATGGCCACCTCGTCCCTGTTTGCAA
This sequence comes from Ophion ventricosus, assembly GCA_963932345.1. Lineage (NCBI taxonomy): Eukaryota > Metazoa > Arthropoda > Insecta > Hymenoptera > Ichneumonidae > Ophion > Ophion ventricosus. Next base: position 34,305,315 of record OZ010715.1, on the reverse strand, counting down.
ACGTTCACTCTTATTGACAACATTTTCAATAACAGTTTGGCATAATTGCGGACTACGTTCATTAATGGTGCGTCCAATTGTATCCTTGAGCTCCGGAATGGTCTGTGGATCATTGACAGACACTTTTTCCTTTCAGAAAAGCCCAAAGAAAGAAGTCCAATGGTGCCAAATCGCACGATCTTGATGGCCAGTTAAAATCGCCGCGGTGCGAGATAACACGACCATGAAACTTCGTCTACAATAAATGCATTATTTTACATTGCAATTTTCACAATTTCTAAGCGTTGCTCGATCGTGCAATTTTCCATGACTTAACCTCAATACTTCCTGATGCCAGTTGTCAAAGATTAGTACTCTATGTTCGCCACAAAAAACAATCGTGCGCAATTTACGATGGCAGGTCATTTTGTTACACCCTTCAGTTACTGGACCACCCGGTATATACTCATGTCCTCATACACGAAGAGACTGGTACAGTAGTAGTATGGTTGTAGTGGCGACTGCCTAGACGAGAGAGAGAGAGAGAGTGAGAGAGAGAGAGAGAGAGAGAGAGAGAGAGAGAGAGAGCGAGAGAGAGCAAGTGCTTCGTCGCATTGTCGTATCGGGTCATTGTGCGAGCCGGTGGTACCCTCATATTCACATACTGTGCTCCACTGCACTTCCCCTTTTCTCGTGTGCATCTGTCCTCAATCAGCGAGCCACGAAAATGGGGTATATACGCTTAGCGCATCGACGAAGAATTATTGACCAGGCCCCTCGAAACCCTGGTGCCACGTATCGTCGGGCAACCGAGTGAGAGCTTCCAGGCTCATCACCGGAGCACAGATTGTTGGAATACTATGGTTCTCCAGTATCCAAGCTTTAATCCCGAAAAGTGAAAGATTCGGTACGCAGGGGCAGGGGGGTTGTTGATTAGGATGTTTAGGTTGGAATTAATTGAGAAATGGATATTTCACTGATCCGGAGACACTTTCCAATGAATGCTTCATGACCATTGGAAACATTTTGAGAGACATTCTAGAGAGTCTAGAGTGAAAGTATACTTTGGAATCTTGCCAAGACATCCCACATTCGGAAAATTGTTTTTAATTGATGAAGGTCTTTATTTGCGTTTGTTTGGGTTTGTTTGAATTTACCGAAGTGAGGTCAAACAGACGGCGGATCAAGCCTTTTTCCCCTTTTGTCCCTGACATCTGAGGAAAAGAGAATGAATAAATTTTTTTTTAATTTCATAAATTGTTAGCAAAATATCTTAAGAATACACCCTGAAAGTTTAAAAACGATATTCGGATTCCTTCTAACTGTATGTATATAAATGATAAAGACTCTCCGCTCGACTTCCAAGCGCGCTGAGGTATCCACGAGCACTCAGTTGTGAAACTTTAAACGTATTTTTCTCGGAACGACATTTTTTCAATTTGCGGGAATCATAACTCAAAAACTAATTGATGGATCATCTTCAAATTTGGAACACGTTTACATAATATAATTTATTAAAACATGAACCTAAAGTTGGCAAGATTAGATTGTTTAAAACATATTTATTATTGCAAAATGCCGGGAAAAAAATGCTAAAAAACGATCATTTTTCTTCAAACACGTTCCAACATTAAATTCTCAATTTTTTTTTCAAAATTTAGGTTCATGTTCTTCAAAAACATCTCAACAATGTATAAAAATTTGTTGGACTACTTTAGATACGAATTGCGAGCTGCGCAATTCCCGCAAATCTACAACGACGATGCAGGACACGCTAAGGGACACAGCAGATTACACCTTAATTAATGCATGAAATAACTTGAAAAAATTACCAAAGATGTATGAAAATATGAATAAATTATTGTCAGAGTTGCGGAAATTTCGGTTGTTTTTTCACAATAAAAAAAAACCCAAAACATCATCTAATTCTCGGTCGCCTAAAGTGGTTGCCCGCCTTAAGGGTACTGGGCCCGTCAGGCTACAAAGTGCATGGGCGCTCGAGTGTTAAGCATAAATGGAGTAACAGTAAACCTAACCGGAAGCGACTACTTATATACTTCATAAGCTATATAAAACTTGGGTTAGGTTTTATGAAACCACGGTGCAAGTGGAACTTTTTTTGCCATAACCCTAAACAATGTTATCCTGAAATCGCTGAAAGTATATCATTTTGGTTTAATCGTTTTATTATTAATAGTCGATAAGAAAGGAATTAATGCAGGTACAAATTTTTTTTTTTTTTTTCAATTTTTTATTTATAATAATCACAATGATAATACAAAAACAGGTTACCCAAAAAAGAATTGAGGAAACATTTGTGTGATGAAAAATTTTGGAATTGTTTATTGAAGCAAAACACGGGGCTCAAAATCCTCCACCAATTATTAATAACATTGAAAGAGCGCCTCAATATTAAAATTAACAAGAATGTAATTTATTTGAAATTTCAGCGGGTTAAAATTTCAGCGTTCAAACGCGTAGAATGTTTTCGAATTTTCTATGGTAACTTCCCGAAACGTACCGACCACGTGGCGTGCGAACAGCAGTCATTGAAAGTGAAAGATTCGACATGCGTAACCGAACGAAAAACCGAACTAAAAAAGTTTCACTTTAAAATAACAGTAATACTAGTAATGCCAATAAAATAATAATAATGAAGGAAAAACAATAAATTAACCGTAATTTGCAATTGTTCATAGATGCGTATGGTCATACAGTTCGTCTAGCAGTTTCTGAGTTAAAGTACCTTTGAAGGCAAGCCCTTATGAGGGTCTGACCCATTCCACAGATAGCTTGAGGTAGTGCAAGAAGACTTATAATAGGGAAAGAGAGAGAGAGAGAGAGCTGAACTAGCCACTGCTGTAACAACGGACAATAACATTGCCACCGCCCTTCCCGTCGGTGTATACACAGTACGGTCAAACTGAGAGTACGATAGACAAGGACAAAGAGCAACAAGGGTAGAACGAATAAGCAGGAGGGGTAGACGAAAGAATGGGCGCACTTAACTCGGGCCTGCTTAAACAGTTGTTTGATCGGCATTATGCATTAGCATGTGGCTGGTGCCACCGCTTATTAGTGGCACGTTTGGGGGATGCAGGCTGTGCTTAACGCTCAGGGCTGTTACGTCTCGCCCTTCACGCGTCCTCGCTATCCCTTCCTTCCTCGTTGTCACTCTGTGTACTTCCAACCCCCTTCTGTCTCCACGCCTTCCCTGTAAAAAAAAACTTGGAAATCCCCTCATCATCGAAATCCACTGAATCTTCAGTTTGTCCGTGGGATAAAAGAGAGAGAGAGAGAGAGAGAGAGAGAGAGAGAGAGAGATTCGGATTTTGCGAATATGAAGGTATGAGAAAAATCCTCTATGGTGCCCATAAACAAGCCTGCACTCTCCACATTACTTGTTGAGAACACATCAGGACAATTCGAAAGAACCGCGAGAACACAAGATCAATTTGCGAATTCGACCCAAATCACAGATTGCCCATGAATGTGTGGTTGACGTACTTAAGAGCGTACATGTACTGGGTACAAAGGAACAAGCTGGCCCTGATGGATTGATATGATAATTGACAACGTTCACTCAATTGTAGACAAAAAGTGTCGTGTATTCAGATTCAATACGACATTGCGAAACAACCTATCATTCTGCTTGGTTAATTGCAGAGATAATGGATCTTTACAGATTGGCAAAATGATTCGCAAAGTTTTGTCATGCATAGCCAGAACAAGGTGGGAGCTGGACGATCCATGTCTGCACCATGAATCAACCTGTCATCTTGCCCGGTTGATTGCTGAAAATTTGGAGGTTTAAAGATTGGCAAGACGATTTGCAAAATTTCCTCATAGCATAAGGCAGAAGAAGCCGCGAGCTGGAAGATCCATGATCTTCATCATGGATCAATCTGTCATCTGACCCGGCAGATTTCTTAAGACTTAAATCTCTATAGATTGGCAAGACAATTTGCAAAGTTTCCTTATGCATAGGCAGACCAAGCTGCGAGCCGAAAGATCCATGATCTTCATCATGGATTATTCTGTCATCTGACCCAGCTGATTGGTGAAGACTCGGATGTTTGCAGATTGGCAAGGCGATTTGCAACTTTTCCTCATGCATAAGCAGAACTAGCCGAGAGCTGGAAGATCTATGATCTTCATTATAGATCAATCTGTCATCTGGCCCGGTTGATTGCTGAAAACTTCGATGTTTGAAGATTGCCAAGGCGTATTGGGTTCCTCATTCATCATCATTAGGAAGATCCATGATTATCATGGATCAGCCTGTCATCTGCCCCGGCTGATTTCATAAGACCTAAATCTTTACAGATTGGCAAGACGATTTGCAAAGTTTCCTTATGCATAGGCACACCAAGCCACGAGCTGGAAGATCCATGATCTTTTTTCTAGCGTTTCAAACCTCCCGTCACGAGATATACAAATCAACCTTTGTATTCCGGTGGCAACGAACAATCGTCCAATGATCAGCATGATAATTGAACAGAATGGACTAAGAGTATCTCAGTGAATCTGTCCATTCTTGCGACATATATCTCATCCATCAAACCAGCTTCGGAGGAGTGTCCGACGAAAGACAACATCTCCATGATGCATTTCTCTAAGCCAGGAAAGGTATTCAAGGTAGTCTCGAATGTACCCGTGAAAAAAATTCAGGTGTTGGAACATTGTTGGGACAGCTCACCGGATTCGCGAGAGCCTGGTTGAGCTCTCGGCTAGGTATAATATTCCGGATATGAAATCGCTTTTAAATCGGCTTAGCGTTAACTAGTGGCACTTTAAGCTGCCCGGTGAAATGATTATCAGGACTACCCACTCCGTCGCATCGCGATGGGTGCGCGTGGTATAACCAACATTGGTTTCGCTGTGTTATGCTGTATATAGGCATGTGTGAGTATGGGGAGGGGGGCAAAGCCACCACCGACGGTAGAACAACCGAAGAGTGAGAGAGGGCAATAGGGAGGGAGAGAAAGCTCTGTTACTCGTGGTTTCGCGCTAGCTGTTATCGCCCGTTGATTAATTGTTATGCAATATGACGTCACGCCGTCCCGGATTAGAATCCAGTAGGGTGGAGGGTCCACCCCGTTGATTTCACCTCTCCATCGTCGTATGCGCTTTCGTAGGACGAGATTGGGGTCAGCGTTGGAACGTAGGCTCCGGGCACCTAACACGCCGGCTACCATATACCACCAGAGTCTATGATGATACGTATATGGGATCGCCGTAGGTACATAGGGTGTCGCCCACGCGAAGTTTGTGGCTAATCCATGAATTTGCCGTGCCACGAACATAGGAGCCTGATGAATATTGATACCCAGAAACCACACCAACCGGTCTATCCTTCGCTCATCTCACAACCGCCATCACCACCATCACCACGTTCCCCTGATCTACCGCAAATTAAAGTTCTGATACCCTGATAGCTGTCGCACGCTACGGTGAGAAATGCAAGGTGGCCTTTTGGATCCGTCTGGCGATGTGCATCACCTGATTAGTTCACTAGGGCCTTTGTCTCCAGCTGTTATAGGCGATTCTTTGAGCGTTGCCTTCGAGTGATTGGCCTAGGTAGAAGGCCATTTGCCATATTGGCGAGTGCAAATCGGTGGCTAATGAAAGAAGAGAAACTTCATCAGAATCCAGGAAACTTGATGGACGATATTGATGGGCCTGCAGGGCTAAGTGGATTGGCCTAGGCAGAAGGTCATTTGCTACATTGGCGAGTGGAAATCGTTGGCCAATGGAAGAAGAGAAACTTCATTGGAATCCAAGAAACCTGATGGACGATGTTGATGGGCCTGGAGGACTAAGTTGATTGCTAGATTTATAGGCTTGTTCTTTACATTTGTCCTTGGGTGTTCTTTGCATTTGTCGAGGCTTGTTCTTGCCATTCGTAATTGGGTGGGAATAAGACACTTTAAAGTGTTCCAAATGTCATTTGTGTCACATCCGGAAGTGATGAGTCTCGAATTATTCGATTCTACCTTTTTTGCTTGAGTCTAGGGCAGTAGCACGTGATGGGGTTAAAGGTGAATGTTAGTAAGAATTCAATTGTGGATTAAATGAATGGAATTGAGGCAGAATTCCTTAAAATTAGTAAGTTTTCAAAGGGCAGAATAATGACTGAGCCCAATGAAGTTACTTTTAAATTGAAACATGAAACGATGTAATTTATTCTTAACGTAATGTAAGATCGTTGAACGCTCTTTTGTAAATTTACAATGGGTTTACGTTATTGCGCGCAACAATTTAAGGCAGTATTCTAATCTACAAGCCTTTATCGGGCGATTGTTCGGGCTTGATAAAAAAAATATACATTTATTTTTAGTATCCATTTTTAGTTATTTTTTATTGAAAAATTTATTTTCATGAACTTATTATTATAAGTTATATATTATCATATATATAATTTACGGCGGGCAACCACTTTACATGCTTCAAAAAATCATTTTTTTCTTATTTCATAAATCTTTAGCGAAATATCTTAAGAATACACCTTGAAAATTTCAAAACGATATTCGGATTCCTTCTAACGGTATGTATATCAATGATAAAGACTCTCCGGTCGACTCCTAAGCGCGTTCAGGTATCCACGAGCGCTCAGGTATGTAGTTTGTTTGGGTTTTCATAATCCAAATTTGAGTTTTCATAACCCAAACAAACCCAAACTCGACCGTTTGGCGATTAGCTCCAAAACATCTCCATTCTGAGTATAAAATAATCGAGGTAGCGGCATTTCTTGTTGCTATTTTATTCAATGAAGGAAATTCAGCCCTACTCATGGTTATTAATGAACTACAAATCGTAGTTGGCAGGCAGAGCTACGGATATGCCGAGCGAATGGATCAGATGCGCGTGGCTCGGCAAAATATAAAAAGTTTATTAGAGACAAAAGAAGCTCGAAAAGCTCGTAAAGAGGAAATGCAAGCTTCAAATGAGGTGCACGAGGAAGAGGAAGGACTGCTTTATGGTGCTGGAATCGCTGATTAATCGGTAAGACACTTCATCATTTGATTAAACACATTTGACTTTGAGTTTTTCGTTTCTGAAACTTTAACCGTGTTTTTCTCGAAACGACATTTTTTCGATTTGCGGGAATCATAACTCAAAAACTAATTGATGGATCAGCTTCAAATTTGGAACACGTTTACATAATATAATTTATTGAAACATAAACCTAAAGTTGGAAAGATTAGATTGCTTAAAACATATTTATTATTGCAAAATGCCGGGAAAAAATGCTGAAAAGCGATCATTTTTTTTCAAACACGTTTCAACATTCAATTCTCGATGTTTTTTTTTCAAAATTTAGGTTCATGTTCTTAAAAAACATCTCAAGAATGTATAAAAATTTGTTGGACTATTTCAGATGCGAATTGCGAGCTGCACAATTCCCGCAAATTGACAACGACGACGAGGACACGCCAAGGGACACAGCGGATTACACCTAAATTAATGCATAAAATAACTTTAAAAAATTACCAGAGATGTATGAAAATATGAAAAAATTATTGTGAGAGTTGTGGAAATTTCCGTTTTTTTTTCGCAAGAAAAAAAAATCCAAAAAATCATCTAATTTTCGGTCTCCTAAAGTGGTTGCCCGCCTTAATATATATATATATATATATATATATATATATATATATATATATGTAATAGTAATATAAAAAAATTGCCACGTCTCTAGATACATTTTCTACTGATCTCCACAAGCGCGGAACGCTTGCAGCGTTGCCAGATCGCCGGTTCTAGAGTCTACTCCAGTCGGTTTATGGCGCTAGCGTCGCTAAGCATTGCTTAATTTAAATCGCTATATCTCTGAAACTACACGGTTAACATTTTTTTTTTTATACATTTATTCTTACAACTGCACATATGTACAACAAGTAATCGAGGTCACTTTTATTCTATTTAACTTGACTTAGGATGCGAGATTGAGTACTTTCCCAGCGGAGCGTCTCGATGAAATACGGTCAAAGTTGATGATTTTTAAATTTTTTTTTACCCACTTCGTTCCTCTGTAGTTGAGATTTTTTTTTATCTGTAGAAAAGTTTCGACGGTATTGCGTGAAATGTGAAATTTTCCACTTTTCCACATAAGAACACGTGTAAAACGGTGCAATCTTTGATTGCCAATATCTCGAACACAGAACGGTGAATCCTTTTGAAAGTTTGCAGGTAATCACTTAAGGGTGTCCTGAATGGGTCCTCAAAATAAAAATACAAAAATCTATAGAAAAACGTCTTATGGAGACTACTACCTTAAGTATCCCATTTTAGTTCAACCTCATCTACACCTAATATCTATAAGGCAGTACTTAGATATATCAACACACCCACACACACACACACACACACATATTTATATAAGGTGTTATCTCCCTGATAAAGATGAGTAATAAAGGGTTGAAAGACTGCCGAGGGCCTGGCCAAAAAGAATTATCATTCAGAGATCACAAAGCTCGCTCGAAGAACGCCCACACCTATACAATACATGAGTCAAGGGCCAGCCGTTATTAGGATTCCTTGAAAATATAAAAGTACCGAAATAAATCGTGTCTCACGATGCTCGTACATTTCTTGTGTGCGTATAAGTGAGCTCCATTGTGTTATAAGCGAGCATAAAGCGATGGGACACACCGGCCCTTCTTCTTGGTCGGCCATTACGTCTCCTCGACGACGAGAGATATGAAGGAGCAACGTCGGAGGAGAGCCTTCGAGGCCCCGGAAACCGCTCAACTCCGGCGCACCACTAGCATCGGGCGCAACCCCTTTATCGTGGGCGAAGCTTAGGGGGGTGGGGGGAGGGGGTAGAGAGTAATGCGCGGAAATCAAGGGTTAATTCCTCGACGCCGTAAAGCATTTTATCTGTTCCGCGGTTGCGAGTTGAGCACTCTCTCTCTCTCTCTCTCTCTCTCTCTCTCTCTCTCTCTCTCTCTCTCTCCCTCTCTCTCTCGCGCTCTCTTTTCTCCACCCTCGCTATTGTATAAGCGGATCGTTCTTCTTCGCCGTCCGCTCGTTTCGACTATAATGCGAAGGGGCTGAAGTGGGAAATATTAAATATGGCGTGCACTCTGTACTGCTTATTGAGGCGAAGAAACGATGACAGTAAAGCAGCTCTGGAGATATTCTATCTCTGAAAAGAAAAGTTGAAAAAAAACCAAGATATTAACAACAAACGAAGAAAAAAAGAATGCGAAAAACTCGTACGGTACAACCAATCACATTGTTAACTTGGAGAACAATCATCATGCCGTGTAGAAAATTGACAGGACAACCCTAATACAATTCAGGGACTTCAAGGGCTCATTTGTGGATTCTGTAGTAGGGATTTCCATAAAAGAGCAAGACCAGGCCGCTATCGAGGAATGACAGGGTAGATAGCGTGACTGGAAATATGCCACGTAGAAATTTCGATAGGGTCCGATTCTGGACGCTTTCAGATTAACTGACGGCCTTAGTAGGGCACTTATAAGGGAAGCCGATAGTGCCCTGATAGAAAGTGTAATGTTCTGTCACATGTGGGCCTTATCGGGTTGGCTGATGAGGCCGTTATCCGGTTGCCTGACCAGGCGTTTATAATGCTGCCCGATCAGGTCATTATAATGTTGCCTGATCAGGCCCTTATAATACTTCCTTACATAGCCAGTACACATACATGCTCGTACACATAAACACTCTACAATATATTAGGTGTAGTAAAAAGAAATCCATTATTTTTGCAATAGATGGCTTTAGTAATCTGTATCTCGCGTTGTATAAGTGCGATCGGATTGCGCTAGACGGCGTTAGAAAGATAAGATTTCGTACTAAAATAAACATCTCAGAAAGTTTTGTGATTGCTTGACTCAATATTGTTTGAGCGCGCGTCAAAGATGGCCACCAGCAAAGTGAAAATACGCCATATTTTACAGTTTTTCTTCGATAAAGGCGAAAACGCAAGCCAGGCGGCTGAAAATGTGAGTAGTACTTATGGTCCTGATACTGTAACAGCCAATCACGCGCAATTTTGGTTTCGTCGATTCCGTTCCGGTAATTTTGATGTCAAAGATGCACCACGCTCTGGAAGGCCAATTGTCGAAAATGTCGATAAAATAATGGAAATCGTCGAGTCCGACCGTCATATAAGCACTGTTTCGATTGCCCAGGAGCTAAACATTGCACAAAAAACCGTTTGGAATCACTTGAATAAGGCTGGATACAAAAAGAAGTTCGATGTATGGGTGCCACACGAGTTAACGCAAAAAAACCTCATGGACCGAATTTCCATCTGCGAATCGCTGCTGAATCGCAACAAAATCGAGCCATTTCTGAAGCGGATGGTGACTGGTTATGAAAAGTGGGTCACTTACGACAACGTCAAGCGAAAACGGTCGTGGTCGAATCGCGGTGAGCCGGCGCAAAAGGTGGCCAAGCCAGGTTTGACGATCAGGACGATTTTGCTGTGTGTTTGGTGGGATTGGCAGGGAATCATCTATTATGAGCTGCTCCCCTACGGCCAAACTCTTAATTCGGACCTGTACTGTCAACAATTGGACCGTCTGAAGGAAGCAATCGCCCAGAAGCGGCCAGCTTTGGCCAATAGGAGAGGAATTGTGTTCCATCAGGACAACGCCAGGCCACACACATCGATAGGGACTTGCCAGAAGCTCCGGGAGCTTGGTTAGGAGGTTCTTATGCATCCACCTTATAGTCCAGATCTGGCACCAAGTGATTACCACCTACCTGTCTATGGCGAATGATTTTGCTGGTGAAAAATTCGCCTCAAGAGAAGCTTGTGAAAATCGACTGTCCCAGTTTTTTGCCAATAGGGACGAGGCTTTCTATGAGAAAGGCATAATGAAGTTACCTTCAAAGTGGCAACAAGTTATCGATCAAAACGGCGCATATTTGACCTAAATCGGATCATTCTAATTATGCTAAATAAAGCCTTCAATTTGATGCAAAAATAATGGATTTCTTTTTACTACACCTTATATAGATATATATATATATATATTCAGAAAATATATCCTAGATATAATTGCCTACATATCTAAAGTATATACGGACAAATCTCATTTTTACGAGCAAACCGAAGTTGTCCCTTATTACGTTATTTTTTTCTTATCCCTCACCCTATCGTAATTTCAATTTTTGCTTTTGCCCTTACCCTTATAAATTCAGCGTCCAGTCGATAAGCGATTTCGGCCATATATACCAATCGCTGGGTCAGCGAGGGACGGCAGTTCTATAAATCGGCTAGACAGCCACGTAGTAATATAAAAAAAAAAAAATATATATATATATATAAAAATTATGTCCTAGCGTGTCCGGGCGGTTCGGGCCACCGTTCCCAGAAGTCACTTCGAATGATAAAAAATAAAATGTAGAATAAAAAAGATAAAAAAAAAGTTCGGTCAAACGAAATGACGTGCCGGACAGGCCGCTGTTCAACACCTGACCCTACTAACTTGCGGCAGTACTAAAGATCTTATCGCGAAAATTGGATTCGATTTGCCGGGGTGACCGCTCAAACGTATAAGCAGCTCATAATATCTATATATATATATGTAGAGGAAGAGAGAGTGGGATTTTTTTTTCAGACCCTTCCTCTATACGTACGCTCTCTTGCACGCGCTGAGAGCTCACGGGATTAGTTTTATGGGTAGATAAGGATCACGATCCTGCGGAAACCGAGCGCGATGTTGGAGTCGAAGGTGTCCTCTTTTTCTTCCTCTCTCTCTCTCTCTCTCTCTCTCTCTCTCTCTCTCTCTCTCTCTCTCTCTCTCTCTCCCTCCCTCTTCTCTCTTATCTCTAATTCATTCTCAACCCCAAACATGCATCGACAGCCCGGATTAAAAAAAAATAATCATAATTGAGACGATTGGTTACGTTGCTAATCCATTCTTCGAATTAATTCTCAATATAAAATCAGCATCAACCCTTGGATACATGATTGTTTGTTTCCGAAAGAAATAAAATATATATGTGATGTAAAAATGTTCGAAATTTCAGGGAAAGATAGTAAACAAAAATTGTACAGAGTTTCTTTGGGTTTTTTTTTTAGAATTCCGTGCCCAAAGGGCAAAACGGAAACCTATTGCTGTCTGTCCGTATGTCCGTCCGTATGTCACGGATCTCTAGCTCGTAAACGGAATGAGTTACAGACCCGAAATTTGGCTATTTTGTGTATAATGTTGAGCGAAAACCGAAAATTGAATTAAAAATTCAATGAAATCATTTTTCATGGGGTGTCCCATACATGAAAAAAGAGCCGAAAAAAAATCTTACCCTGGCATGTGGGGGGGTGTCATTGTCTAAAGCTCATTGAGTAGAGTACAAATATATTTTTTATTCTTTTTAATGCTCAAAAATAAAAAAATCGCGGGCCGTCAAACTTGTTAGTTTTAGACAATTTTTGTTACGGGGTCAATCTCAAAAAATTAAACTAGTTAGGAATTTGGAATTTCTGTATATTATGTACCATATACTGTATTTAAACGACAAATACTGAAAACGCCGATTCATAATGTCGTACATATAATAATTTATTGTATACATGATACAATAAATTTATAATGATATACAAAATTATTCTTATTTAAGGCAGTAGTCTGCTTTAGGAGCCGAAAAAAAAGCGTTTTTTCAACAATTTTTTTGAAAGGGAAGGAAATGATTGCGGTAAACGAAATTTTGAGACGATAGTATATTATATTCAAGCTTTAAAAAACAATTTTTATTATTACAAATTATTGAAATTTGCCAAAGTTGTAACGATTTTTCTGGGGCGCCTGGAGTGTGCACTCGTAAATCGGTGCCGGTGATGGAGGTCGTGCGATGCATCTGAAACAGTGGAACCAAATTTTTTTTTAGTTTTTATAAGTTCCTTTTCTATATGAACTAAAAAAATACCGAAGAAATGACGAAATTCCAAATTTTTTCGAAGTTTGAAAAAAAAATTCACTTTTTTGAAAAAAAAAATTCACTTTAAGTTGCAAAACAAGTAATTTAAATAGTACTTTTGTCCAACTTTTTTAGTTCAAATAGAAGATAATTCAATACTGAAGCTAGATCACTTTGGTTTTTTTCGATCGGACATATATTGTTTTTACTATCGCCGGCACCGTTTTCCAAAACTTGTGAAAATGAAAACTCGAGAAAACGGGCTGTAAAGTTCTGCCCGAGCATTCGCACCTGCTCGACGCTCGGCCACTAAAACTGATCTAGCTTCGAAAATATGTCGAATTGGCCTCTAAAATTTTGAACACATATTCTTGGATAGTTTTGGAATAGATTTAAGACAAAAACGAAAAATCGATTTTTTGAAGCCTGTAAAGCAGACTACTGCCTTAAATATTCACAATACCAAATGACTTATTTTTCGAGTCGGTGCCAGCCACGATCGAGAGATTGACATCACGGAAGAAATGAGATTGCAAATTAAAAATTAATGACATGAAAAATTTATTTTTCAATAAACCTCGTTTTTAAAACGCACTAAAAAGCATAAAATAATTTCTCGTAGCCCGCATACAGATTTATAACCCAATACAGATTTCTAACCCAATAAAGATTGTCCTGAAAATTTGTAATTGTCAATTTTTAATAGCTATGAAAATAATAGTAAGATTTACAATGAAAAAACGTGGGGTGCATGCAATAAATAATAATGAGGAGTGTAGGGCGTAGCTGTCGTTGAGAAAACTCACACAACAGCTTATATCATTTGCAATGCAATAAAATTGTTAGTGACTTAGGTGAACTATCCATACATTAATTATCTTTTGCATGCACCCCACGTTTATGTCCCACCCCTCGCTCTATTATATCTGCGCCCAAATAGAGCGAGGCCCGACTCGCACTTCGTCAGTTTTTTCACAATAAAGCCCTATTAAAAAAAAAAAATCCCTTAAAATTAATGCACACTCCTAATAACATAGGTTTCTTCCCTTTCTTTTCGAAAAATTTGAAAATCCTCGAGTGTCTCCACCCCTTAAAACGAGCGTATAATGGTAAATTAATAAACGCCCCTTGGACCGCAAAAATTACTCTACAATGACGTATTAGCAATCCCCGATGGTTCACCAGTAGACACCTATCGGAAACCCCCTTGGAAAAAAAAAACGATCGACCGTTTCCATCTGCGAAAAATGATAAAACGACCCTCTCATCCGAGCCGGAAGTCCATTATCATCCGTGTGTGTATGTGTGTGTGTGTGTGTGTGTGTGCGTGCCATAGATCGATGCACTTTACCTTCTCATTCGGTTTTCTTTCCCGCTGGTAGCCAATGGAAAAATGTTTTATCGTCTTTCTCTTTTTTTTCATTTTTTTTTTCACGAGCATCAAACCGTGTGCGCTCCTGTCGCGAGATACGAAAATCTATCGGTGATAGAAATATCGCTTCGAATCCTTCGCCGAGAGCCATTCTACGGTGTGGTGGCAATGGGTCAATTCGGCCGCGTGGAATTGCCTTATTGACGGGTGAAGAGTGGCCGGTAGCTCGACACCTACGTACGAGAGAAGGCCCGAGGGTGACTTCAGGCGCGACTCAGATGGAACGCAAAATTGAGTTAGGACGACAGGAAAGACGTCGTCGCCGGCAGGATAAACGCTCCTCTTGCCAAAGACACTCAACGATATATACAGGATGTAACGTTTGAGAGGCTATTCTAGTGTGAAAGCTCAAAAGAAAATAAGTTGTTTTTTAATAATTTTTTTTTGTTGAAAACTGTTACATGGATCGGTATAAACTTTTTTTTTCGCTCAAAGGTACACTCGTACAGAATAGAAAACAATTTTGTTGTTTGTCGCATATACCGTAAACCGGGGTAACTTTGGGACATCGCGGAATTTTCGACTTTTGAATTTATCACCAACACCATGGCTTATGAATTGGCTAGCAAACACCGCTACTGCATACGCTAGTATGTACCTTCCCGACTAAAAATTTTGATCAGGCAGCCTGAACACTGATCAGGCCGCTATCATGCTGCGGTATGGAATGCCGTAATGAGGCATGCCTGATCGGTGCCGGATGCCGGCTGGATCGGTGAAACCGTAGTACGGGAGTACCAGGTGTACTAGTATAAAATGCGGATTTTTTTTCTAAAAAAAAACACGTTAAATTCGGACGAATGATAAAAAAGTGCTTTATTCAAAGTATGCTCCATCGCTTGTTATAGATTTTTCCCATCTTTCGGGCAATTTGTGAATACCACGCGAGTAAAAATTTTCCCCTTTTGCTGCGAACCATTCATCGAGCCATTTTTTCACATCTTCGTACGAACCAAAGCGCTGCTCAGCAAGTGCGTGACCCATCGATGCAAACAAGTGGTAATCGGAAGGAGCCAAGTCTGGTGAGTAAGCCGCATGGGGTAGAACTTCCCAGCTGAGTGCTTCCAACGTGTCGCGAACCGGTTTTGCCGTATGTGATGGAGCATTGTCATGAAGAAAAATGACTTTGTGTTGCCTCTTTCGGTATTCTGGCCTTTTTTCAAGCAGCGAACGGTTCAAATCGGTCAATTGTTGTTGGTAACGTTTAGTATTAACCGTTTCCCCAGGTTTTAACAGCTCATAATAGACCACGACCCTCTGGTCCCACCAAACACAGAGCATCGTCTTTCTGCCAAAGCGATTCAGTCTTGCGGTCGATGTGGATGGTGCACCTGAGTCTACCCGTGATTTTTTGCGCTTGGAATTCTCAAAATAAATCCACTTTTCATCCCCTGTAACTATACGATGCAAAAACGACTTCCGTTTGTACCGAGCGAGCAAAATATCATATGTGTTTTTGGGCTTTTCCATTTGCCTGTCGTTCAACTCATGTAATTGATAATGCCAAGGATTGGAAGAGAACCGGGCGGTTCCGAATGAAAACACTTCAGCATAAAACATAAATGCAACATTATTCATAATGATCTCTATACTATCTTTAATTGATCTGATTATAACCTGTTTTGTAATTTTCCATAATAAAAATTATATTGACAAATGAATTCTGGGGCTTGTATGAATATATTGTAGAGTGTGTATGTGTACGAGCATGTATGTGTACTGGCTACGTAATGAAGTATTATAAGGACCTGATCAGGCAACCTTATAATGACCTGATCAGTCATCATACGCTTGGTCAGGCAACCGGATAACGGCCTGATCCGGCAGCCAGAAGAGACCCATATGTAACAGAACATTACACTTTCTATCAGGGCGCTATCGGGTTCCCATATAAGTGCCCTACCAAGGCAGTTAGGCAACCTGAAAGCGTCCCGAATCGGACCCTATAGAAATTTCTACGTGGGTCGCGGCACATATTTGAAGCTGTAGTTGTACTGACGTCCGACGGCCGTAGCTCTGCCTGGCAACTACGAATTGTAGTTTATTCATAACCATGAGTAGAGCCGAATTTCCTTCATTGAATGAAATAGCAGCAAGAAATGCCGCAACCTCGATTATTTTGTACCCAGAATGGAGATGTTTTGAAGCTAATCGCCAAAGGTCGAGTTTAGGTTTGCTTGGGTTAAGAAAACCCAAACAAACCCAAACAAACAAACCTCGAGCCTCGAGCAGTTTACGCATCACACAGCTGACAAGAAATGTTCTAAGCGCAACTGTTCTAAGCGGATCTAGCATCCAGAGACGAATAAATGGAGAGGCGAATAAATGGAAATTATATTAATGAATGAAAAGAAATATAAAAAAAATGATTGGATTGCGGAAAATTTCAGTTTTAAGGGCGTAAGCGAGTTTTTCGAGGCACCAGTAAATTGCTACGGACAGTCCATGGTCCCAGTTGTCGTGACAGTCTATAAAACGCCATCGAGACAGATCGAAAAAGAGCAGAAGGAGGACTGACTGGAAGGAGAACCGAGTGAGACTCGCACACTCTGTCGTATCTATGGAGCAAAAAGTGCCCAGAAGCGCTTTACCGCTAGTGATGTTGAGCATGGACCGAAAAAGCGAAAGAGAGAGAGAGAGAGAGAGAGAGAGAGAGAGAGACCGGAAGAGACGCTTATTCGAGACGACAGGAGCCGAGTGACCGAGTCAAGTCGATCGTGCAGCTTGGTTACAGACCGTTTGATGCGATAAAAAAGGGCAAGGCTCTTGTCGACTCCTGTCTGCTTCACTCGTGAACACATCCACTGAGAACCCTAAGCCCCTATCTCCGCCCCCCCCCCTGCCCCTCGCAACCGCGTCATCCGTCGCTCGAAGAACTTGATGTACACGTCTGGACGGAAGTCGCATGTCCATCAAAAAACAATTTCAGAAGATTATTAATTCTGTAGACTCAACGCTATGTCATTCGAGTCCATTCCAACAAGTTCGAGATGAGGTTATTAATTAACTAAATCTATATAATATTAACCCTTCGTGGTTACACTTCCAAATTCAATCGCGGTGGTGACACTTGGGTCGATTGTACCCAGTCAATTTTCAAAAAAGTATTGTGACCAAACTATCCGTTCGAAGTGGGTAAAAAAATTACGTATCATGCTTCGAACTTTCTAGATGACGTACGAAAAATTTATTTATAAGAAATAAAATGGCGACATGTTAAAAAAAATTCATAAAAAGGTGAAGACGCAAAAAAGACACTTTTTCGCTCAAAAAATCATAGTTCCGTGAATTTTCATCATTTTTACCTAAAATTTGGACATAATACTCCTTAGATATGCTGCTTTTGGGGAAAAAATCGTACCATAGTGCGCGTTTCAAAAAAGGTATTTATTCCGACATGTGAAGAGGGTAAATTTTATGGTATGAGGATACATCAAACTCCAGATATGATGGTGAATACAGTCCCATTCGAAACCGCAAACTATTATATATTGGGTGAAGTAAAAAGTTCTGAGCGTTTTCCGCTACATGTCTTTAGTGAGCCATATTTCACGATGTATACATCGCATCGGGTATACATCGGCGGTTTAAAGGTGACATTACCCTTCAAAAAAAGTTCTTTGACAGTTTTGTGTTTGGTGAAGCCAGTTGTGTGTTACAGCGTTCCAAAATGGAGGTAAAAAAAGAGAAAATTCGATTCATTCTTCAGTACCACTACGACAAAGGTGAAAAGGAGGAGCAGGCGGCTAAAAAAAATTGTGCTGTTTATGGACCCAATACAGTATCGAATGCAACAGTAAAGCGGTGGTTCCAACGATTCCGTTCTGGTAATATGGACGTCGAAGATGAGGCACGCTCTGGTAGGCCAATCGTCGAAAATGTCGATAAAATCATGGAAATCGTCGAGTCGAACCGGCATGTGAACACTTATTCCGTTGCTCAGGAACTGAAGATTAGCCAAAAAACCGTTTGGAACCATTCGCATAAGGCTGGTCTCAAGAAGAAGCTCGATGTATGGGTGCCACACGAATTGACGCAAAAGAACCTTTTGGACCGAATTGATGCCTGTGATTCTTTGCTGAAACGTAACGAAATCGACCCATTTTTGAAGCGGATGGTGACTGGCAATGAAAAATGGGTCACATACGAGTACTACAGTCGAAAAAGATCATGGTCCAATCGGAGTGAGCCGGCCCAAAAGATCGCCAAGCCCGGATTAACGGCCAAGAAGGTTTTGTTGTGTGTTTGGTGGGATTGAAAGGGAATCATCCACTATGAGCTGCTCCCATCGGGCCAAACACTCAATTCGGACATCTACTGTCAACAACTACCAGATTGAAGCAGGCGATCGACCAGAAGCGGCCAGAATTGGCCAATAGGAAGGGTCTTGTGTTCGATCAAGACAACGCCAGGCCGCACACATATTTAACGACGCGCCAGAAGCTCCGAGAGCTTGGATGGGAGGTTCTATCGCACCCGCCGTATAGTCCAGATCTCGCACCAAGCGATTATCACCTTTTCAAGTATTTGCAAAATTTTCTTGATGGTACAAA
Source organism: Ophion ventricosus (assembly GCA_963932345.1). Lineage (NCBI taxonomy): Eukaryota > Metazoa > Arthropoda > Insecta > Hymenoptera > Ichneumonidae > Ophion > Ophion ventricosus. Next base: position 34,286,454 of record OZ010715.1, on the reverse strand, counting down.
ACTGGCCTCAAGAGAGGCTTGTGAAAATGAGCTGGTCAAGTTTTTTACCAATAGAGACGAGGACTTCTTCAATTGCGGAATTATGAAATTGCCTTCAAAATGGACAAAAGTTATCGAACACAACGGTGCATATTTGATCAAAATCGGATAATCCTATGTTAATTTCATCGTCGAAATAAAGCGAAAAAACACTCAGAACTTTTTACTTCATCTAATATTTACGCCAAAAATTGATCGACGGGTCGATTCTACCCAGGACGACCACGAAGGATTAATCTAAACTTCAGAATTATTTTTGTGTATTACCAAATGGATAATGGTCCAACTTGAACATTAAAAATCGCCGAAACTATGTTGTCAAATCGATTGATTTTTTCCACAGTTAATGAATCCTAAATTAATCTCTCTCTCCCTCTCTCTCTCTCTCTCTCTCTCTCTCTCTCTCTCTCTCTCTCTCTCTCTCTCTCTAAATTTCAACCGTCTACGAGTATCTCGATTTTGGTGCCGAAACTCCTCAAGGACATCTACAAGGTCAACATAACCTCACAAATTTCCCAACCCACTTTTCTCACAGATAGTTAAATTTTCTTTTCGATAAAACAAAGCATTAGGTTTCAAAAAATTCTCTCTGACGCAGAGCTTGAGGATTTTACTTTGCGCGAAAATATGATTTATTCTTGAGGAAATCTCTGTACGAAAATTTTAGCCATCTCTCTCACTCGCACTCATATGTCACGTGGTATAGACTTTGTACTTTGCCTTAACTCGAAGTATCGCCGCAACCGAACCCCCCCCCCCCCCCCCCTGCCCTCGACAAACACTGATACACATACACAAATATATATATCACATCGTATACCGATATAATCCAGTAGTGATCAGATTAAATGTCGCCGGACGGAGTCGCGGGCGACGATACTCGCGCGACACGGTTGCCCTTCGCGATCCCGAGAACGACCAACAGTTAACGCAACAACGACACAACAACAACAACAACAACAACCGCGACGATTCTCGCGGAGGACCCCCCCGCCCCACCCCCCTCAGCACCGGATGAAAGAGGCTCAAGTGCACAGCGCCGTAAAATAACATTGTCCCGTGTGGAAGCCGGCGCGGCGATCACGGTCGACCACGATACAATGCTTGCTCCCTGCTCTCTGCTCTCCGTATTCTCTCGCGCTCTCTCTCTCACTCTCTCTCTCTCTTTCACTCTTTCTCTCTGGAGGCGAAACGAACCACTTGACATTGGAGGAAAGGGGAATGTTTCGCGTTGTGCGAATTTCACAGCGGATACTCGTATATATAAAGGGTGTCCGAAAATTCACAGCAAGATTTAAATTTTGCGCCAATTGTGCGGTGAAGTGTTGTCAACGGAAAAAAAAAAATTGTATGCGTGGTAGCCACGCTCGTTAGAAGTGAAACTTCAAACACTCATGTCACTGATAAATGGAAATACCACATTGTGCTGAAAAGATATATAAAATATAATGATCGAATTTTCTTATTGCAAAATTACAAGATTAACTTTTATTCATTTAATTTTCGATCAAAAACTTAATTCTGCATTGACAATTCAATTGTAAATTTGGAGTTCATTGAAAATTTGGTTGACTTCCGTACGATTGCAATTAAAATTCAATTGAATTCAATTTTTTCTCATTTTTAATTTCATTTAACTTCTAACGAGGCTCATAATCGTAAAGAACAATTTATGTTAAATTCATATGAAATTTTCTTTGATTATTTTCATTCATCATTTTTGTCGTCACTTTTATTATTATTTTTATTATTTATGAATGATTGAAGTTATTAAGGGGCCAGTCCACTTTGGAGCCACGAAAAAAAGGCTATTTTCGCGATTTTTTTTTGACGATTTTATAAAAGATATGAATATAAAAGTTGTTAGGCTTGATAAATAAAGTCTTGAAATACATTTAAAAAAATTTAATTCATTTTTATTCATTTTTAAGTACAAAAACTATAGTTTAACGTAACGCCTCAAAAATAGGTGGGCTAGGTAGCTCCATCACAAATCGGCAACGGCTTGTCGGAAACAAAAAAATCAATGTCCATTAGATTCAGTATGACACCAGCTACAAAATGACCCTCGGATATAAAGTTTTATGAAAAAATAAAAAAATGGCAGATGAAAAACGAAAAAAGTAAAAAAAACGCGTTTTTTTCGCAGTTTTTCGCAAAAAAAAGAGTAAAAATCAAAATTTTAAAACCATCGAGGGTCATCTTGTTGCGAATCATGTTTACAATATGTGGTTCAAATTTCAAGAGAATCGGTTTATTAGTTTTAGAGATACGATGGAGCTAGATTTTGAAAACGTTGTTTCGAGAAAAACGCGTTTGAAGTTTATACTATGAAAAACTCTTACCTAAACTCAATCGGCAATATTGACACAATATTGACACAATATTTCTGAATGTATGTACTTTCGAAAACAGTAAAAAAGAATCGATTTTTTGAAATTTTCAAAGTGGACTGGCCCCTTAAAACAACCAGACTAGAAATTTAGATCAGGCAGCCTGAACACTGATCAGGCCGCTATCATGCTGCGGTCCGGAATGCCGTAATGAGGCATGCCTGATCGGTGCCGGATTCCGCCCGGATATCAGTATATTATCTTTGAAGCTTTTACGTTTTTGAAAGGGGCTGTGGACTGTGACGGAAATAAAAACGTTATGCAACTCGGATGCGTGTTAGAAGATTCCGCTGTATTTCGAAATATCAAAACACAGTACAAAATCTATCATCGTCGCGTGAACACGATATGTACCAAGTGTACAAGTATGAAAGGTGGATTTTTTTTTCTAAAAAAAAACACGTTAAATTCGGAAGAATGATAAAAAGTTCTTTATTCAAAGTATGCTCGATCGCTTGTTATAAATTTTTCCCATCTTTCGGGCAATTTGTGAATACCAGGCCAGTAAAAATCATCCCCTTTTGCTGCGAACCATTCATCGAGCCATTTTTTCACATCTTCGTACGAACCAAAGCGCTGCTCAGCAAGTGCGTGACCAATCGATGCAAACAAGTGGTAATCGGAAGGAGCCAAGTCTGGTGAGCAAGCCGCATGGGGTAGAACTTCCCAGCTGAGTGCTTCCAACGTGTCGCGAACCGGTTTAGCCGTATGTGATGGAGCATTGTCATGAAGAAAAATGACTTTGTGTTGCCTCTTTCGGTATTCTGACCTTTTTTCAAGCAGCGAACGGTTCAAATCGGTCAATTGTTGTTGGTAACGTTTAGTATCAACCGTTTCCCCAGGTTTTAACAGCTCATAATAGAACACGCCCCTCTGGTCCCACCAAACACAGAGCATCGTCTTTCTGCCAAAGCGATTCGGTCTTGCGGTCGGTGTGGATGGTGCGCCTGGGTCTACCCATGATTTTTTGCGCTTGGGATTCTCAAAATAAATCCACTTTTCATCCCCTGTAACTATACGATGCAAAAACGACTTCCTTTTGTACCGAGCGAGCAAAATGTCACATGTGTTTTTGCGCTTTTCCATTTGCCTGTCGTTCAACTCATGTGGTACCCATCTACCGGTCTTCTGAATCTTTCCCATCTCTCGTAGCCGATTGGAAACAGCTTGTTGACTAACGCCCAATTGCTCGGCGCGTTGTTTTTGTGTTTGCGAATCATCGTCGTCCAACAATGCTTGCAATTCCACATCTTCGTATTTTTTTTTGCGGTTTTCCATGTTCCTTGTCTGCAACATCAAAGTCACCACTTTAGCCAATAGGAAGGGTGTTGTGGTCCATCATGTCAACGCCAGGCCGCACACATCTTTAACGACGTGCCAGAAGCTCCGAGAGCCAGGATGGGAGGTTCTATCGTATCCGCCGTATAGTCCAGACCTGGCACCAAGCGATTATCGCCTTTTCAAGCACATGCAAAATTTTCTTGATGCTAGAAAACTGACTTTAAGAGAGGCTTGTGAAAATGAGCTGGTCAAGTTTTTTACCAATAGGGACGAGGACTTCTTCAATCGCGGAATTATGTAATTGCCTGAAAAATGAACAAAAGTTATCGAACAAAACGGCGCATATTTGATCTAAATCGGATAATCCTAACTATGTTAATTTCATCGTCGAAATAAAGCGAAAAAATTCTCAGAACTTTTTACTTCATCTAATATATATACAGAGTGATTCACAACTATCAGGATTACCTCAATGAATACATTGGGTGTGTCATCTCCAGGAAAGTGCTTTTTTTCTTTCTCCAAATGTCATGCGACGAAAATCCACCGAGATATTCGCGTTAAACGTCCAAGTAGTAAGCAATGGCACAGTAGTTGCCCACGCGCCAAACGTCCAAGCCGGATTCGGGCATCGCTTCGTAATCCACCTTCAGACAAGTGGATTCTTTTTTCCTCTATTTTGTTGTTTTTTTTCGCTAAAAAACAATCACGGAGCCTCGCTTTGCAATCGACATCATTCAATAATTTTCGTTTACCATTTAATACTTGAAGAAAAAACACGCCATTCTTTATCTTGTTATGGAAGCTTTTTTTTAATCCTCATATTTTTTTTTAATTCGATACTTACCTACGAGCTATACTTATCTACTAACAGAAAAACAGAACATTTTAATTTCAGATAAACCTATCATGAGTTATCCTGACCACCACGAGGAAACTTTTTTAATTTTTAATATTGTTGAAATGTTGCTCTTTTATGTGTGTAACATTTTGAATAAAATAATTTATATATTATATCATTAAAAAAATAGAGAAAGGCTTTTTTGGGCTTTCATACTGATTAATAATCTTTTTAGAAATTTTCTTTCAGATAATATTCACGGCCGCAACCGTGTAGACCGCGAGGACTCCTTCTTTTTCGAAGACTTTTTCAACCGTTAAAAAAAATGTAAAAAATATTAAAAATAAACGTTTAAAAATTTCTTTTCTTTTCTTCATGAGTGCTTTGATATGACATAAAAAAATCAGACTGATTAGCCTATTTTAAACATCGAAAAAAAAATCGCCAAAATCAACAATTTTCCGACCCGTTAGACTGTCATGATCCCTTCAACAGAAAAAAGCGTTTTGCTCGCAATGACACCCTCTATATGCTCACCAAGGGAACCCTAATGGTTGTGAATCACCCTGTACACACAGATACACCCACATATATTTTATTATATATATATATATATATATATATACAGGGTGGACCACGCAACGTGTGCACCTCTTTTACGACCAAAATATGCGTTGCACAAAAAAATGTTTTATACAAAAGTCACATGGTTTATAAGGCTACACTATGTGGTGCATTAATTTTTTTTATAGGTGGAGGCACTTCGAAGATTTGAAGGTCAACTTTATTTTTTCAAATGGAATTCTATATTTTGTATATCGTAATATGATAGAGTATCGAATTCTGAGTAAAAAAGTATAGACCTTTATTAGCCCTAGAGTTAATAGCTAACGAGTAATTTCACTTTATTACTTTAAAATTTTCTTCACGTAATATCAAGTTGGAGATTCATTCATTCATTTTCACTTTTATCTTTCTGATAATAATCACGCACAATCACCAAAGGATACTTTAATACTGGATTACAATCATTGAGAAGATTGTGAATCATGATAAGTGTGTGTGATGTGGTAAATGTGTTCATATTGATAAACACTGTGATGTAAACACTGCCATTCAGAAATTTGTAGTAGATTTGAATCTCCAACTTCATATTACGTGAAGAAAATTTTAAAGTAATAACGTGAAATTACTCATTAGCTATTAACTCTAGGGCTAATAAAGGTCTATACTTTTTTACTCAGAATTCGATACTCTATCATATTACGCTATAAAAAATATAGCATTCCATTTGAAAAAATAAAGTTGACCTTCAAAGCTTCGAAGCGCCTCCACCTATAAAAAAAATTAATGCACCACATAGTGTAGCCTTATAAACCATGTAACTTTTGTATAAAACATTTTTTTGTGCAACGCATATTTTGGTCGTAAAAGAGGTGCACACGTTGCGTGGTCCACCCTGTATATACATATATATATATATATATTGTATGGTGTTCTTTCACGTACTTAACGTTAAGTATGATCGCCCGAGTTGTTTGTCCGGACAAAGATTCACCCCAATTCTCGGTCCGAGAGTTTCGTGTCGGTGCTTTTAATATATATACGTATATATCACCTCCAAGAACCACCCTGTTACTTTCGGACCGTACTGCGTTATATATATATAGTGTACCGTAGCTCGATGCAGCCAGAGAGATTATGGCACAATATTAAACGGAAAGGCGCTTCAGAATATATATATATATATATATATATATATATTTGTATGTTGCCCACGAGCTTTGTCGTGGGTTCCATTCTATAGCTATACTTTGAACCGTAAAAAAAGACGATCCCAACGGCGGACGGATTACCGGACGCTGCGCTTTCTGCTGCTGCACGGAACACCGCGTTGTTCCGTGAAATTGATACGACGTGTTTTAGTCTTTTTGTTCTTGTCTTTTTTTTTTTTTCTTCTTTTTTCTCTCTACTTTCCAACGCTCGAAGTGCATTCAGGGCTTTTCGTCGCTCGCCCTTCACAATTCGGCTAGTAATTTCGTCCATGGGGATGACGAGAAAACCGAGAACTTTTTGCACCGGATAGAAAAATCTTGCTGAAACGAAACGAGATTTGTTTGGAAGGCTCCTGGGCTGAAGACCTGGGCCTATGGTGAAATTTGAAAAGAACGCAATTAGGTGTCGATGATTGACAATTAAATGTCGGGCGATTGTGAGTGATTGAATTTCGATAATTGAAGAGTGTAGATTCAGTAGGGAGGAGTTGATTATTGATGAAGATGTGTTGGCAATTAAATGTTGAAGGTTGAATACGAGCTATTGAATATTGACAATTAATGTCATTGTGGCAAGTATTAAAGAGGAAAAAAAAAACAATTTATAGGGTGACTGTTTGAAAAAAATGTTAATTAATCGTCGTATTTTTTCAAAGTTATTTTTTTTTAAACAGTAATAATAATAATTTTGCAATGGCCGAGGTAGAGACGATAGAGGGATATATAGTGAAGATCCATATCAAATTTTAAGTCAATCGATTATATAGAACTCGAGATTTTATATCAATCAGGTTGGAAAAAGTAATTTACAGAAAAACGCATTTAATGTTTTGAGTACAATTTCAGACAACTTTGGGGACGTCCATTAAATACGTGAGTTGTAAATGGGGGGGGGGTCAATGAAAATCTCACATGAACTTTGTATATCAGAAAATATACTATTACGAGGTATGTAAATATGAAAACGGAATTTTTATATAGAAAATACACGTTTATTGTATAAAAATGATGAAAAATATTTTATTTGAAGTACACATGGGTCATTAAGTCCCGGGACTGACACACAGATGGCGCCACCAATGCCATGCCGCTTTTGTTTTTCGGTAGTACCAACCTTCAAAAGATACGTATAAAGATTTCATGACATTCGGTTCAGTCGTTGTCGAGATATTGAAGGTTAAGTGACGCTACATTTGTTTTTGCTTAAACGATGGATAAAAACGAATTTCGTGTGTTGATCAAACACTGTTTTTTAATGGGAAAAAATACCGTTCAAGCTCAGCAATCGCTTGAAAAGTATTACTAGGAAAAGTGCCCATCGAAAACAACCATTTGCCGATGATATGCGGATTTTAAACGCGGTCGAACAACCACCGAAGACGCGGAGCGCTCAGGTCGTCCAATTGAGGTGGCTACGCCCGAAAACATCCAAAAAATTCGGAAAATTGTTATGTCCGATCGTAAAGTGAAGTTGCAAGAGATAGCTGACATCCTAAAGATATCAAAAGGCACCGTGTTCAAAATTGTGCATGAAAAATTGGGTATGAAAAAACTTTTGTCCAAGTGGGTGCCGCGGTTGCTCACAGTGGAACACAAACAACAACGAATTGATGATTCGAAGCGCTGTTTGAAGCTGTTTACGCGTGATAAAAAGGATTTTTTGCGTCGGTACATAACAATGGATGAAACATGGATTCATCACTATACGCCGGAGTCGAAAAGAGCGTCAGCCGAGGGGAGAGGAGAGCCTATTTTGAGGCAAAAGACAAATCGTTCTATAAGAAAGGCATCGAAAGTTTAGAAAAACGTTGGAATGATTGTATCGCTATGGAAGGTGACTATGTTGATGAATAAAGTCGAATTTTGCAAAAAAAAAAAATGTGTTTTTACTGGTTAGTCCCGGGACTTAATGACCCATGTTACATGTTTCCCACTTGTCTGACAATTTGTGGATGCCAGACCAAAAAAACTGTTGCTCTTTCGAGACAAACCAGTCATCGAGCCATTTTCGTACATTTTCATAAGATTCAGACAATCATTTCTCCGTCTGTATTTAAGGGGCCAGTCCACTTTGGAGCCACGAAAAAAGGCTATTTTCGCGATTTTTTTTTGAGGATTTTATAAAAGATATGAATATAAAAGATGTTCGGCTTGATAAATAAAGTCTTGAAATACATTTAAAAAAAAAATTAATTCATTTTTATTCATTTTTAAGTACAAAAACTATAGTTTAACGTAACGCCTCAAAAATAGGTGGGCTAGGTAGCTCCATCACAACTCGGCAACGGCTTGTCTGAAACAAAAAAATCAAAGTCCATTAGATTCAGTATGACACCAGCTACAAAATGACCCTCGGATATAAAGTTTTATCAAAAAATAAAAAAATGGCAGATGAAAAACGAAAAAAGTAAAAAAAAAACGCGTTTCTTCGCAGTTTTTCGCAAAAAAGAGAGTAAAAATCAAAATTTTAAAACCATCGAGGGTCATCTTGTTGCGAATCATGTTTACAATATGTGGTTCAAATTTCAAGAGAATCGGTTTATTAGTTTTAGAGATACGATGGAGCTAGATTTTGAAAACGTTGTTTCGAGAAACAACGCGTTTGAAGTTTATACTATGAAAAACTCTTACCTAAACTCAATCGGCAATTCCTGCACCGTACAAAATCCCTTCTGATTGCTCATCATCGTCGATTTCTTCAAGTCTTGCTTGCTTTCGTTTGGTTCTGGTCTCTTTTGAGCACTCAGAATTGCGGAGGTTTGCAGAGCGAACACGCTCGTCATCGCGATTGTCGGCGAATCCGATGGCGATCGAGCCGAGTTTGACGCCCATTATTTCCATTATTTTAAGCACTGGACGAAATCCTTCATTAAAGACACACGCGGAAACTTTGCAGGCAATGTCTATGATTTTTTTGCCGTTGAACATGTGTTTAGGTGCCATATTCCATACGCAGTTGTTAAAACTTTCATTATTGTTTTGCGTACACTGTAAAAAATAAGCGTGTTGTCGGTGTGTTGAAACAACACACAACACGCCTACAGCGTGTGTAGAACCTGGTTAATGTGTTGAAACAATGCGTTTTACTTATTTTGCCGTGTTGAAACAACACGCTCTCTACTATTCTTGGCATCAACACGATTTTAACGTATTGCCGGAGAACACACTTACTGTAACACACATAAAGCGTGTTGAATCAACGCATTTTTTTCGAAACAACACACTTGGTGCAGCTACACGCAACGCGAACGACACATTTCGTCGCGCAACGCGTCAGAAAACAACTCACTTGTACGCGTGTACCACAAACAACACGCGTCAAATGAGTTGATATGACAATAAGGCGATTTTTCATAACCTCACTACATAATTGACGGATGTGCGAAAGAGTTTAAGTGAGAATAATTCTTTGTGAACAACGGTGATCTACTATAAAAGTGACATTTGTCTTATTTTTGTCCCATACATAGAAATTCAGAGCATATTTGTTCTTTGCAAAGGTTGAACATAAAATACTCTAATTTGTTCCTCTGCATAGTTAGTATCCCTTAGTGTATTTTTTGCGGAGACTGGTTACGCCATAATAATTATCTGTGTAGACTGGTTAAGCTAGAAGAATTCTTTGCGCAGGCTCATTACGCCAGATCAATTATTTGCGTAGACTGGTTACGCTAGAAGAATTCCTTGCGTAGACTAGTTACGCTAGAAGAATTCCTTGCGAAGACTGCTTACGCTAGAAGAATTCCTTGCGTAGACTGGTTACGCTAAAAGAATTCCTTGCGAAGACTGCTTACGCTAGAAGAATTCCTTGCGTAGACTGGTTACGCTAAAAGAATTCCTTGCGAAGACTGCTTACGCTAGAAGAATTCTTTGCGAAGACTGCTTACGCTAGAATAATTCCTTGCGTAGACTGCTTACGCTAGAAGAATTCCTTGCGTAGACTGGTTACGCTAGAAGAATTCCTTGCGTAAACTAGTTACGCTAGAAGAATTGCTTGGGAAGATTGATTATGCTAGAAGCATTCCTTGCGTAGACTGGTTACGCTAGAAGAATTCTTTGTGTAGACCAGTTACGCTAGCAGAATTCCTAGCAAAGATAACCCCTTGTGGAAAATGGTTCCGCAGTTTTAAAAGTAATTACTGTATTTCTTGCATATAAATTCAGAGCTCACGAATTCTATGCAACAGTTCAGCATAAAACATTACATGTTATGAGAGCTCACGTTATGTGAAAAGCGACATTTTTGTCTTTTACATAGAAATATAAAATGTATTGGTTTTAATTAAAGAAAACTGCTATATGGAATTCTCTTTGGATAGCTAATAATGTGTAGTTGTTTTTTCAATGAGTTTAAGTGAGTTAGTGATTTTTAAAATAAAACCTACGTTTCTGTTGAAGAAAATTAAGAAAATTATTAGACTTGCAGACTTTTGGATGCCTAATTCAAAAATGTTTGCAGATCATTCTTATTTCATTTTTAATAATTTTTTGTTACTGTGTCTTAAAACTACAAATAATTTAAGTTTGATTCCATACAATCGTTTTTTTTTTATTAATTTTTAAAGTTGCCGAACCCTCACTTTAAAAAAATAATAATAAAACAATATCTCAAAATAGTTCACTTTTGCATAAAGCATTATTGGGTTAAAAGTATGTATGTATGTAGGTTAAAAGTATATATATATATATGTGTTCGTGTGTGTGAAATGTGAAAGGTTTTAATTACTCCCCTCGTTCGAAGTACGCATACTATCCCTTTTCATCATGAGAAAACCTCAAGTAGCAAATAGCATAATGGTTAGCGTACGTACATTAGGTCTAGAAGTAGGTAGGTTCGCGGCTAGGTTAATGATAAAATTTATTCGCAGGAATCTGTTTCAGGACGACTGGAAGCCATGTAACATGGTAAGTACACCATCGGAATAAAATATCCGTATCGGAAAAGGCGTTTTTTTAATTTATTTTAGAACGTACGCCTACGTGACGTCATATGTATCATTCCCAAGCGTCTACAAGTACACACAAAAAGTGTGCTGCAGAAATAAAAACGCGTGGAAGCGTGTAGAAAGTCCCACAAAGGTAAACCGAATAATGGCCGACAATAGCACGCTTGAAGTGTGTTGATTTAGGCTTCGATATATTTTAAACGTGTTGAAAATGGCGACAAGCGTTTACGCGCCTAAAGTGTATTGAAACAACACGCGTAAGATGTGTCGTTACCTCAAACACACGAGTTACCGTGTCGAAAAGAGCGACAAGATTACACACGGGAAACGTGTTGAAACAACGCGCTTGGTTTTTACAGTGTATGGCCACCTAAACACATTACGAGCAGTTCTGTTTTGGTAAGATCCTCGTAAATAGGTTTTCAAACTTCCTGTACTTCCTCAGAAAGAGCAGGAGGATGTTTGTAATGTTGCAGTCGGCTGAGCGCGCTATACGCTCAGGTAGACGAAATGAGGTCCTGACGTTCAGGTAAAAAAAAAATACTTAGAGAGCTCGGATTTTCATAAAATTTTGACACAATATTTCTGAATGTATGTACTTTCGAAAACAGTAAAAAAAATCGATTTTTGGAAATTTTCAAAGTGGACTGGTCCCTCAATCTTCTTCCCACACTTGGCCATTGCTCAGTACCATCCGAATGCAGAGTCCACCTTTACCTCGGCCTCTCACTGCCGGGGCGGAGGTGGTCCTCCATCCTTTTCGAGGCTGCGGTGTTTCCACCGTTTCGAAGGATACCTATCGCGTCCACGTGCTAATTACTTGTCAGTCGACACACGTACGCGGCGGCGTTTTTCCCACCAAACAATGCCGCAACCATATCCCCGAAAATACGTGCACAACGTCAGGTGCGATTGCACCGGTAAATCGCGGCGTACAATCGGCTCTCGTTATCCACCGCGTAACCAAAATCCTTAAGCAGCTTTCGCCCGTGACTTCGTCTGCGCGAATGTTACAATTACTTGTTTTACTTGTTTAGAACAATATTTATCCCAAGTTTGAAATTGATACGTGCAAGGAATACAATTTTCCATAGAAACTTTTACACTCCATTTCGACCTCTTAAAAGATGATTTTCGAAAAATCCTTTTTAAGTCCATCCAAACACCTTTTAAGGGACAACACCACTGTGACGGCTTCAAAAAATCGATTTTTTGAAAACCATCTAGAAAAATCTAAAATACATTTAAGATTAAGATGCCGTTGGACCCAGGTCGAAAAAATAATTATTTTCGGAGATATTGAATATTTTGTGGAGTGGTGCAGCGCTCCGTGACGCTCGGGGTCCCGCGCAGCCGCCTCTTCCTGAGGAAGTATTGGAGGCAATTACGCCAGTCTTCGAAAATTTGAGCAGAGACGATTTGCTGCAGCGTTGTTTGGGCGGCTTCACGCAAAACAACAACGAAAGCTACAACAAATCAGTTTGGGCAATAGCCCCCAAGTGTCAGTCCGGGAGCAAAAAAATCGTCGATATTGCAGCTGATATCGCGGTATTATTATTCAATGATGGCCTGAGAAGCCTCATGAAAGTTTTGGAGACGTTGGGGATAACTATCGGCCCAAATTGTTTCAATTTTTGCGTTGAAACCGACGCAGCGCGGATCGAGCTGGCGGAGCGCTCGCTCACAGACGCTGCAAAAGAGGCAAGAAGAGCCTCTACAAGTTCGAGAAAATATGCTAGGGACAATGATTTGCTTCTTGAAGGCCAGCTATATGGTGCCGGCATCGCTGATTAAAGGTAAAAAAAATTTTTTCCAATTTATCGCATAAATTAACAAACCTAAAACTTTGAACGCGTTTTTCTCAAAACCACTTTTTTGAGTGCGGCACGCAGCAGAACTCGAGCAATTTTTATCCGATCGACTTCAAATTTGGACTGCATCAATAAAACTAGATTATCTAAAGAAGTACATAGGATTTTTTCGATATCTCAATAATAAAAAAAGTTATAGCCTATTTTCGACGAGAAATTTTGCTCGAAAATCGTCCTTTAATTTCAAAAGCGTGCCTATTTTTTAAAAATCAATATTTTTTCAAATCCCTATGTACTTCTCTTCAAAATATCATATTATTAACGAAAACACTCGGTATTTTTTTTCAGATCGACTTTGAAGAGAGTTCTGCTGCGTGCCGCGAACCACTGCAGACGCAACAGTACCTGACGCGGGAGCTTCCCCAGCGTCACCATGGGGCGTGAAAAATTTGAATTTTTTTTTTCATGTATCTTCAATAAACAACGAACAAAACAAAAAATTTTTTTTCGAATATCTCTTTTTTTTCCCACAAAAAAAAATTCTTGAAAAATGGCAAAAAAAACAGGGGGTCACAGTGGTGTTCTGCCTTAAGAAAAATATCTTTCAAATTTTATGTTTCTGTATTCAGCGGTTTAGGCTGTACGTTGTCAGTCATTCAAGCAATCGATCAGTCAGTGACGAAACTATTTTACATGTATAGATAATTGTTTACCGCTCTCTCCACGATCCGTCGCAATCGTCTCGCAACTGTTCCGTAAAAATGATCGTGCGAGCGTAAAATTTTTCCCTCGTAAACTCGCGTACGCCCTTAAGTTTCCATTTGGGAAAGACATTCTTTTCCCGTTTGCCAGAGCTTCGAACTAATTTAATTTTTTCTCCCCCCTATCGAGGAAAGGGAAGGTGAAGACGGAGAATGGATGGCAAGTGTGAGATGAGCGAGCATCAAGAAACGAAGCAAAGGGAAAATCGACGAGATGCACACTCACGCACATATATTTATATATCGACGCTTTCTCGTTCGTTCGATTGAATAAAAGAGCAGCTCCTATTTTGATCAGACGCGAATATATTTTCATATTCGAATCGAGGCGGCCTGGGAATATTGCAATTTGCATCAAAGGCGGTGAACTGTGGTGAAAAGAGAGCTAACGTCATGCTAGATGTGTCTTACGTAAATATGTATGTATATACAGAGTGGCCCAAAAGTCGTGGATCGAAAGAAGTGGGGAAGTGGCCAAGATCATTTGTAACCAAAAAAGGCTATATACAAGTTGTTTTGTTTTTCAACGATTTCAAAGCAATGATTTTTTTCAATATTTTTGAAAAAATTGGCTCCCAGCAGTGCAAAAAAAATTATCTAAAGAAAACTATTCAACGAATGTAGGTTCCCGTGCAGAAATATTGTCATGGATAGAGTCCGATTCGGACTTGGATACTGGTTCCTCAATCGGGATGCAGTCGGATATGGGATCGGATCCGAGAGCGAAATGTAACGCTCGCAAATCGGATTCCAGCCAGGATCCTAATCCGAAATTATTAAACCTTCGTGGTCACCCTGGGTAGAATCGACCCGTCGAGCAATTTTTGGCGTAAATATATTGGGTGAAGTAAAAAGTTCTGAGCGTTTTCCGCTAGATGTCTTTAATGAGTCATATTTGACGATGCATACACATCGCATCGGGTCATACTATATGGCGATTGAAAGGTGATATTACGGTTCAAAAAAAGTTCTTTGACACTTTTGTGTTTGGTGAAGCCAGTTGTGTGTTACAGTGTTCCAAAATGGAGGTAAAAAAAGAGAAAATTCGATACATTCTTCAGTACCACTACGACCAAGGTGAAAAGGCGGAGCAGGCGGCCGAAAAAAATTGTGCTGTTTATGGAGCCAATACAGTATCGAATGCAACAGCAAAGCGGTGGTTCCAACGATTCCATTCTGGTAGTATGGACGTCGCAGATGAGGCTCTGGTAGGCCAATCGTCGAAAATGTCGATAAAATCATGGAAATCGTCAAGTCGGACCGGCATGTGAGCACTTATTCCCTTATTCCATTGCCCAGGAACTGACGATTAGCCAGAAAACCGTTTGGAAGCATTTGCATAAGGTTGGTCTCAAGAAGAAGCTCGATGTATCGGTGCCACACGAATTGACGCAAAAGAACCTTTTCGACCGAATTGATGCCTGCGATTCTTTGCTGAAACGTAACGAAATCGACCCATTTTTGAAGCGGATGGTGACTGGCGATGAAAAATGGGTCACATACGAGAACAGCAGCCGAAAAAGATCGTGGTCTAATCGCGGTGAGCCGGCCCAAACGATCGCCAAACCCGGATCAACGGCCAAGAAGGTTTTGCTGTGTGTTTGGTGGGATTGGAAGGGAATCCACTATGAGCTGCTCCCATTGGGCCAAACACTCAATTCGGACCTCTACTGTCAACAACTGACCAGATTGAAGCAGGCGATCGACCAGAAGCGGCTAGAATTGGCCAATAGGAAGGGTGTTGTGTTCAATCAAGACAACGCCAGACCGCACACATCTTTATCGACGCGCCAGAAGCTCCGAGAGCTTGGATGGGAGGTTCTATCACACCTGCCGTATAGTCCAGACCTGGCACTAAGCGATTATCACCTTTTCAAGCAGTTGCAAAATTTTCTTGATGGTACAAAACTGGCCTCAAGAGAGGCTTGTGAAAATGAGCTGGTCAAGTTTTTTACCAATAGGGACGAGGACTTCTTCAATCGCGGAATTATGAAATTGCCTTCAAAATGGACAAAAGTTATCGAACAAAACGGCGCATATTTTATCTGGATCGGATAATCCTAACTATGTTAATGTCATCGTCGAAATAAAGTGAAAAAACGCCTGGTGGAGCAACGCTATGCGAGGCACCACTACACGCGCGTATCGCTCACCGACGTGAGCCCGCTCATCGGGCGCGCCTGATTAGCCCGTCTTTAAAAATTAATAATAATTCAGGGGTTGATCTGGGAACAATACATGCTTATATCAATCGACTCAGAATTTCACCCCCAACCCCCCATTTCAGGGATGACATTCCTTCCTGGGACACCCTTCATAATGGAAAAAACTTTAGTGTCTCATCATAACTCAGAAATTATAGGAGCCGTTGGTCCGGCCATTGACCTTCCAGAAATAAAGGCGTCATCGGAAAAATGCTGCACAGTCGCCATTTTTACATGTATCGCTGTGAAAAAA
>OZ010715.1:34236712-34269950 GCA_963932345.1 Ophion ventricosus | reverse complement strand
CCACGGCACAAGGGAAATTCTCGCGTCCATTGTTACCCTCTGCATTGCATTCTCATATACGGGGTGCATAAGACATTTCTTTGTACGACGCTTTCTCTATATACCTACTTCTGCCTTTCTTCTCGCTCTCGTTTCTTTTCTCAACAGATACAATTCGTGTACGAGACTCACCCGTTTTTCTCACTCAATCTGCACGAGTATATTTACATACACTTGTAGGCGCGCAGCCGCACACACGCACACACACGTTGGCGCGTAATGACTGAAACCTCGTTTTCCCTCGGACGGGCTTCACTTTTGATCCCTTTTCTCGCCGCAACGAACCGCTGTACCGAATGGAAAAATTCACGAGCGATATCTGGCACTTATGTGGATTAACTCTCCGTGGAGTATCTTTAAAAGGATTGATCATTGCTCAAAATTGTGTGGGTGCGCTTATGAAAGTTCGTTTTTTTTATTGTTTTATTTTTTTTACTGAATTGTCATTAATTTTGGAGGGATCATTATTTAGATTTATTTCAATTGATTTATGTTTCATTAAATTTAATTGAAGTACATTACTCCAAAGAATTAAAGGAAAAGGACGTTTCTTCCCTTTTTTTTAGTGTTTTTTGAAGCGCTGTATCTCTGTGAAAAATGGTCCTATCGAGATGAAAAAAAAAGCATTTTGAAGCTTCGAGTCTCTAATTTTGAGATCTTTTGGCAAAATTTTTTATGAGGGAAAGTTATCTCGCAATCGTAAGAAAAGCGCGAGACAAAAATTTTCAAATTTTTTTTGTTTTTTATTCAAGGGTTCACGGGCTCGGGAATTTTTTTTTCAGTTTAATCAATATAGGTCAGTTACCTTGTTTTTTCAGCTACAATTCGGTTTTTTGTCAGCCTCTCTACGTCAATTTTTGGCTGAGATATTGGACTTTGAATGAAAAAGGATCTTTTTGTCTTTGACCATCGATATGTCAGCAACCAAAGATCGCACAGCGAATTAAGGCACAGTTTTGTAAACTTGAATACATTTCCTACAAGTCCGTTTCATTGATTTTTGTGAAACAATTTTTTGTCCACTCTCAACATCAATTTAGAAAAAAGTACAAAAAAATGACTTTTTCTGGTGTTTCAGTAAATCTACGACTACTTTAAAAAGATTCATGGAAAGACTAACATTCCCAGGTTTTTTTTCAGCTTAATGTATCCCCAATAGCCCTGTACATTTTTTAATTGATCCATTGAACCGTTTTTCTGGACCGATTGATCAAAGTTTTATAAGCAATCAAAAGAACACGTGTTCCTAAACATCGTTTCATCGTCATCAAAATGAAGACGAATTTTTTTTCGACTTTTTATCACAACTTTGCACTAGCTAATGGTTAAATTCAAGAAAAAAAAATCGACAAATTATAAAAACAATTTGATAGTTTCAACTTTTAATTAATGCAATTGAAGTTGAGTAAAATTATGGTACGCAAAGGTCGAATGGTGTCTAATATGAGTCAGTATTGTTTCCTGAAATGTTTTACAGATTTACAAAAATCAAAAATAATTTTTTTTTGACATTTTCTTCTCCAATTCAACGACTAAATAGTGCAAAGTTGTGAAAAAATCGGAAAAAATTGTTCTTCTCATTTTGATGATGATTACACGATGTTTAGGAACGATACACTTGTTCCTTTAATTGTTTTGTAAAACTTTGATCAATCGGTCCACAAAAACGGTTCGATGAATCGATTTGAAAATTTACTGGGCTATTGGGGGTACATTAAGCTGAAAAAAAATCTGGCAACGATAGTCTTTCCATGAATATTTGTAAAGTAGTGGTAGATTTACTGAAACACCAGAAAAAGTATTTTCTTTGTACTTTTTTCAAATTGATGTTAAGGATGAAAGAAACATTTTTTCGCAAAAATCAATGAAAGGGTCTTGTAGGAAATGTATTCAAGTTTTCAAAACTGTCCCTGAATTCCCTGTGCGATCATTGGTTGCTGAGATATTGATGATCAAACACAAAAGGATCCTTTTTCATTCAAAGTCCGATATCTCAGCCAAAAATTGACGCAGAGTGACTGACAAAAAATGAAATTGTAGCTGAATAAACAAGCTATCTGATGTATATAGGATGTCCCAGTACGGAATGTCATCCCTGAAAGGGACGTTGGGGGTAAAATTCTGAGTCGATTGATATAAGCATGTCTGGTTCCCAGATCAACCCCTGAATTGTTATTAATTTTTAAAGATGGGCCAATCAGGCGCGCCCGATGAGCGGGCTTACGTCTCCGCCAGGCACCACTACACGCGCGTATCGCTCACCGACGTAAACCTCATCTTTTGAGGCTGTCCACAAATCGATTCAATTTTTGTTATCTTCGTATGATGTGAAGTGCTTCTCAGACAGGCCGTGCGTCATCGATCGAAATAAATGATAGTCAGAGGGAGCAATGTCTGGTGAATACGGTGGGTGGGGTAAAACTTCCCAATTGAGTGTTCCCAAGTAGATTTTGACCGGCGCCGCAACATGTGGACGAGCATTATCATGCAAGAGAATAATTTTGTCGTGTCTGGGGTAGTAGTGAGCGCATTTTTCCTTGAGTGCTCGGCTCAGTATCATCAATTGTGTTCGGTAGAGAGCCCCAGTAATGGTTTTGTTCAGTTTGAGCAACTCATAATACACGACACCAAGCTGATCCTACCAAATACACAACATGAGTTTCTTTCCATGAATATTCGGCTTGGCTGTCGATGTTGAAGCATGGCCAGATGGTCCCCGTGATTTCTTCTTCTTTGGGTTATCATAGTGGATCCATTTTTCATCATCAGCGACTATACGATGCAAAAAACCCTTTCGCTTATGCCTGGCAAGCAGCATTTCACATGTGCAACATCGACGTTCAACGTTTCTCGGCTTCAGTTCATACGTAACCCAATTTCCTTGCTTTTCAATCATTCCCAACGATTTTGAACGATGTGAAATTGCTTGTTGAGTCACTCCTAATGTAAGTGCAAGTTCTTCTTGCGTTTGGCACGAATCTTCCTCCAATAATGCTTCCAATTCCGCGTCTTCGTACACTTTCGGCCTTCCGCTACGTTCTTTGTATTCGACGTCAAACTGACCGTTCTTAAACTTTTGAAACCACTCACGAGAACTTCTCTCAGTTAAAACAGCCTCACCATATGCTTCTACAAGCAATCGATGCGCCTCAGCTGCAGATTTCTTCAAATTAAAGAAGTAAATCAAAAGTTCCCAAAAATTACGCTTATTCGGCTCAAAGCTCGACATTTTCACACGAACAAAATTATGTGATGCTGATACAAAATTGCTAATATTTCAAGGTTATGGTCTTGCCAGATGTCCAACCTTACGAGATGACGTTTTACATCTGACAATTTCAACCATAACCTCCTGGCGGGGCCATCTTTTGTCAAACGGCGGAGACATATTTGTACTCCCTATATATAGACTATTTGCGATTTTGAACAGTGAATAACGAAGGATCTCCTCGACGTGTCAAGGGGTGCAAGGTGCGCAAGTTCGCTTCGCGACGAGCCCAAGCGAAAGGAGGCAAATGAAGCACAAGGGTCGAGGATGAAGCGAGGCTCGCGAACGAGTAAGAATTAGGTGTGCAGCCTCGCGCGACGAGGATACTCGAGGAGAAGCCCCAAGAGAGAAAACCGGCGGACAAAGCGAAGATGGCAGACTACTCGGTATCAAAAATTCTGCTCGTCCGTGTCACGGTCCCTTCGCGACCTTTCCTTCACGCCAAACTCTCGCCCCCTAAGTGCGACGACTGCGTCTCTCTCGTCTTCATGGGATTTCTCACTCGTGACTCTATCGCGGAGCGTGCTTTTCGTAATTGAGCGGAACACAGACACTCCCCGTATACAGGGTGTGTACCACCTAATATCACAGAAAGCACGGATTATAATAAAAAATAGTTTCTATTTTTTCGCCTATTATTATTATATATATCTACGGTTCCTACTGCAGTAATATTCTGAAAATATTTCACAATCTTGTAGAATTTTCGATAAACTTTTATCGAAATAATGTCGTAAAGTTCCTGGAAAAAAGTATCGCAACTTTAAGTGTCAAAACTGAAGAAATACTCAATGAAAAAAATACTTATCCAAAAAATTCCAAAGTTGACCTTCACCTGACCTTGGCTATTATCCCCAAGGTCAAATTAACATTGCTATCTTTTTCCCTTCTTGGAAAGAAAGAACTTTTATTTGAAACATTTTTTATTATAATTCGTACTTTCGGAGATATCAGCTTGTACCACTTTATGTGAGACACCCTGTATGTAATATATTGAGTGGAAACGGCAAAATATCTCAAGAACGGCAGACCCGATGGAAAAAATGTTTAAACGAAAGTTGGACGATTTCGAGGGTGCCATGCGATGCTCACCTCGCCGACCTTGTTGCTCGAGGCGTCAAAGTGACACAACGATTTTTCAGTTGTATGACTGAAACAAACACATTGAATGACTGAAAAAAAGAGAAAAATATCATTCAGTGAATTTGGGATATTTTTCATTTTTCTTTCCAGCAATTTTATGATATTTATCAATAACCCTTCTAGTGATATTCAAAAAATATTCTACAAGCTCGTAGAATTTTCGAAAAACTTTACTAAAAAAACACTATAATTTTGGCTAGAAAACCGTAAAATATTGGGTGAAGTAAAAAGTTCTGAGCGTTTTCCGCGAGATGTCTTTAGTGAGCCATATCTCACGATGTATACATCGCATCGGGTCATACTATACGGCGATTTAAAGGTGACATTACGCTTCAAAAAAAGTTCCTTGACAGTTTTGTGTTTGGTGAAGCCAGTTGTGTGTTACAGCGTTCCAAAATGGAGGTAAAAAAAAGAGAAAATTCGATACATTCTTCAGTACCACTACGATGAAGGTGAAAAGGCGGAGCAGACGGCCAAAAAAATTTGTGCTATTTATGGACCCCATACAGTATCAAATGCAACAGCAAAGCGGTGGTTCCAACGATGCCCGTCTGGTAATATGGACGTCGAAGATGAGGCACGTTCTGGTAGACCAATCGTCGAAAATGTCGATAAAATCATGGAAATCGTCGAGGACGGGCATGTGAGCACTTATTCCATTGCCCAGGAACTGAAGATTAGCCAGAAAACCGTTTGGAACCATTTGCATAAGGCTGGTCTCAAGAAGAAGCTAGATGTATGGGTGCCACACGAATTGACGCAAAAGAACCTTTTGGACCGAATTGATGCCTGCGATTCTTTGCTGAAACGTAACGAAATCGACACATTTTTTAAGCGGATGGTGACTGGCGATGAAAAATGGGTCACATACGAGAACAACAGCCGAAAAAGATCGTGGTTCAATCGCGGTGAGCCGGCCCAAACGATCGCCAAGCCCGGATTAACGGCCAAGAAGGTTTTGCTGTGTGTTTGGTGGGATTGGAAGGGAATCATCCACTATGAGCTGCTCCCATCGGGCCAAACACTCAATTCGGACCTCTACTGTCAACAACTGACCAGATTGAAACAGGCGATCGACCAGAAGCGGCCAGAATTGACCAATAGGAAGGGTGTTGTGTTCCATCAAGACAACGCCAGGCCCCACTCATCTTTAACGACGCGCCAGAAGGTCCGAGAGCTTGGATGGGAGGTTCTATCGCACCCGCCGTATAGTCCAGACCTGGCACCAAGCGATTATCACCTTTTCCAGCATTTGCAAAATTTTCTTGATGGTACAAAACTGACCTCAAGAGAGGCTTGTGAAAATGAGCTGGTCGAGTTTTTTACCAATAGGGACGAGGACTTCTTCAATCGCGGAATTATGAAATTGCCTTCAAAATGGACAAAAGTTATCGAACTAAACGGCGCATATTTGATCTAAATCCGATAATCCTATGTTAATTTCATCGTCGAAATAAAGCGAAAAAACGCTCAGAACTTTTTACTTCATCTAATATTTATATATTCTACAATTTTCTAGTAAATTTGACTTTTTTCGTTTTTTTTTAATGTCCAGTGATTTTATTATATTTATCCACGACTCCTGCTCTAGTAATATTCTAAAAATATTCTACAATCTTGTGAATTCAGTGAATTGGTGATATTTTTCATTTTTCTTTCCAGTTATTTTATAATATTTATCCACAATTTTTCTAGTGATATTCCAAAAATGTTCTACAAGCTCGTAGAATTTTCGAAAAACTTTACTAAAAAAAAACGCCATAATTTTGGCTAGAAAATCATGAAAAATTTATATATTCTACATCTTTCTAGTAAATTTGACTTTTTTCAATTTTTTGTTATGTCAAATGATTGTCTTATATTTATTCATAATTCCTGGTCCAGTAATATTCTAAAAAATATTCTACAATCTTGTATCATAGAATTTTCAGAAAACTCATAATTGAAGAAATACTCGATAAAAAATACTTACCTATAGTTTTTCGAAAAGTTCTCGAACTAAGCTCAAGGGTGTCTCAAAATGTCCTGACATTTCAATTTATTAATAAAACATATTATTTATTTGAAAAGTACGAATATTTTTATTTCAATATAAGGTACAAACATGGAGGTTATGTATGGAATACAATATCCGATAAACGGATGTAATTCTCCATGACTAAACCTCAATACTTCCTGATACCAGTTGTCATAGATCAGTACTCTATGTTCGCCACAAAAAAATCACGCGTAATTTAAAATGTCAAGTCATTGTAAGACACCCTATACAATAAGAAAAACACTTCTATGACAAATTTCGAAGTTGACCTTCAAATGACCTTGGCGTTTGAAGGTCAATGTCAATTTGACCTTGAAACTTAGAAAGGTCAAATTGACATTGCTAAGTTTTTCCCCTGTTGAAAATAAACAAGTTTTATTTGAAACACTTTTTATTGTGATTCGTACTTTTCGAAATACGAGCTTGGAAAAACTTTATCTGAGGCACCCTGTATATGTCTAGATATAAATCTATATATATATATATATATATAAATCTATATATATATATATATATATATATATATATATATATATTTATATAGAGATTCCTTCGCTCCTTAGCGTTTCCGAGCTTCGCGCTAACTTGCGCGCGATGCATCACCGCTTCCTTGAAGCACTTGGCCGAGTACCGGCCGGATAATTCCGCCAACTCCCCGATATCCGGCTCGCGACCTCTTGATCCTTAATAGCCGAGATTGTCGGAAGGCATGAAACGGAGGGGCTGTTCGCTATCTTCACGATTTGAGGGTCTCTCGTCGCCCGCCGTGACGAAACTCCGCGTTCATTATTAGATGTGTCCCCGTTGGACTGCTCGTGTATCAACTTGGACAAAAGTTACTCGGTACTGAAGCATTTACTTCGAGTAGAAAACTTCTGTGCGCTAATTGCAGATTATTTTGAAAATGAAAAAAAAATGTGGTACTCGATACTGCCGAGGGTGGATTTTTTTTTTTTGGTGTATCATAGTACTGGATGGAATCGTGTCTTTTGAAATTATTTTCATCGATTAGCTTAAGAAACTTCACTACTCGATGCAGGGTGTTGACTAGAAATTTTGATCCGGCGGCCTGAAGACTGATTAGGCCGTATAACTTACTACGGTATACGGGCCGCAGCCTGATAGCTGTCAGCTCCGTGTTGAGGCTGTCGACGGCGAAGACATCCAAGGAATAGGTTAAGGACAAAAGTGATACTATTTAATAAAGTATAATTTACATTATTGTTAATCCATGAACCAAAGTTCAATGAAATATGTCACTTTATTTCAAGACTAGCCGGAATTATCCTCGTTTCGCTCGGACAAACCCAGCCAGATCCCATCAAATGTGAATTAAAAAATTAACCTTTAAATACCGAAATTATAAAGCTAAACTTAATCATATTCTCAATACAGTTATGTTATTGAGGTCGAAGGTCCAGAACCATCTGGGACATTCTAGAACATTCTCGAACATCCTGAAAACATTCTGGAACGTTCTAGAACATTCTAGAGCATTCGCAAACATTCTGGAATATTCTAGAACATTTTAGAACCTTCTGAAAGATTCTATAGAACATTCTGGAATATTCTAGAACATTCTCGAACCTTCCGGGAGATTCTACAACATTCTGGAACATTATACAACAATCTCGAACTTTCTAGAACATTCCTGAACATTATACAACATTCTCGAACATTCTAGAACATTATACAACATTCTCGAACATTCTGGAACATTATACAATATTCTCGAACATTCTAGAACATTTTTGAACACTCTGAAATATTATTCAACATTCTCGAACATTCTAGAACATTTTTTAACATTATACAACATTCTCAAACATTTTTGAACACTATACAGCATTCTCGAACGTTCTAGAACATTTTTGAACATTATGCAGCATTTTCGAACATTCTAGAACATTCTGGAACATTATACAGCATTCTCGATCATTCTAGAACATTTTGGAACATTATACAACATTCTCGAATATTCTAGAATATTCTGGAACATTATACAACATTTTCGAACATTCTAGAACATTTTTGAACATCATACAACATTCTTGAACATTCTAGAATATTCTGGAATATTATACAACATTCTCGAACAATTTTTGAACATTATACAATATTCTCGAAAATTCTAGAACATTCAGAAACATTCTGGCCAGTCTCGGCCACTTCGGCACTCGACCCCCAGCTGCTTCGCCGACTTCCCATGAGAAGTCCATTGGTGCGATGCCCTATTTTGACATCCATATCTCCGAACCCAAACCCTGCAGTTCCAAACCGAAAACTTCTTCATGGATGGGGGATGGAGGGCTATCAGACCATATAAACCCCATGGGGCTGGGGGAATGGGTGCGGAGTAATAGCGTGACACACGGACAAATCACGCTTACATTTATTATATATATCGATTTTTTTTAAGTTTCAATGAAAAAGATTATATTTAAAAAAAAAGAATAAAATGAATGGCATTCTTTAGAATGATAAAAATAAGCAACGAAATAAAGTAGGTTTATAAAAGTGTCAGAATGCCTAATTGTAATTGGGTAGCGCGCTTAGCTTTAAAATTTAGAAGGCTCAAATCCTGCGCCTAGACAAAAACTTTAACGAGGCAGGATAAGCGATTTAATCCAATCCTCATATATGTAGGAAAAAAATATTACTCTTGGCAAAAATTCCGGTTTATATTTGAATGAACCTCGTACAGAGAAGAATTGTTCGCCCCATAAACATCCAAACATGCGCTTACGGTACTTTTACCATGGATCCATTGTTATCATTGACCAAATGCACCTTTCACGTATCCCAAAGCACCGCAGTCTCGACGCTGGACTGATGACGCTCCTTCCCCCACTCTCGTCATGAAGAGTGGGGGAAGAATTGCAAAAGAAATAAAAGGTTGAATAGAAATCACTAGAGCAGAAAAACAGTTGAGATTGAGAGGCAAGAGGCAAAGATGGTTTTGCCCATGGCCTATACACACACACACACACACACACATATATACATGGATATATGCATATGTATATATGTACGTGGCCATAGAGCGACATGCGGGCGGCCACCGTTGTTTCTTTAGTTGGCGCAAGATTACACACTACCTGATTTGGTTATATACATACATATATGTATTTATGCACACACACACACACCCACATGTATATATACAGTCTCGTTTCTTACGGGCCTAAATAAGAGTCGGCTCCTTGTGTTCTTCTCACTTTCCACGCTCGCTAATATATATGTGTATATAACGGGAAGAGCGAGAAGACAAGAAGGTGGCTGGGCAAAGAGGAAGTGAGAAGTGTCGAGTTGTCCGAGTAGGTGGAAGGGAGATGGGCGCGCGAAAGGGCACGGGGGGAACGAGAGTGAGGAGCGCTCGATGAGAAGGGAGCGCGGAAAGGTGAAGCCACGCAGTCTTATTTTTTCGGCGGTTCTTTTATAAAACCCCACCCACCAAACCGCCAATCAAAAGCGAGTAAGAAAAAAAGTCATGAAAAAAAAAAAAACAGAAAAGAAAAAGAAGGAGAAAAATATCGCCGACGGCAGCGACCAACAGCCGGTGGTGGGTCTTTCGGTTGCGGCTCGAGGGAGAGAGGCAAAAGCACGCCGTGAAAGTATTGTCCCACCGCGACGTTCTAGTCCTCTTGTGGCTTACCTATACAGGGTGTCTCGGATCAAGTGTTACGAGCTTTTATCTCGAAAAGTACGGATTGTGGGGAAAAATGTTTCAAATAAAAGTTGCCTCGTTTCAAGAGTCGGAAAAGATAGCAATGGCAGTTTGACCTTGGGTATTTACGCCAAGGTCGTGTGAAGGTCAACTTCGAAATTTTCCATTCGAGGCCGTACTTTTTATATTACATTCTTGTAGCTTAGCTCGAGAGCTTTTCAAAACGTTATAAGTATTCTTTTCATCGAGTAGCCTGTTATGAAACTCGATAGTTGCAACACCGACGGTATCACCATTACCCAAGGACTATGGCGATAATTGAAATAGTGTTTTGGAAAGTTCTCTAGCTAAGCTATAAGTACATACAATAAAAAACATGACTGCCAATGATAAATGTCGAAGTTGGCCTTCGCATGACCTTGACGTTTATACGGAGAGTGCGATAGCATATATAGGTATAGCTAGAATTGAGGCTGTTAACTATAGATATAATAGGAGCGTATTTTAAATGAAGATATACTCAGCGGGCTGAAGTAACTTTCAAAATTTCGATTTTTCGAAAAATATTGCAATTCGCCAAAAATCCTTTTAAAGCAAGTCTTGTAACATTAACCCTTCGAGTGCACACTTCCGCCGCGAACCGCTGACTGCTTGTGGGGTCGATCGGACCCCAGACGTTTTTCAGATCGTTGTATTTCGGTAAATATGCATTTTTTTGTTGTTGTAGAGACGTTTTTTTGTAGTCAATGATCCTTATTTTATGGCCCAAAATTTATTTTTTAAGAAAAACTAAAATAAAGGCCCAAACATTCGTTCGAAGTGGGAGATGCGTTGAAAAATACATACTTGCACGAAAAAGAATTGGGGCCATAATGATCCAGTGTGCAGTCGAAGGATTAAAATGAAGGTGTATGCGAAAATTTAGATCGAAATTCGGTTTCCACTTTTCGAAAGTTTATTCAATGCACAGGTGCAAAATTGTTAATAATTTACTGAAAAAATAGCAGGAAATGGATTAAAAAAAAGTTTGCTGCCTGTAATAATTAAATAATAATAGTAAAACATATATATGTATTTATTATAATATTTATTATAATAAATACATATACATGTTTTACTATTATTATTTAATTATTACAGGCAGCAAACTTTTTTTAATCCATTTCCTGCTATTTTTTCAGTAAGTTATTAACAATTTTGCAGCAATCTCTAGAAATTTGTAATAATTTTAGAACTATTTTTTTAGTATTTACTCTACTGCAGATATCTATGTATATATATATATATATATATATATACAGTACAGTATAGAACGAGGAGAAGAAACAAAGTAGACGAGGTAAAGGCGAGGTAGCGCGTCGCGTTGTTCCCTTCGTCACATTCAACCACCAGCCCCACGTGGCCAAGAGCCCCATGCAGACTACCGCAGAGGCAGCACTGACGCGACCGCATCCTCTGCGCTCTCATACATCCATCCATGCATACATCCATGCATACATCCATGCATACACTGCAACGAGGTAGAGACTTCCCTCGAATTCTTCAACGTTCGTCGCAAAGCTATTTTTTTTTGCTCATTTCTTTTTTTTCCCTTGGCTCGGCTCTTTGCAGTGTTCGGACACTTTCGGACAGAACGGACGATGTGGCACAAAAGTACAAAACATTACAGTGACAAAATAATTCGTGAAAAGTCCTAGATTGAAATTGGCGAGACGTTTTGTGATAATTGGCTGGAGTTAGATACGAGGGAAAAGGATGAAAACAGCATGTGATTTGTCTTTTTGCAAATTTAATAATTATTTTTATTTACATTTCCATAATGACAGATAAAAATGTAAGATTTTCTATTGAATTTTCGAGCAACGATCATTCTGCATAAATTGTACGAATAATTATAGAAAATTCGAAGCAAGGTAGTCATAGGTCTGAAGTTTGCATCGTTGGATTTCAACGAAATTTTTTCGTTTATATTCCTAATTTTTTTTTCGTCCATAATTCGATGCCAGAATATCAGCAGATTCCATACAAAGTATAGAAAAAAAAAATTGGTGGACCAGAATCCACGCTTTTTGAGGGGTTGAAAGTGGAAAAAAGTAATTCTCATTTTTTTAATTTACACCATGTATCCCTATTGCCTATGGAAATCCACAAAAAAATTGGCAGCGATTTCTATCTTTCAGAATCCACCCTTATCGAGTGGCGGGGGGTAAAAGTTGGAAAAACACATATGAATGACGCTGAAGACATTGTCAATTTTTTTATTTGCGCTGTATATTTCTAGTGCCTAAGGGAAGCCGCAAAAAAATTGGCAACGATTTCTATCTTTCCGAACCCACCCTTTTCGGGGGCTGAAAGATGGAAAACATCATATGTCCGGCGCTAAAAACATTCTCAATTTTTTAATTTACGCCGTGTATTCCTATTGCCTAAGGGAAGCCACAAAAAAATTGGCAGCGATTTCTATCTTTCGGAACCCACCCTTATCGAGGGGAGGGGTGGATGGGGGGGGGGTGTAAGAGTTTGAAAAAAACATATGAATGACGCTGAAGACATTGTCAATTTTTTTATTTGCGCCGTATATTTCTAGTGCCTAAGGGAAGCCGCAAAAAAATTGGCAACGATTTCTATCTTTCCGAACCCACCCTTATCGGGGGCTGAAAGATGGAAAACATCATATGTCCGGCGCTAAAAACATTCTCAATTTTTTTTATTTACGCCGTGTATTCCTATTGCCTATGGAAATCCACAAAAAAATTGGCAGCGATTTCTATCTTTCAGAACCCACCCTTATCGAGGGGCCGGGGGGGGGGGGGGGTGGGGGGTAAAGGTTGGAAAAAACATATGAATGACGCTGAAGACATTCTCAAATTTTGTATTTGCGCCGTATATTTCTAGTGCCTAAGGGAAGCCGCAAAAAAATTGGCAACGATTTCTATCTTTCCGAACCCACCCTTATCGGGGGCTGAAAGATGGAAAACATCATATGTCCGGCGCTAAAAACATTCTCAATTGTTTTTATTTACGCCGTGTATTCCTATTGCCTAAGGAAAGCCACAAAAAAATTGGCAGCGATATATATCTTTCGGAACTCACCCTTATCGAGGGGACGGGGGAGGGGGTAAAAGTTGGGAAAAAACATATGTCCGGCGCTAAAGGAATTCCCAATTTTTTTATTTACGCCCCGTATTCCTATTGCCTAAGGAAAGCAACAAAAAAAATTAGAACGATTTCTATCTTCCGGAACCCACCCTTATCGTGGAGTGAAAGTTGGAAAACATCAGATGTCCGACGCTAAAGACATTCTCAATTTTGTTCAATTGCGCTGTTCATTCCTAGTCAAAATGTGGGGCCTCTTCTGAACACCCCCAAGAGCCATTTCTTTTGTAATGTACAAGCGGTAAGCCACCGTTGAACGTACCAAACCCCATTTGTCGATTTCAGTGCCAAGAAGAGGCCTCCATTTGGTTCAGTGTAGCCTCTGTTAGTCCTGTAAAACCTACTTTCGACGCCTAGTTTAAGTGAAACGTGCAGAACACAGGCCTCGTTAATCTTTCGGGGTCACACATCCAAATTCAATCGCGGTGGTGACACTTGGGTCGATTCTACCCAGTCAGTTTTCAATAAAGTATTGTGACCAAACTATCCGTTCGAAGTGGTGCAAAAAATTACGAAACATGCTTTGAACTTTCTAAATGATGTACGAAAAATTTTATTTATAAGAAATAAAATGGCGACGTGTTAAAAAAAATTCATAAAGCGGTGTAAACCCAAAAGAAAAACACTTTTTCGCTCAAAAAATCATAGTTCCGTGAATTTTCAACATTTTTACCTAAAATTTGGACGTGATACTCCTTAGATGTGCTACTTTTGAGAAAAAATAGTAGCATAGTGCGCGTTCCAAAAATGGTATTTATTTCGACATGTGAAGTGGGTAAATTTTATGGTATGAGGATACTTCAAACTCCAGGTAAGATGACGAATACAGTACCATTCGAAGTCGAGAACTATTATATATTTATGCCAAAAATTGATCGACGGGTCGATTATACCCAGGATGACCGCGGAGGGTTAACCTGCTTTTGATTATAAGTCCATTGCCTCGACCCTACCTAACCTGCTTTCAGCCCAAATTCGATATCTCCTCCAATCAACACTCCATTGTGATCTGATCGGTATCCCGTTCGATGACGAAATAAACACTTTTGTCGCTGAATGGAGGCTCTAGAGTGTCTACAGTGCGCCCACAGTAAGCTGAATGGAGGCTCCAGAGGGTCTACAGTGCGCCTACAGTAAGCCGAAGGGTGGGGCAGTAGGTTCTGCGGGAGCGCTCGAAGTAGACCCACCTGGGCGTTTCGCAGGTTCAGTTACGCTCTGCATTGGCCTCCTTTGAGTGACAATGTCCAGTTTCTGGCATTCGGGAGGTTCATCAGAGGCCCTAACGTATTGGTATTCCAAATATTGTAGCCTCGTTCAGGTACCCGATAATCCGCTATCACCAATCTCTGCTTGGATAAGGAGGCCTTTATTTTGCAGGTTGAACGCGGCTCGAAAATTTTGACTCGGGACACCCAAAAAGAACAAAAAGAACGAGAGCACTAGATAGTGCTTAGCCAACGAAGATGCTCGGATCTCGTTATCGTTTCGTGCGTTATAGTCGACCATCCGTCGGTTCACACAGCCAAATGTTGAAGGAGAGTGGCGGCAAACTGGTCAGGCTAAAGGCAAAGAGGGGGAGAGGGATCCGAGAGAGAGAGAGAGAGAGAGAGAGAGAGAGAGAGAGAGAGAGAGAGAGAGAGAGAGAGAGAGAGAGAGAGAGAGAGAGAGAGAGAGAGAGAGAGAGGGAGACAGAGAGAGAGAGTGAGAGAGAGACAGAGAGACAGAGAGAGAGAGAGAGAGACAGAGAGAGAGAGAGACAGACAGAGAGAGAGAGAGAGTACGCGGAGCCGTTAACGAGGCGGTAAATATGTTGACTACCACATCGCCACGTCCGTCTCTCCCTCCATCACGCCGGTACACGCTCCTCTATTATAGTCCAATATGTATGCGTGCGTATTAAACTCACACACACCCACACACACACACACACATGTATCCATATAGCTGGCGCGAGGCTCCGAACTCGGCCAGCGCAGAAATGATTATTATAGTTCGTAACCGAAGAGAGCTGACCATTTTAGTGGCCGCGTGGATGCCGCCGTATAATTTTCCACCCACTAAAATAGCCATCGTAACCCCATAAACCAACTCGCTGTCTCCCTTAGCTCCGACCGACCGGTCGCTCGTGATTATCGGCAAATAAGGTACACTGCGATGAAAAAACTTTGTTTCGCTCTTTCTACGGTTTTACTAATATATTTATTCTATTATTGTTTTTATTTATTTTTTATTCTGCTTTTTTTCCGTCGAGTATACGTATCTTTGAGGATTACGAATTATATATAGGATTTTTTTTTTTTTTTAGTGAAGATTCTTTTTTATCGATATTGTCTCGAGTTACACCCCCCCCCCCCCCCCTCGCATTGCAGATAAAAGGTAAATCGATTGTAAGCCCAAAGGTCTATAAAATCGGTTATGACCTTTTTTTTTAACAGACTACTTAGGTAAGAGTAAAAATTCGATAGAAAAAAGTGACACACTGTGCCCCACCCCCCTCTATGCACCGATAGGCTTGAAATTTTGCACGTATCTTCTCAGATGCGTTCTCCATGGAACTGCGTACGGAATTAGCGATTGGTTATTAACGTTTTTTTTTTTTTTTTCATAAACCATAACTCGTGATTTTTCGCTCATCAATGAAAGTCTCCATACAAATCTGCACTACCTTTGTTAAAAAAGATATTTTATCATTTTCTTACACAGTTCCATAGCTTTTTGTATATATTGTTAAGACATTTTTAGTTTTTCGTTCTAGCGTACAAACTGCAAGAGAAATCTTTCTCTCGTAGACTCTGACGCCGTAAAATTAAAAAAAAAATACAACGAAACAAGAATTTTCTACACTAAAAATTATGTATAATAAAGTTTTTCACTCCGATTTTTCACTGCTGTCCATGAACTCGTGAAAATTAGCCTTTTTTCTAAGAGCTCTAGTTTACCTCTTAAATTAAATAATTAAAATTTTCATATCATAATACACACCTCAATATCCTACACGTCAACAAGTCATATACATATGTCTATATTTGTTCAATTTTTTGATGAAAATAAATATATATATCGCTGCACATTACCGTCCAATTAAAAATGATTATTATTATCATCACCGTGTGTCGTCTACTCCTCACTGTCTAGAAAATTCCACATATTTCGATTCAATGCTCGTATCCTGCAGCTCACGGACAATGTACCATTGGGGTTCGATTGAATCCGACAACCGGATAACAAATGTACGTATACCCGCCCGGTGCAAGGACTGGTTAGTATCCCGTCCGGTGTATACCCGGGTGCAGCTCTGAGATACCAAGTGTACTCGTCACACCCATATATATATATATATATATATATATATGTACGAAGATACATACAGAGTGGTCCAAAAGTTGAGAATCAAATGAAGTGAGAAGATAGCCAAGAACATTTCCTGCCAAAAAGGTCATGTACACGTTGGTTCGTTTCTCATCGATTCCAAAGCCATGACTTTTTTTCGATCTTTTTTAAAAAATCGGCTCTCAGCTGTACAAAAATATTAATTTAAAAAAAACTACTTAGGAGGTGTGTAAATTAACGCGATCAGTGTAGCGTTTTTTTGTACTACTTAAGTGCAGGGGGGTGTCAAATGTACTTCATGCTTAAGGGGCCTGTCCACTTTGAAAATTTCAAAAAATCGATTTTTTTTTACTGTTTTCGAAAGTACATACATTTAGAAATATTGCGTCAATATTGTGTCAATATTGCCGATTGAGTTTAGGTAAGAGTTTTTCATAGCATAAACTTCAAGCGCGTTTTTCTCGAAACAACGTTTTCAAAATCTAGCTCCATCGTATCTCTAAAACTAATAAACCGATTCTCTTGAAATTTGAACCACATATTGTAAACATGATTCGCAACAAGATGACCCTCGATGGTTTTAAAATGTTGATTTTTACTCTTTTTTTTGGCGAAAAACTGCGAAAAAAACGCGTTTTTTTTACTTTTTTCGTTTTTCATCTGCCATTTTTTTATTTATTGATAAAACTTTATATCCGAGGGTCATTTTGTAGCTGGTGTCATACTGAATCTAATGGACTTTGATTTTTTTGTTTCAGACAAGCCGTTGCCGAGTTGTGATGGAGCTACCTAGCCCACCTGTTTTTGAGGCGTTACGTTAAACTATAGTTTTTGTACTTAAAAATGAATAAAAATGAATTAAAACATTTTTTTAATGTATTTCAAGACTTTATTTATCAAGCCCAACAACTTTTATATTCATATCTTTTATAAAATCCTCAAAAAAAAAATCGCGAAAATAGCCTTTTTTCGTGGCTCCAAAGTGGACTGGCCCCTTAAAAGTACTCGAAAACTTCTTCCTAAAAATCTGAAAAAAATCATGTGTAATGCTTACGGTTTCTACTTTACAATAAATTTTGAAACAGAACTTCCACCAAATTAAGAATAACAAGAAACAAATGAACTCGTGAAAAAAAGTATAATTCTTCAAAGGAAGGGACTGGGGACTGGAAACCTTGCGTAAGTTACGCAACGAGAAATAAGTTGAGAAAAAAATGCATATGCTATTCCATACATAACCCTATACTGTATACTTTATGAATCAATGAAAAATTTACAATTTTTTAGTGAAAACCTGTGTTTACTATCAAAATTACTTCTTGCGTGATTTTTGGGACATCCTTTATAAGTCTTTCAAGGTCTATATATTGTTTTTTCGAAATTTTTAATTAAATGTAAAGAATTTTGTTCGAAACTCTGTTATCAAAATATTTTACCTAACCAAAATTTTTGGTGGCCTCCCACGTTCCTCGTTTGTCACGTCAAAATCACCACTTTTGAATTTTTTAAACCACTTAAAGCACTGTGATTTACCAAGAGCATGCTCACCGTACGCTTCGACAAGTATTCGATGCGATTCTGCAGCAGTTTTCTTCAAATGGTAACAGAAAATTAATGCAAATCGTAATTTTCAGGCACAAAATTCGACATGTTCAACGCTATAACAAACTATGTTGGGGTATGAAACTTGTATTGTTGTGAGTTGAAAATCGTTCTCAGATTTCAACAAAGCAAATGGCGCCAATGACGCGACTTAACAGTAACTACATTGACAGTTAGGGCCATCTATGGGCAAATTCCGGTTTCATATTAGATGAAGTAAAAAGTTCTGAGCGTCTTTTCGCTTTATTTCGACGATGAAATTAACATAGTTAGGATTATCTTATCTTAACTTTTGTCCATTTTGAAGGCAATTTCATAATTCCGCGATTGAAGAAGTCCTCGTCCCTATTGGTAGAAAACTTGACCAGCTCATTTTCACAAGCCTCTCTTGAGGCCAGTTTTGTACCATCAAGAAAATTTTGCAAATGCTTGAAGAGGTGATAATCGCTTGGTGCGAGGTCTGGACTATACGGCGGGTGCGATAGAACCTCCCATCCAAGCTCTTGGAGCTTCTAGCGCATCGTTAAAGATATGTGCGACCTGGCGTTGTCTTGATGGAACACAACACCCTTCCTATTGGCCAATTCTGGCCACTTCTGGTCGATCGCCTGCTTCAATCTGGTCAGTTGTTGATAGTAGAGGTCCGAATTGAGTGTTTGGCCCGATTGAAGCAGCTCATAGTGGATGATTCCCTTCCACTCCCACCAAACACACAGCAAAACCTTCTTGGCCGTTAATCCGGGCTTGGTGATCGTTTGGGCCGGCTCACCGCGATTGGACCACGATCTTTTTCGGCTGTTGTTCTCGTATGTGACCCATTTTTCATCGCCAGTCACCATCCGCTTCAAATATGGGTTGATTTCGTTAAGTTTCAGCAAAGAATCGCAGGCATCAATTCGGTCCAAAAAGTTCTTTTGCGTCAATTCGTGTGGCACCCATACATCGAGATTCTTCTTGAGACCAGCCTTATGCAAATGGTTCCAAACGGTTTTCTGGCTAATCTTCAGTTCCTGGGCAATGAAATAAGTGCCCACATGCCGGTCCGACTCGACAATTTCCATGATTTTATCGACATTTTCGACAATTGGTCGAAGTGTGCCTCATCTTCAACGTCCACATTACCAGAGTGTGCCTCATCTACCAGAGTGTGCCTCTGGTAGATGAGGCACACTCTGGTAATGTGGACGTTGATAATGTGAGTGTCATCATCTACCAGAGTGTGCCTCATCTTCAACGTCCACATTACTAGAACGGAATCGTTGGAACCACCGCTTTGCTGTTTCATTCGATACTGTATTGGGTCCATAATCATCACAAATTTTTTTGGCCGCCTGCTCCGCCTTTTCACCTTGGTCGACGTGGTACTGAAGAATGTATCGAATTTTCTCTTTTTTTTACCTCCATTTTGGAACGCTGTAACACACAATTGGCTTCACCAAACACAAAACTGTCAAAGAACTTTTTTTTAAACGTAACTTCACCTTCAAATCGCCGTATAGTATGACCCGATGCGATCCATACATCGTGAGATATGGCTCACTAAAGACATCTAGCGGAAAACGCTCAGAACTTTTTACTTCACCCAATATTTACAGACCTGGTAAGGTTTTAAAAAAAAAGAAATATTTTTATTGAAACCATAATAAATTGAATATTTCGCACATGCCAATCGTAAGACAGATATAAATAAGCCAGTAGTAAACGCTTTCAGATCTTAATTAGGTTGACTACCTTTGAAATTACGAGCATTCTCCCTCAGGGCGATCATCTCATACACCTTTACCCTACATTTCCCGCCCGGATCCGATTCGATGTCCGACTGGATCTCGATTGAGAAACCAGGATCCAAGTCCGAATCGAACTGTATCCAGGACAATGTTTCTGCACGGGTAAGTCCACGCGGATGCATAGACACAGTTAGCTAGTATTGGCTCGGTCATGGCGAGATATCGGACTCAAGAATGTTGTTCATTTTCAACACCATCTGAAACGCAAGTTGGCTAGCCAGCCATGAGTCATTCATTAGACGATAACTTGTACTCCCATATCTAGCCTTTCCGGTTGGAAATGATCTTGTGACTACCTCTCTACTACGCTCGATACACAACTTTTGAACTAGCCTGTATACAAATGCATCTATACAAAGCATCCGTTCGGACGTACGAAACAAGATAAATCCCGTGGCATCGGAAAATACTGCCGGACGTAATTCGTTCCTTAACTTAGTCGATAAATCACACGGACAATTCGTCCTTGCGTATATGGCTCGCGCTCCACCAGGTCAAACGCCCACGCGCGGACTAGATACAGGAGCAGAGCGTTTTTAAACTTTTTCGAGAGGTCTCGCAAGCACAGCGACGAACGATTACCATCCCTTTCGCTTCTCGTGGTATATTCACCCTCGTCTCATTCCAACCCCGTAATGCCCCCCCCCCCTTCGCCCCTCATCGCACCCACCAGTGCTTTTACCATTCGAGACATCAGCGCTGGCGTTCACCAACCCGCTCATAAATATTCCTTCGAGCTTTTCGCCCATGTACACGGCCGTATATATGTATGTGTGTGTATGTTTAGGTAAATTTCCATAGATATATTTGCAAATGTACATACATGCATATGATATGCGTTCCTGAAACAGCGCGCGCGTGCGCGAAGAGCCTTGGCCGGAAATTTTTGGAACGCCTTACTTTCCGCTCCAGCGAAAATGCGTGATTTCCTTATGCGTCAGCGCGCACATATCGGCGTACCCTCGACGGAGAAAAAGGTAGTTAAGGGGTTACACCATCTTGGTGCTTGGAAAGATAGATATAATTTTTTTTTTTTTAATTCGACGGAACTATTAAATATATAAAATGATTTTAATTTTTTACAAGTTTTGTGTTAGGAGAAAAAAATTTCTCGTAAAGAAAGATAATACCTAAAGCTGTAGCATAGGGGAAAAAAATGAAAAAAAAACATTTGTATAAATTACAGCTGTTTGGAAGAAAAAAGCTTATTTTTACGAAAATGTTGAGTTTTAAAAAATGATAAAAAACGAACGCTGAAACTAGTTTTAAAAAATCCTATGCTAAGTGGTAGATAATATTATAAAGAATATGTGGTATAAATTTCATCAAAATTAGTCAAGTAGATCTCGAGATATTTTGTTCACGAGTTTGAAAACAGGGTCCTACTAGACAACTTCTATTTTTTTCATTTTTTTAAATTTGTTCATAAAACTATAACGTATTTGTGAAAAAAAATTATCCTGCATATTTAATACTCGCGTAAAAAAATATATATATTTTATACCTATTTTTCCGAGCGCCAAGATGGTGTGACCCCTTAAGGGAAGCTGGAGAGTGACGCAAAGGGCAGGCTGAAAGGCAGGAAGGAAGGGTCGTACGAGGGGATGTTTTTGCATAACGAATGACGGGGTCTTCAACGGCCTGTTATCGTTATAAGCATGACGCGCTGAGTCATCCTTACGCCACTGAATATTTTCGACGTGATTATTTTTGCCGTTTTATTTTGCATCATTTTTATTGAGACCCTTTTTTTTTTGGTTTTGCAAAAATAAGGAGTTGTTGATTTTTCTTGTTGTTGTTCGGATCATCGTTTTGGTTTTTGGAAATGAGATTGGTGCTGAAAGTGTTGTTGTTTTTTTTTTGTTTGAAAAGTGGTGCATAATGTGTCACTTTTGTGTTGATATTCTCGTTATTTTTATTTATTAATTTTTTTTCCTTCGTATCTTATATTGGGAGTACAAATTAATTCGGTCCGTTTTTTTGTGGTAAAAAATCCACTCATTTCAAAATAAAGTGTATGAATAGATTAATCAAAGTATTGCCCATCGCTGGCTACTACTTTTTCCCACCGCTCAGGCATTTTTAGAATTCCATCTCGTAAAAAGTCTCGTCTTTTGAGGCGATCCAAGTTTTGAGCCAATTTTCGATTTCTGCGAAAGAAGTGAACCGGTGAGCTGCTAAATCCTGCTGCATCCGTCGGAACAACCAGTAATCAGAAGGAACAATGTCCGGAGAATACGGCGGATGCGGTAAAATATCCCATTTGAGCGTTTCCAAAGATTTTTTTACGACTTTTGCGACACGAGGCCGAGCGTTGTCATGCGGAAGAATAATTTTGTCATGTCTTTGCTCGTATACCGGCCGTTTTTCTCGTAATGCACGGCTCAAACGAATCAATTGTAGTCTATACCGATCGCCCGTAATGGTATCGCCAGGTTGTAGCAGCTCATTGGCTCATTTGGCTGTCCAGGGCGAGGCTTGTCTTCAACGCTGAAATCACCGTTCTTAAAGCGTCGAAACCATTCCCTACATGATTTATAAGTTGGAGCATCATCACCACAAACTTCAACAAGCATTCGATGCGCTTCAGCTGCACTTTTCTTTCAATTAAAGCAGAAAAGTAAAACTTCCCACAAATGATGCTTAGTTAACACAAAATTTGACATATTCAACACAGTAAGAAACAAGGTTTTTAATGGAAATCAAAGCGATATAAACTGAATGTTATTGACAGATGTCTAACCTCTCTGAAACCACCGAAATCATCTGTCACTATGAAACATTCATAACAGCCAGAGCCATCTCTTGAAAACGGACCGAATTAATTTGTACTCCCAATATATTTTTGCTGCATTTTTGTTTCTCTTTTTCTTTTGCCCTCCTCGTTTCCCCTCGCAATTCGTGAAATGTGAATTTTCTTTGGCGCAACCGCGTGTACGTACATCGAAGTGGTTGGCCCTGCTCGAAGCTCCGTGCCCAACGGGCGAACGATACGACGAAAGCTCCGAGCAGCATCGAGCTCGGAGCACGTCAAAGCAAAATCTATTTGTACGAATAAAAAAAATAATAAAAAATGAAAAAATAGGCCTGTGTATAGGGTAAAAATATCAAACGATAGAAATTGGGAAGTTTTGGCGAGGTACGTGAGGTTTGGCACGCAAACGGGCCTATTTAACTGCACATCCCGTACACGAGATTCGCGCACGTCAGAGCTCATCCAGACGGAATCGATAAAAGGAGCAAAGGAATAAAAATGGTTCATTCGTTGTATTGAATTTTTTTTTTTTTTTTTTCAAGTATACTTCAACATAGTTTGAAGAAACGGCAGTATTTTATTTTCGTGATAAACGCGGAGAAGAGTTGATGTTCTTGATGTTTTTCGAGAATGTTCGAAGAAGAGTTGATGTTCTTGATGTTTTTCGAGAATGTTCGAAGAAGAGTTGATGTTCTTGATGTTTTTCGAGAATGTTCGAAGAAGAGTTGATGTTTTTGATGTTTTTCGAAAATGTTCGGAGAAGAGTTGATGTTCTTGATGTTTTTCGAGAATGTTCGAAGAAGAGTTGATGTTCTTGATGTTTTTCGAGAATGTTCGAAGAAGAGTTGATGTTCTTGATGTTTTTCGAGAATGTTCGAAGAAGAGTTGATGTTCTTGATGTTTTTCGAGAATGTTCGAAGAAGAGTTGATGTTCTTGATGTTTTTCGAGAATGTTCGAAGAAGAGTTGATGTTCTTGATGTTTTTCGAGAATGTTCGAAGAAGAGTTGATGTTCTTGATGTTTTTCGAGAATGTTCGAAGAAGAGTTGATGTTTTTGATGTTTTTCGAAAATGTTCGGAGAAGAGTTGATGTTCTTGATGTTTTTCGAGAATGTTCGGAGAAGAGTTGATGTTCTTGATGTTTTCCGAGAATGTTCGAAGAAGAGTTGATGTTCTTGATGTTTCTCGAAAATGTTCGAAGAAGAGTTGATGTTCTTGATGTTTTTCGAAAATGTTCAGAGAAGAGTTGATGTTCTTGATGTTTTTCAAAGTATTTCTCGTTGTTACAATTGAAGTACGTTATTTAGAGCTGAACTTATTCGTATTTCGTCAATAATAAATCAATAATGCGTCAATAATAAATCATCAGAATTATTCTTGATAGTAAAAAGTCATTTGAATGATTTTTTCATCATTGATGCCTCGTGGTCACCCTGGGTAGAATCGACCTGTGGATCAATTTTTCGCGTAAATGTATATTGGGAGTACAAATACGTCTCTGCCGTTTGAAAAAAGATGGCCCCACTAGGAGGTTATGGTTGAAATTGTTAGATGTAAAACGTCATATCGTAAGGTTGGACATCTGGCAAGACCATAACCTTGAAATATTGGCGATTTTGTATCAGCATCACATAATTTTTTTCGTGCGAAAATGTCGAGTTTTGAGCCGAATAAGCGTCATTTGCGGGAACATTTGATTTACTTCTTTAATTTGAAGAAATCTGCAGCCGAGGCGCATCGATTGCTTGTAGAAGCATATGGTGAGGCTGCTATAAGTGAGAGAAGTTTTCGTGAGTGGTTTCTAAAGTTTAAGAACGGCGAGTTTGTCGTCGAAGACAAAGAACGTAGCGGAAGGCCGAAAGTGTACGAAGACCGCGGAATTGGAAGCATTATTGGAGGGAGTTTCGTGCCAAACGCAAGAAGAACTTGCACTTACATTAGGAGTGACTCAACAAGCAATTTCACATCGTTTAAAATCGTTGGGAATGATTGAAAAGCAAGGAAATTGGGTTTCATATGAACTGAAGCCGAGAAACGTTGAACGCCGATGTTGCACATGTGAAATGCTGCTTGCCAGGCATAAGCGAAAGGGTTTTTTGCATCGTATAGTCACTGGTGATGAAAAATGGATCCGCTACGATAACCCCAAGAAGAGGAAATCACAGGGACCACCTGGCCATGCTTCAACTTCGACAGCCAAGCCGAATGTTCATGGAAAAAAACTCATGTTGTGTATTTGGTGGGATCAGCTTGGTGTCGTGTATTATGAGTTGCTCAAACCGAACGAAACCATTACTGGGGCTCTCTACCGAACACAATTGATGAGATTGAGCCGAGCACTCAAGGAAAAACGCGCCCACTACTACTCCAGACACGACAAAATTATTCTCCTGCATGATAATGCTCGTCCACGTGTTGCGGCGCCGGTCAAAACCTACTTGGGAACACTCAATTGGGAAGTTTTACCCCACCCGCCGTATTCACCAGACATTGCTCCCTCTGACTATCATTTATTTCGATCGATGACGCACGGCCTGTCTGAGCAGCACTTCACATCATATGAAGATACCAAAAATTGGGTCGATTTGTGGATAGCCTCAAAAGATGAAGAGTTCTTCCGACGCGATATCCATGTGCTGCCAGAAAGATGGCAAAAAGTAGTGGCTAGCGATGGACAATACTTTAAATAAAACATAAAGTACCGTTCTTTTACAATGAATGCCCAATTTTTGTTAAAAAAAAAACGGCGGAGACTTATTTGTGCCGCCAATAATAGTTCTCGGCTTTGAATGGGACTGTATTCGCCATCTTACCTGGAGTTTGAAGGATCCTCATACCAGAAAATTTACCCTCTTTACATATCGGAATAAATACCTTTTTTTGAACGCGCTCTGTGCTACTATTTTTTCCCCAAAAGTAGCATATCTAAGGAGTATTACGTCTAAATTTTAGATAAAAATATTGAAAATTCACGGAACTATGATTTTTTGAGCGAAAAAAGTATATTTTTTTGCGTTTTCACCTCTTTATGAATTTTTTTTAATACGTCGCCATTTTATTTCTTATAAATAAATTTTTCGTAAATCACCTAAAAAGTTCAAAGTATGTTCCGAAATTTTTTGAACCACTTCGGACGAGTAGTTTGGTCACAATACTTTTTAGAAAACTGACTGGGTAGAATCGACCCAAGTGTCACCACCGCGATTGAATTTGGAAGGGTGACCACAAAGGGTTAAAAATTATTTCCAATTGATTTTTCATTATCGGAAATAATTTCAAATGAATTTTTATCATCACGAACACTTTTAATAAGTTTCTTTTCTCATCAAAAATCATTCAAATGATCTTTTTATTGTCAAAAATCATTTCAATAATTTTTTTTCTCGACGAAGAACATTCCAAAGACTTTTTTTAGCATAAAAATCATTTCAATTTTTCTTCATCGTCAGAAGTAAATTCATTTATATTTTTTTTCAATAGTCCAAAATCATATCAATTATTCTTTTTTATCGTCAAAAATCATTTCACTTATATTGTCATTTAGCAAAATCATTTCAATGACTTTCTATCGTAAAGCATTTTAATGCTTTTTTTTGTTATCATTCCAATTTATTTCGTTTCTATTTTCATCGTCGAAGATGGCTCCACGTATACTTTAAAAAAAAAAAATCGATTCGTCAATTAAAATTCAATTGAATCTAAATGGATCTATCACTAATTTTTTTTTTTTATCAACACGTGGTCCAATAAATGATTGGATACAATATTATTTCAATCGACAATATGCAATATCGACGCACATCGCAAAATCTGAATAACACGCAATATCGACAGATAAAAATGACTACCAATATCAATTGATTTATCAATGCACAGCATATTCAGTCCCGTGCTCTGTCTACTATACTCCACGAATCTCGTGAACGATTTTTCTCGCCAAACAATACGGAAAAAAAAGTAACTACGATTCCAATGTTTCGATGCGAAATTCGCCATGTGCAAGTACATGTAGATATATATATATAGGCAAGTTCTATAAATGTATATATATATATATATATATATTTAGAGAATAATATATATTTATAGAACTTGTCGAGTGGTTTTAGGAGAGCATGCGATCATGTTTCTCTTATGGGAACTTGACCTTTCGCCAGTTCACTCGAGAGAGAGTGCAGATCGATAATGCACCCAGAGAGAGAGCTGTACTATAACCAAGAGAAGGTGATACGAATACCTGGCCTGGGCGGTGCTCGTACTAGTATTTTCTACTTGCTTCAAATATATATATATGTGTGTGTGTGTGTGTGTGTGTGTGTGTGTGTGTGTGTGTGCGTGTGTATGTGTGTGTGTAGTCTATGGAGAAACGTTCACGAATTCAGAATGCCACGTTTTATGGCAACTTAAGGCCTTATATACGCGAAAAATTTCAAAATTTTTCATTTAAAAATTTTTTTTAATTTTATTAGCCTGAACGGTTAGGAATATTTTAAGCTTTGCAGAATTGAAAAATTCCAAAAATTGTTAAAGTTGCAGCATTTAGAGCGTAAAATAGACACCGCAGCGGCGCGCCCGACCACCAACTTCAAAGCCGTTTTTCCACGATTCACTTTTTTGAACCTTGTGAAAGTTCTAACTCTTGAACGAAGGTTCAGATCGCTTTGAAATGTTTACAACATATTTTTAGTATCATCACCTATCGTGTGAACCACAAAAACAAAAATTTCAATGACACAAAAAAATATAAAAAATAAAATACCGACAGAAAATTGAGTAAAAAAATTTTAAGTTTCGAATTTTTATTATAATAATTTTAAAAAAAATAATATTGTTGGTTCACACTGAAGATACATTCATTATGCAATTATAAATATGTTCATTTTTTTTTTCAGACACCCACATCGATGCCGAGAACTTTCACCATCAACGGGCGCGCAAAAAAAATACATTGCTTTATTATGTTATATCTCCGCCATTTGTTAATATTTCTGATTTTTTTTACATATATTTAACCATGTGCATAAATGATCTGTAAAAAAAATGTTGTCAATATATGCGTCATTTTTTTTTAACCGCGCCTAGAAAAGTACCTTAGAAAATCGGCGAAATCGCGTATATATTTATTGGGCCTGTTTGTAATTCCATAGGAAAAATCGAATGAAATTTAGAGGCTAAAAAAAAGGGAATATTTCGGATTTTTTTTCAGCAAAACCATAAAATAAATCGAAATTACAAAATAGGGATTTTATTATACACGCAATTGACTATACAAAATTATTTTTTCACAGCGTTACATGTCAAAATGGCGACTGTGCAGCATTTTCTGATGACGCCTTTATTTCTGGAAGGTCAACGGCCGGACCAACAGCTCCTATAATTTTTCAGTTATGATGAGACACTAAAGTTTTTTCGATTATATTATATGACTTAATTTGTACAGATTTTTTCTTCGAGCTTAAAATTATATTTAAAATAAAAATATTTTCGCGGTCTTGTATGGTTTTGATAGGATCGGACGCAAGGTTTCAGAACACCGATCGTTGCTTTTATACAACGAAGGAGAAGAATGAGGAAGACAAAACGATAGTGATGGTTGCATTCCATCTAAAGTGATAGATTATTGCAAGAACAGTTTTACACGATGCATTCCAAATTACTAGATTTCCCGAAAAAAAAAAAATCTTTCGCCTTTTATCGAATAAGCATAGCCAGCTTCAATGAACTTTTCAAATTTATTGGGCCAGCAATAATCGAAAGAGTATACAAATTTTAGACTTTCT
Organism: Ophion ventricosus; assembly: GCA_963932345.1. Taxonomy (NCBI): domain Eukaryota; kingdom Metazoa; phylum Arthropoda; class Insecta; order Hymenoptera; family Ichneumonidae; genus Ophion; species Ophion ventricosus. The sequence continues at coordinate 34,241,386 of OZ010715.1, read as the reverse complement.
ATAACTGTGGAGGAGAGATTGAGCGTTACGATAAGATAAGATAAACCACAAATACAATTGATTATCTTTTTATTACAATTATTGGGTGTATGACTTAATTTTTACAGATTTTTTCTTCGAGCTTGAAATTATATTTAAAATAGAAATATTTTCGCGGTCTTGTGTGGTTTTGAAAGGATCGGACGCAAGCTTTCAGAACACCGAACGACAAGTCTACGTGAGTTACATAACCTCACAGAATAGCAGAGTTTACGATGGCAACTGATAAACAGCGCATTCGCCACTGCATTTTATACGAATTCCAACAAGGAAAAAATGCTTCTAAAGCACGGGAATGAATTTGTAGTGTTCTTGATGCCGACGTTGTGTCTTATGAAACGAGTAATTATTGGTACAAACGTTTTAGAAGTGGTGATTTCGATCTTAGTGACCAGCCGCGTCCTGGACAGCCTCGAAAGTTTGAAGATGCGAAATTGCAAGCTCCACTGGATGAAGACTCAATGCAAACGCAACAAGAGCTTGCAGCTCAGTTAGGAGTCACCCAAACAGCTATTTCCAAGCGTTTGCACCAAATGGGAAAAATTCAAACACCTGGAAGGTGGGTCCCACATGTGTTGACCGAGCACAACCTAGGTCAACGTATGAACACGTGCCTTTCACTGCTTGTCCAGCAACAAAAAAGAAGGACTTCTTGTGGAAAATTGTGACGGGTGATGAAAAGTATATTTTTTACGAGAATCCCAAACGCAAAAAGTCATGGGTAGATCCCGGGCAACCCAGTACATTGACGCCGAAACAGAACATCCACTTAAAAAAGGTTCACCTGTGTATCTGGTGGGACATGAAGGGTGTGCTTTATTACGAATTCCTGTAAACCAGAGTTGTGAAAATAGTAATTTTAAAATAATGCATTACTCATTACTTTAAATAATGTGTATTGGATAAATTCTCCATTACAATTTACAAAAGTAATGTGTAATGTATGTGTGTTCCATTACAAATGAGAAAAGTAGTGTGTAATGGTTGCATGATCCATTACAAATTTCAAAAAGTAATGTGCAATGGTTGCATGATCCATTACAAATTTCAAAAAGTAATGTGTAATGGTTGCATGATCCATTACAAATTTCAAAAAGTAATGAGTAATGGATGCACGTTCCATTACAAATTTCAAAAAGTAATTTGTAATGGATGCATGTTCCATTACAAACTTCAATTGATAAAAAGTATTTTGTAGTGGAGAATATTCCATTACAAATTGAAAAATTGCCGTGCTCACATTAGAAATTTGCACATTGCTATCTGATTATTTTATTTCGCTCATTGAAATTGGTTTTAAGTAAATTCGTTTTTCTTGTGATGAAATATTCTTCATTTGTGATGGAATATTCTCCACTACGAATTACCTTATTGTAATTGTATTTTGTAATGAAGCACTCATTAATCATACATTACTTTTTCAATTTGTAATGGAACATGCGTCCATTAAACATTACTTTTTGAAATTTGTAATGGATCATGCAACCATTACACATTACTTTTTGTAATTTGTAACGGAACATGCATTCATTGCACATTACTTTTCTTATTTGTAATGGAACACACATCCATTACACATTACTTTTGTCATTTGTAATGGAACATATGTCCATTACACATTACTTTTGTAATTTGTAATGGAACGTATATCCATTACACATTACTTTTGTAATTTGTAATGGAACATATATCCATTACATATTACTTTTGTAATTTGTAATGTATACAGTAATGCATTATCAAAATAATGCATTATTCACAACTCTGCTGTAAACTGGCCAGACATTGACTGCGGAACGCTACAGCCCGACAATTGAACAAACTGAGCGAAGAACTTGATCAGAAAAGGCTATTTACTGGGCAAGGAAGCAGGCAAGTCATACTGCTGCATGACAACGCTCGACCTCACGTTGCTCGCGCGACTCAGAAGACCCTCTTGAACTTGGGATGGGAAGTTCTCCCGCACGCGGCATATTCACCAGACTTGGCCCCATCCGACTACCATTTGTTCCGGTCAATGCAGCACGCCTTAGTGGATAAACAGTTCAAAACGCTGGACGATGTGCGTAAATTCGTCGATGACTTTATCGCCTCGAAACCTTCAAGTTTCTTTCGCAACGGCATTCGTATGTTACCTGAGAGATGGCGCAAGGTCATAGAAAACGATGGACAATATTTTCAAGATCGTTGTTCCTATTTTTTTATGTTAAATAAATTTGCTAAAAAATCTGTAAAAATTAAGTAATACACCTGATATATAAGCATAGCTATAGAAGTACGTAGGATTTTTTTGATATATTGTTTTTTGTCAAAATGGCGCATTTCTAAAACAAAATGTATAAAATGCCATGAGAAAATCGTCAGAAAATTATGTATAAAAAAAGAACTATGCAATATAATTTTAAAAAATGTTACATAGTGCCTCAGAAAATGTAATTCTAAATTTACAGTTAAACTTTCAAATGTATCATTATTCCTCCAATTTTCATGAATTTTGGCGATTTTTTAATATCCATCCAGTAATACCTTAATACTCGAAGAAAATGAAAATTCGCGCGTGAGCAACTACCGTGCGATCGTTTACTCAGCATCGGGCTCAGCACGGGAATATCTCGGACAATTTTCGTCGTACGACATTCGCAAAAAAAGCGTTTTGCTCGCAATGACACATCCGATATGTTCACAAAGGTAATCCTAATAAAAGTGAACTATCCTTTATATACAGTACCATTCAAACATTTTTGATCATTTTGTATAAATGGAAAATTATATTAAAATAATACAATTCATTTTTTAGGGCTATGTAGTATTTTCGTAAAATAAGAAATACAATGAATTGTATTATTTTAATATAATTTTCCATTTATACAAAGTGAAAACTTTTGCCCGGTACTGTATATTGAATAAAAGTATACCACATTATTTTAATAAATACCAATATATGTGTGTGTGTGTTCGTGAGTGCGATAAATAACTATTTATTTATTGTATAAAAAAGAAAATTACCATTTACCAAAAACCCAAAATGTCCATTCTATTTCGAATCAAATATGGGCCCTTTTCGTGCCCGTTTTAAAATTCACACACATCGCAAATGAAGAATATCGCGAGTAGCGAAAAAATGTTTGGTCAAGCGCAGCTCCGATGTCGATCGGGAATTAAGATAAATCGAGAGGAGGAGAAACAAACAAAAAAAAACCAGTCCGTATCGATTTTTAATTGAAAACGCTGTTCGCGTTGAGCCCGCGCCCGCGATAACAATCGACGGGCGACGAGTGTGATCTTTGGCATGTTGGTTAGCGCTGGGCGTTGAGCGGATGAAAGGTGAAGTCGAAAAAATTCGGAAAAAAAAAGAAATCGAAGGGGAAAAAAAGGAGTGGAAAAAATACGTGTCTGGAGGATCGAAAAAAGAGCGTCGAAAAATCAGCTCCGCGTTGAACGGTCTGTGTGTATACAGGGTGGCTCAAAAAGTGACGTCCAAAAGGAAAATCTAGCCTCGTATCAATTATTTGTTTAGTTTTCGAAAATAAATGTATTTTTTTTATTTCTCTTGTGTATGTGCTGCTACGCTATTTTTTCCACTCCAATTTCAATTATTTTTTATCTACAAAGATCATTTAAAGTATCATTTTATCGTCAGAAATTATTTGAATTATCTTTTCATCGTCAAAAATCATTTCAATTGCTTTTATAGCATTAAAAAATAGATTCAATCGTCGTTTTATCGTCAAAAATCATTACAATTAATTTTTTTATCGTTAGAAATCATTTCAATGACTTTTTCATCATTCAAAATAATTCCAATTACTTTTTATCGTCAAAAAGCATCTCAATGACTTTTTTTTTATCATCAAAATTCATTTTGTTTCTAATTTCATCATCGAAAAGCATCATCACTTCATCATCAATGAATCAATCGAGGTTTTTTACAGTACTTATGTATACAGATCAATTTATAGATTTGTTTGGAGACTGTAGAAGGATATAGCACGCTTCGGCGCCTTGTCCCTTGTCCATTAGCGCCTGGTTCATCACGCGGCTCGACAATGAATCGACCCACAGAGCTGTGAAAAAATAACTTAAATAAAAAAACGACGATCGGCGTATAGCTGACGGGCAACCTTGGACAAACTCCATCCTTGAATTGCATCATGATTCTCGCTGGCCTGTACCAGGTTCCACCCCTCGATCAATGCAACTGGGAGCTCGAATTACTCGATTATTATTTTTTTTTAATTGATCTATTTTTCAATCGTTGATTATTGTATCAAGTTACTGGTTCGGGGCAGTTTGGGTTTGAATGTCCTTTTGTCGCAACTGTGAATATATGTTTATGAGACGATCTGCACGAGGATTACTGCAACAGCTTTTGAAGATTAAGGGCTTACAAAGCCCTGAGACGGCTAAAAGTAAGGTTACGTTTAAGTATTTTTTTTCTGTATAAAACTGAATTTTATTGAACAACCATGATATACATTTTAAAGTATGACATTTCATCTAAATTGTGTGAAAATTTGGTTAACAAATTTCAAACGGTAAAAAAGTTACAGTCGTTTTCCTGGCACGTGTTTTTGTTGACAGCGTTTGCGCTACCAGACGTGCCTCTGCCATTTTTTACCTAAAAAAATATTTCTT
>OZ010715.1:34214416-34236512 GCA_963932345.1 Ophion ventricosus | reverse complement strand
TGTTCACGACAGTGCAACTTCGAGTGAAGCACCTCTCGCAAGCCTACGTTATAACACCGCTCGAGGAAAACTTGGCTCTGACCAGTCCCTCGTCAGGCTTTAATTGGGATGTTAACGCGAGCGATAAGCGCCGGCTATAACAATATTATTATGATCCCGCTTGTACTGTACAACCGGCAGTGAACCTCATGCAATTAATACTGTATATATATTTATTTTATGCCCGGATTCACGTACGTGCTATATATACATATAATATATATATGCACATTCAATCTACTCAGGCATCTTTTCAGAACAAGCTCACCCTACAAACATCCGGAAGGTGGAATTTGAATTCAGCGGTTACGTGGGTTTCGAAGCCAAAAAAAATTTTCTCTATTTTTTTTAAATACAATATATAAATTATTTTATTCAAAATGTTAAGCACATAAAAGAGCAACATTTCAACAATATTAAAAAAAAAAATTCTTTAAAAAATTTGGAAAATTCAGCCGTTGGGACCTGGTTTCCGGAGATCCGTAAAAAAAAAGTGTCCCCGTGGTGGTCAGGATAACTCATGATAGATTTATCCGAAATTAAAAAACCAAATTTTTTCTGTTAGTTGATAAGTATAGCTCGTGAATGAGCGAAGGATTTTTAAAATAATTGAAATTTGAATTTTCGGCAGAGTCGTATGCCAAATAGTTCAATTTTTGTACAATTTGCACTACGTATAACCTTGTAAAATTAGTTTTAATTGAACAGAAAAAAAAAACCTTCGTTCAATCACTAGTCAATGCTATTTTGAAGAAGTGTGCAAAATTTCACTAAGATCGGTGCATTAGTTTTTGAGAAATCGTGTCCACCGACTTAAAAAATCGTGTTTTAAGAAAAATGCGTACACCTGCGTCGCTCCCGGACGGGGGGAATTCCCAAAGGCTCTCTCTCTCTCCTAGACTTTTGCTCCGCTTGACTCAAAACTTTGGGAGGATATTCTAGACATCTTGTACTATCGGATAAATTTTTTTTGTTTTTAATGGATTTTTGAAATTTTCAAAACCACGTAACCCATTAAGGGAGGTGGGCACCATTTACCAGCTTAAAAAAATCAGCAGCAGAAAAGTCAGTATTATCAAGAAGCTGTAGGATTGATGGATTCAAACGCTTTTTTTTTCTCAAAAGTTCATTTTTCCAAATTGTGAGCATGATTTCTTAAAAAACTTTTCCACTGATTTTTATGAAATTTGCCACACATCTTTTTTATACTATCAAGCGTGAAATTCGAATAGGACAACATGGTTTTTTTTTCGCAAAATGTAATAGAAATTTCAGTTCTAATTATAAAAGAAACAAGTCACTGGTCAACTGATCCTACTATTTCAAATACGAAAAAAAAATAGTAATAATAAAATAAACATCGTGAATTTCTGATACCAATTTTTTTTTGCTGTTCGAAAAAAATGTGCACATCGCGGAGTCTCGTGGCCAAAAAAATTAATGCACTATATATATAAACCCTTGGCCAAAAGGTTGGGGCACCCTGCAAATTTTCTTTCCGGACAAAAAATTGAATATCTCGGCCAAAAAAAATCAGAAACCAATTTACCAAACGGGGTTTTGAAGAGAGTAAAGTCCGCTTCAATTTTCTTTTTTAATTTTATTTTGTCGATTTTTTTTGTGCCCGGTACGTCATTTTGAAAATGTCGGTTTTTCACGATTTTCGCACCTTGCAAAGTCGTTCACTGGACTTCGGAAAAATAGAAATCTCGCTATTTAGTGAAATGATCTTCGAAAAGGGAAGTGTTAGCTTTAGTTTCGTTTTTCTTTTTAATTTGCAATTTTTTTTCGCAGAGAAATTTAGTTTTTCTTGAAAAAAAAACGGCAGGTTTCCGTAAAGCCGGCATTGTGCAGCGCATCGTGAAAACCATGAGGTTGAGAATATTTGTCCCAAGGACTAAAGAATTTTGTTTTGTTATTTTGGAGTTGTTAAATTTTTTTCAGATTTTTTTGGCAACATTTTTTTTTTCATCGCTAGTTTTGGTTGATCGTCGACGATTAATCTAATCAATTTATTGCCATTACATTGAAACGAAGATGTTTTAATGAAAATATCTTTGTTTCAAAAGTAACGTTTCAAGAAAACGGACATAATTGAATTCGTACGTCGTACGAATCAAATGACGTTCCGAGCTTATACAGAGTCAAACGAATGACTACTGACTGTCATTCAAATCAAAGATGATCGAGGAAAAATAAAGTAATTACACTTCGGCAGATTCGAGAATTAGTGACGAGTGCTCTTAAAAATCAAAAGAAAATATCGTCTGATCGGTACGACCTACAAATTCAATTACGCCTTGACCAAAAGCATTGAGCACCCTGTGTTTTCCTTCTTTTTCTAGTTTAGGGTGTACCATTGAACTCCTTTTGTTTTTTAAATGTATTTATTAGTCAATTCCGATATATGATTTTTCAAACTCTTCGGTTACTTTTTAACGAAAAACATTTTTTTTCGATTTTTCTACAATTTCAGAGTGGCCTAACCCCTTAACATATATGTGTAGCGTATTAACTTTTTCCTCATTCGGGTGCCTCAACATTCGGTGGAAAAGCTTTCGCGTACCGCAGGTGGTTCGGTGCCTTAAGGATTTCTCTCCGCCCCTTCCCCCACCCCGTGGCACTTTTTTTTTACGCTATGGCCTGGCGAATGTAAAGAAGGCAGGAGCGAATGCAGTGAAGCCTGAAGACGGAAGAAAACACTGCGAGGATACGGGCGAGGCCTCGTTACGCGTAATATACAGGGTGTCCCGTTCAAAGTGGAACCATTGAATATCTCGAGAACGCTAGGTCTGATCGAAAAAAACGTTCGAACGAAGGATATACGGTTTTGAGGTTGGAACAGAATCGCCGGATCGTTGATATTACCGGTAGAGATGTCAAGGTCACGCAGAGGTCGCGCCCAGTTTTTTCCAGGTGAGTCGGCATTTTTTCGAGGCAGGTTGGTAAATGGAACAAAGAGGAGGGCAATGAAAAAAAAAAATTATCGATAGCTCGAAAATTGCCGGAGTTATGGGTCTTCGAAGCTGCTGGCCAATCACCGACGGTTTCTAGCTTTACGCGAGACGCTGCCGGGAGGCTCATTCCCGATTGAATTTGACATTGCAGCCTCGAACGTTCTCCGATGTAAATCTCGTTGAAAAAGAAACTGTCATCGGCTGGACCGTTTTTGGGATATTTTAACGTTCGTCTCGAAAAAGGACACCCGATACGTGGCTAAAACGTGGCGCGCGAACCTTATACACAGTTAGCTTCTCGCATTGCGCTCGTATATACCTCACGCTTCTCATTCTTTTTTCGTCCTCGTTACTTTTTCTCGTTTCTCGAGTTTCACGGGACCCTTCCACTGTTTTCGCCTCTCTCTCTCTCTCTCTCTCTCTCTCGCTCTCTCTCTCTCTCTCTCTTACTCTATGTATTTTGGTATTTCGTTATTTTAATAGTAATTCGGTGTGTGGAACTCAAACTTCTCGTGTTTTTCGTCAACGGACACGAGGATAAAAAAAAATACAAAGGGTTTCCGGGCGGAGGGTCCTCCAAAGGCTTTGACCACGTAAAAAAAAAAAAAAATATATATATATATACACTGTCGGCCAAAAGTTTGGATACACTAGCCGAAATTTCTTACCGCACTAAAAGTTAAATCACGGACTCAAAAATGGAGATAATTGAATTCCCACATGGAATTTTGAAGAGGATAAGTTTACCTTTATTTTGCTTCTTTAGAAAATTCTGTACGATTTTTTTTCGCTCTGGTACGCACTTTTGAACGTGGCTATTTTTTGGCTACTTTTTGGCCGTCGAAAATAAACTGCAAAGTTTGTGGAAAATTTTTTCCTCGCTTACTTTCATGGTAAACTTGAAAAAGATATCAAAACCTACATTTTTGTTTTTTTGGAAAGTCTGATATTATTTCTTTTCGCCTCAGTATTGCATTTTTAGCTAAAAAACACATGTTTTAGAAAAAAAGGCGTCATGGAAAACCTATAGGTTTTCAGAGGAAATATCAAAAGGGTAAAAAGTTGAGTGAGTTCACACTGGAGTGGCTAGAATTTTGTTTGAAATTTTTTTTACCATTTTTGGTTGGAACTTTTATGTGTGGAGAGTCTTGGGAATTATGAAGTCTAGGACAATATATTGAGAAAGAAAATTTGTTTATATTTTTATTTTTAATTAACTTCAATTTTTTTAGAATAAAAAAAAAATTAAAAATTTTTGTTCCTTCATTTTTATTTTCAAAAATAAAAAAAAACATCTAGAGAAATTGTAGTTAATAGAAAATGAAAAGGTAAACAAATGTCCATTTTTAATATATTGTCCTAGACCCCATAATTCCCAAATGGAGCTTCTCCACTCATCAATGTCCCAACCAAAAATGGTGAAAAAAAAATGTCGAAAAAAACCTGAAAAAATTCTAGCTACTCCAATGTGAACCCGTGCAACTTTTTACCCTCCTGACATTTCCGCTGAAACCCTATAGTTCTTTGTTGATGCCTTTTTTTTCTAAAGCATGTATTTTTTAGCTAAAAATGCAATACTGGGGCGAAAAAAAATCGTACAAGACAGTCTAAAAAACGAAAATATAGGTTCTGATATCTTTTTTAAGTTTAGCATGGAAAAAACCGAGGGAAAAAATTTCCACAAACTGTGCAGTTAATTTTAGATGGCCAAACAATAGCCGCAAAATGGCCGCGTTCAAAAGTGCGTACCGGGGCAAAAAAAAATCGTAGACAATGTTCTAAAAAAGCTAAATAAAGGTAATCTTGTTCTCTTTGAAACGCCACTTGGGAGATTCAATTATCTTTATTTTTTAATCCGCTATCTAACTTTAAGTACGGTAAGAAATTTCGACTGGTGTATCCAAACATTTGGCCGGCAGTTTATATATAAGCGAATCACACCGATCCAGGGTGAAATTTTGTAATTCGCGATATGATGGAAGTCTGCAGAAGAATCAATGCGTAAAATGACGACCACCTTCATTCAATATAATAATAATACGAGAAATTATTGTCAGCTTAATTAAACAGAAAAAAATAACCCTTTACTAAGCACTTAACAAACTATCTTTTTCCAAAGACCATTGCAATCAATTAGCTTATTTTTCCGAACACGCAGGAATTTTATCAATATCGTGTAAATATTTTGAAATGACACTTTTGCCACTTTCTTTACGGACTGCATTGATAGAAATGTTCATTAAGCTCGACTTCTAAATTATTCAAGTATATTGTGATTGTACCCGTCTGCGGAAATCTATGAAAAAATAATTACCCTTCACTTATCTTCCAGAATTAGTAAAAAACAATTCAAAAATTTCAATAATTCATTAAAAAATGGTATATATATATATAAACAATTTTTCATTAAGTTTATCGAATATAATGAATTGGTAAGATAAATGCAATATATATTTTATTTAATACATACATTAAATTTTAATTTTAATTAAAAAATATTTAATTAACAAATTTGTTTTTCAACAAATTTATTTAATTAATAAATTAAATAAAAATGATCTGGTCAAACAAAAAATATAGTATTCGTTAGGTCGTTTAAACAATTTTATTTGCCCTTATGCGATTAATTTTGTATAGCTGTATTTGGCTACACACACACACACACACACACACACACACGCGCATGTGTATATATGTGCATTTCCATTCGAACGCAGTCACCGACAATTAATCACGTAACAGCAAAAAAAAACGTTATTACAAGTATCGATACGAGTCAAGATTGGCAAGTGTACATATAATAAAAGAATGCCTGGCTGTTCCTCAATGCGCGCGATCTCTCGCGAAATCGTATTCCCCCGATTAACACATCACCAGGGAGCTCACGAATCGATAATCTTTTCCCGTCGACTGTATTGCTAATAAGACGCACAAGGTAGGTGAGAAAGAAAGATTGAGAGGAAATAAGAGGTGAGAAAGAGAGACGGGGCCGAAGCGCGAGAGCCAAACGAGAGAGAGAAAGAGAGAGTGAGAAAAGAAGAGCAAGAGCAAGATCGAAGGAACGAGAGAGAAAGAGAGAGAGAAGAGAACTGGAGTGCCAGAGATGTGTGAGACGACCCCCACCCCCCTGCCGGCCGGACAGCATCCAATGACTGTGTGTGGTAGTTCCCGCCGTGAGCGCATTTCTTACAGAGGGCCTTTATGCTCTCCCATCTCGATGAGCACAAGGGACAACAAGCTGTGCGGAATAGCACCCTATCCCTGTTTAATAATATTATTTATATATATATACACTCGTGAAAAATATTTGCGCAGCAGAGACGAGTATAACCAGCGTATACATAAAATGAGACGTGAGAACGACCGCCTTTGGGAGACGGAGGGAGGGAAAGAGAGAGAGAGAGAGGCAGAGGCGGTGGCAGAGGCAAAGGCAGAGGCAGAGTCAGAGCCAAAGGCAGACGCAGAGGTAGAGGCAGAAGCAGAAGCGGTGGCAGATGTGGAAGCAGAGGCAAGGGAAGAGGAAGATGCAGAAGTAGAGGCAGAGGCAGAGGCAGAGGAAAAGGCAGAGGCAGCGACAGAGGCAGAGGCAGAGGCAGAAGCGGCGGCAGATGTGGAGGCAGAGACAGATGTAGAGGCAGAAGCGGTGACAGAGGCAGAGGCAGAGACAGAAGCGATGACAGACGTGGAGGCAGAGACAGAGGCAGAAGCGGTGACAGATGTGGTGGCAAAAACAGAGGTAGGGGAAGAGACCGCGGCAGAGGCAGAGGAAGAGACACAGGCGGACTTGGGGGCAGAAGAAGAAGCAGAGGCAGACGCAGACGCAGACGCAGAGAAAGAGGCAAAGGAAGAAGAAGAGGCAGAAGCAGAGGCAGAGGCAAAGGTTGAGGAAGAGGCAGAGACAGAGGCTGCGGCAGAGGCAGAGGCAGAGGCAGAAGCGGTAGCAGATGTGGTGGCAGAGGCAGAGGCAGGGCAAGAGGCCGCGGCAGAGCCGGTGGCAGAAGCAGAGGAAGAGGCACAGGCAGACGCAGAGGCAGAAGAAGAGGCAGAAGCAGAGGCAAAAGCAAATGCAGAGAAAGAGGCAAAGGAAGACGAAGAGGCAGAAGCAAAGGTAGAGGCAGATGTAGAGGCAGACTCAGGGACAGACGCAGAGGCAGACGCAGAAGCGATGACAGATGTGGAGGCAGAGGCAGAGGCAGAAGAAGAGACAGAGGCAGAGGCAGAGGCAGAGGCAGCAGTAGTGGCAGATGTGGAGGCAAAGGCAGAGGCAAAAGCAAAGGTAGGGACAGAGGCAGAGGCGACAACAGAGATAGAGGCAGAGGGAGAGAGAGAGAAAGAGAGAGAGAGAGAGAGAGAGAGAGAGAGGCTTGTATACATATACCCTTAGGCTGCTGAGCGGCCACGCCGGAGAGAAGACCACCCGAGTTCCGAGGTGAGTGCCGGCTACCCTGTAATCACGTGGCCATGCCGCGAGAGCCGACAAACCAAACGAAAAGAGATAAAGATAAACAGAGATTCGAGAGAGCCTACGAGCTGACGGCAAAAGAGAAAAGAGTGAGAGTGAGTTACAGAGAAAGAGAGTCAGAGAGAAAGAGAGAGAGAGAGAGAGAGAGAGCCGGAGAGGGAGGTGAGGACGAATAAGGATGAGACAACGACCAGGCCTATATATATATGCATGTGTGTGTGTGTGTGTGTGTGTGTGTGTAATGCTACTTGGGATCGCCGGAGGCTGTGCGAAATGGACCAGTGGGGGGTCACACACACACACACACACACACACACACACACACACACACATCCAGGCGAGTCATCTCTCGCTGTGAGTAGGCGCAGGAGCAGCAGCAACAACGACGACGAGATGAGTCCGACCCGTGGCCGGCCGCTACCCCTCGTTAAGTATGACGTGCGATCGTTTTCTCTTCTTCTCCGGTGTGCGCCCATCATCTCTTTTGAACTTGCGCGCACTCACGCGCGCACGCGTACACATATAAGTATATATATATATATATATATATATATGAGTAGTTCATACCTGGACCATTTGGAAGCTCTAGTGGCACATTTGGGGACATTCCGCACATAGAGGGACGGTCCCGGTATCGTTTTATATCCAAGGGCTTATTTTGGCTAGGATGACATGCCAAACCGCGTGATCGGCTCTCCGCCTTTGGCCAATTTTCCTGAACATACTTTGGATCCCGATTTTTGAGATTTTCGAGTGGCTTTTACGGATAGACGGAATCGAGATATGGGAATGGGCCAGGTGGCATTCTCCAAGTCTGTCAAAACCCTTTCTGGAATGGGGATATCATGAATCGCAATGGGACAATTGACGGTAGCAGAAACGTCGATTGAAAATTGACAATTTTGACGTTTAGGTGAAATCGGGTGAACGGTGGCAAAATGAAAATTTTGGATTTTTCGATATTAAAAAGCTCTATCCGATGTGAAATTAATCTCTAATTACGAAAAACCCAGTCCCGCCTGCCATAAACTGATATTTCACAAAAAGTTACCCGACAAACCTCATTATCATCAAAGCCATGGTAACCCCCTTTGTATTTTTTTCTAAATCGGCCATCGATCATGGAAACTGATTGGATAGCCAGATAAGGCCAACGGCATTCTTTAAGTCTGTCAAAATCCGATTCCAAATACTGGTTATCGGCCCCAATCAGTCAATTAGCGGCGGCGATATGATCGATCAAAGTTTCGCCAATTCGCTGAACCGGCTAGCCGGAACCTCTTGAAGAACCATTGGATATAATATTTTGCTCGGTCACAAAATCTCCACGTCTCTTATAGCAACATGGCCACTTTAAACTTGTCACCCTGTCTATATATATATATCTGAACTTCCGTGTACGAATATTTTCATACACAATCCCTTGAATGCGGCTTGTCGCGGATAAACGACGTACTCGCTTTTACGCGATATCGCGCAAAGGAACACAGCGCAAGTGTTCAGTTTTCCACCTGTTCGCATACAGACCTCGTGTTTCACGCTCACTATCTCACTTCCGGTTTTATCCTGCTGCGGAAGCTCGAAATCACGAAAATAAGATAATAAAGAAAAAGGATGAATATGACTATATACTCTGTGTGTGTGTGTGCGTGTGTGTGTATTAGAGTGGCCCAAAAAAAAAATCTCTCCGATTCGGGCTCTCACCTCTTGAAATATTGCTCGATACTGAAACCAAGAAGCTTGTGAAAGGAGCAGCCTGTAGGTTAATTCTAACAGGTGACTCATGACGTTTTCTTATTCACCATTTGATTTACACGTAGAAAATTCAAGTCCGCTCTTCAGATACGGCGAATTCTCAAAAAATACGGTGAATGGTGGTTCTTTTATAGCCAATGAAGTTGCACATATGTTTTTACCAATGTATTGTGGATAATAATTACAGATACAGTTGTGGAAAGTATGTTAACTAATATGTCAACTTTATATCCATATACTTTTTAGCTGGATGCAAGCATCGATCTACAAAATTCGTCTTGTGACAATTTGAATATTGCTTCCGGTGACTCTTCACCACCTTCAGAAGATATTGCTTCTGTTCTTCATTTTTTGTTAACAATCCATTATATTCTTCGATGAGGGCGACACCTCGTTCAGCGACATCATTAACAACTTTCAACTCCTCAAAAATTGCCAAACATCCATTGAAGCTCAGTCTACGTTCCCATTCGTCGGGGCTTTCACGAACAAAATCGTATGGCAATTCGCAGAGAGTTCAAACAAGCGTAGTGATTTGTTGGTGATAAAATAACTGATATCAACATCAACTATGCGCTTGAATTCGTCGTCACTCAATACTACACGTTTAACATTTTCATTCAGACTTTCGCGTTGTACTGCCTGAACCTTTTTTTGTTTCACGTTGAGCGAAATAGCCGGGTCGAAGAAGGATAAAGCTGCGAGCTCATCACATAAATACCATAGATGTCCTCTCAGTTTGTTAGCAGCTGACTTAGAAACGTCGGGATTGATAGCTTGAAACTTAATCAAATTTTGCATCAACGACAAATCGCAGTTAGGGGCTTTGATTGCACATGGTGCAATCAAACAAAGGATGCATGATTACGAAGGCTTTGATTTGGGGTTATAAATCCGTTTACTATATACAATAATCCCACTGATTGGTCCAGACCACTCATTGCTTGTATCTAACGAAAATGGTTTCCATTGATAAAGAAAACGTTAATTTATCACGTGTAAATCAAATGGAGAATCAAAAAACCTCATGAGTCACCTGTTAGAATTAACCTACAGGCTACTCCTTTCACGAGCTTTTTTCTTTCAGTACGGAGCAATATTATCAAATGGTGAGAATCCGCATCGGAGAGGTTTTTTTTTTGGGCCGCTCTGATATATATACATAATGTGTCGCAAAAGTCATGCAATATATTTGCATGACTTCAATTCAATTGCAATTCAAGCAAGGGGGGGGGGGGGTGGTCCAGCAACTATTGGTACCTTTGATATCTTCAAAACTACGGCTGCTGGGAAAAAATGTATCCAACGGAACTTATATCGCACAAACCTGTGTGGAAAATTGTCAAGGCATCCCTAATACGATTCGAGGCCTTCAAGGTATTGTTCGTCGATTCCATAATAGGGTTTTCCGTAAAAGAGCCGGCCTGGGCCTGAATTGGTGCATGGTAGAGTAGGTAGATTGACTAAAACGATGGTCTAAGTACGGAGACCAAGTAAAGTCCTTTAAGGACTGTAGTTGTAGATTCCCTAGTAGTGATTTCGCCAATACTACCAGAGACTTTGCTATTACAAGGGCAAATCAGTATAAATTGCTCGATTAAAGAATTCGGGGCACAATAATTATCGAGATCGATTATATATGATAATTAAACTATGCGTTTAGTAGATGAGCTGTGATGCCTTGAACCAACACGCATATGCAGTTCTTTCGAAACCGATTTTTCAAGAATATTCGAGAAAAAATCATAGCTATGGAATGGTTGAGAAACGGACCAGTTTGTATATGACCTTTTTTGTTGGAAATGATCTTGGATACCTCCCCACTTCGTTTGATCCACGACTTTTGGACCATCCTATATATATATATAAACCTGCAAGGTGCAGAAAGGGAGAGAGAGAGAGGGAGAGAGAGAGAGAGAGAGGGAGGGAGAGAGAGGGTGAGAGAGAGAGGGAGAGAGCGAGAGAGGGAGGGAGCGAGAGAGAGAGAGAGAGAGAGAGAGAGAGAGGATAGTACAGAAGGGTAAGCTCGGGTGGCTCGGTATAATGTCTTCGTTACGTTCTGGGGCAAAAAGCGATGAACCGTAAGGGCCAAGTGGGAAGCCGCGAAAGGGGCTTGTGTGGCCGATGCGGGGTAATGATTAACGCTATTATATATATATATATATATATATATATATATATATATATATATATATATATATATATATATATATATGGACACACCGACACACACTAGAAATACCGCAGACGTGTTTTTCTAAAACCGCTCGGCTCTTCTACGCCCAAAACACGATATTGCTGTTATATACTTCGTGACGAGGAAAATTAGTGTGCAGAACTCGACGATATCTGTAAATAGTTACAAGAATATTTGGGTCAATTATATGATATATGTATAAAAGGCAAAGTCATGACTGACTGACTCATCATCGCTCAGCCTAAACCGCTAAAGGTAGAAACGTGAAATTTGAGGAGGGCGTTGATTTTATATTGGAGACATCGTTTAAGGAGGAATTTCTCGAAATTCAAACCCCTAAGGGGGTGAAAGGAGGTGGCAAAGTTTGTATGGGAAATTATATTTTTATGGTCGAATTTACTTGAAACTTGGTATTGATGCTCTTTGATACAATTAATAAAACACGTATTTCGGCGTTTTTAAAAATTCAGCCCTTAAAATGGTGAAAGGAGGTGACAAAGTTTGTATGGGAAATAATATTTTTATGGTCAGATTTACTTGAAACTTGGTATTAATCCTCTTTTACACAATTAATAAAACACGTATTTCGGTGTTTTTCAAAGTTCAACCCTCCGCGGTGACCCGGGGTCAAAATGACCCCAAGCGCAACTTCAGGCCAAAATCACTATAAGTTTTTAGCGGCCTTTTTTTTAAATAATAAATCGCTCATTTCTCATGATTATCGTTCTTTATTTCATTCCAAAATGGCTCTTCAGATATAAGAATAAATATAATTTTTGAATCACCCACAATAGAGCTATTTTTTTCTTTAAACTATCATATCTCAAGAGTATCACCCTAAAACTTTATGAAAAAAAAATAAAAAATTGCGAGAGTTATGATTTTTTTTTAGTAAAAGGGCTTTATTTACGCATTGAACGCTTGCCGATTTTTTTCCGCCATTTGTAAAATTTTATTAAAATATAATCCCGAGGATGCCACATTATAGAATATTCAAGCTAATATCCTGAATTTTTATGAGTCATTCGAAACGATACGGTCAACGCGGCAATCGATTAAACATGGCTGGGGTCATTGCGACCCCCCCTGTGACCAGCGTGTTATAGCCAGAACGTGTGACCGCGAAGGGTTAAGTTATTCCTTTTCCGGAGGGCCGTATTTTGTGGGCGCATAAACCAGAGCCCTCTTGGATCATTAGTAAATTACAGTGACGCTTAATGAAAATACGTTGCAATTAATTATTATACCCAACGATGAACTGGAATGAAAAAATTCGCATAAATTGTGTACATTTAGACATTTTTGCATGTTCTGTGAGAAGTCACAGTTACGAAAATTCTTCTGCTGGTCGCATTTTTATAAGTTTTATCATTAATATTTTCTTCAAACATTTGGTGACCCCCAGTTTTTATTGTCTTTACAGAATCTTTAGAATTTTTTACATACTTGAAGCAGTTTATATTAGTGACTGATGGTTACTTAGTATATAAATTATCAGATAGAAATATAGCCATAGAGTGCTGCATAAATTAGACGATTTTTAATGTCGTCATTTTTTGTAACTTCTGGACTTCCGGTAACTTGTCTTCAAATTTTACCAGTATATTGGAATGTGGTTAACGAAAGAAGTGCTTTATTAAAGTCTAGCTTTCTGTCCGAAGCTCTTTTCGCGTAAATTAAGTATTCACTGTTTGTACAATTTGTTGGTTTATGAATGAACAACAATGAACGTAACAACCCAAACAAACTCATTTGAAGCTTGCTTTTCGTCTTTACGAGCTTTTTGACCTTCTTTTGTCTGTAATAAACTTTTTCTATTTTGCCGAGCCACGCCCATCTCTGATCCATTTGCTCGGCATAATTCGTAGCTCTGCCTGCTAACTACGACTTGTAGTTCATTCATAACCATGACTAGGGCTGAATTATCTTTATTAAGGCAGTAGTCTGGTCTAGAAATTAGGTCTGGTCTAGACAAAATCGATTTTTTTTTTCATTTTATTATTCCTTAGACCTTTCTTAATACGCTCGTGAAAACCGTTTATTGATATTTCAAAAATCAGCAGAGTAATAGAAATTATAAGCAAGCCGCGCGCTCAGGTAGCGAGGTCGGGAAGCAACTTTGAACGCGTTTATCTCAGAACTATGTTTTTCAAATCGGCGCCCACGATATCTCGATAACTAATCGACCGATCAAGCTCAAATTTTGCACATACCTTCGGTAGCCTCTTTCTGAGGACTGGTAGCAGAATTGAGTCGAACAATAATTTTGCCCACATTTTATAACTCGTCGAATACCCGAAAATCTATGAAATATCGTTAATCAAAGTTTAACAGGCCGCCATTTTGTAACAAAATTTTTTTAAGTACTAATTCTGCTACCAGTGCTCAGAATACTCATACAGATTGAGAATAGATATATATATTTTTTTTTTCAGATGCATACAACATCACCCAGAGTGGGCGCCGATTGAGGCGGTTTTCGGCGGACCATGTTGTAAAAAAATAAAAAAACCACATGAAAACATTTAAAATAATTTTTTTTTTTAATGTAGATACATTCTCAAAGGAACAATAAATACATATGTAAAATTTCATCGAGACAACTTCAACGGTTCAAAAGTTATTCCAACCGAAAAATAACGTCAAAAATCTCGCTCTAGACCAGACTACTGCCTTAAGGAGTGAGGTCTAGTTTGAACGTTAAAAAAAGGCCTTTTTTCCGATTTTTTTTCGGCCAAACGATAAAATAATTTACAACAAAAGTTCTTCCGTTTAAAAGATATATATTTAATGTAAACATTATAATTTTTTTAAAGAAATATGTTTCAAAATAAGCCGATACGTATCAATGGCCGAGGACGCTGTGAAAAAAAACAGGTTTTGCGGTGATCACTCTCACACTGTGACGGATTATCTGAAACCAACAAAACATGGGGGAATCTTTAGTTAATGATATAATGCTCCGGTTGAACGAAGGGTTTTGAAAAATTTCCATTTTTCACAAAATGGCGGACGTTGAAAGTCAAAAGTGTTGTTTTGACCAAAATTTCACTTACAAAAATTGACTATAAAAAAAAAAATAATTGTCCAAAAAAAAAAAATCCTTCGTTCATCCGGAGGAAAATTATGTATAGAAGAAGTGATATAAATTTCAACCCGATCGGTAAAGCCCTTCTCGAGTTAC
Source organism: Ophion ventricosus (assembly GCA_963932345.1). Classification (NCBI taxonomy): domain Eukaryota; kingdom Metazoa; phylum Arthropoda; class Insecta; order Hymenoptera; family Ichneumonidae; genus Ophion; species Ophion ventricosus. Next base: position 34,221,918 of record OZ010715.1, on the reverse strand, counting down.
ATTGATCACCGACTTCGAAAACATGGTTTTGAGAAAAACGAGCTTAAAGTTTTGAGTACGATTTGCATGCAGATAAAATTTTTTTTTTGTAACTTACATAGAGTCGTCTATTCCTGGGCCATATAGTTCGCCTTCCTGCGCTTTATTAATTGCATCTGAAGCCATTTTCAGTTGCCGCCGAGCTATCCTCGCCTCTCGAGTGTTTTTCGGCGAATAATGGTCTGATTTACATTCAATTAATCGGAAAATACTCGTAAGATATTATACTTTTAGAAAATGAAGAAAAAAAATCGATGTTTTTTGAAAATTCTAACTAGACCTCCCTCCTTAAATAAAATAGCAGCAAGAAAGGCCGCTACCTCGATTGTTTTGTACCTAGAATGGAGATGTTTTGAAGCTACCAGGTGTACAAGTATGAAATGCGAATTTCAGACAACAGATGGTGCACCAATGCTGTTTGCGCTATAAAGAATTGACACTGCGCCATTTTGTTGTGTCATCAACAAGTGTCAGACGCGCACGTGTGATCAATTGGAAAAGTGTGCGCATAGTGTTGTGTTGTTGTGGTCAATTTGTCGAAATTTATACCGAACAAAGAACATTCGCGGAGAGCATTAATGTTTTGTTTTCATTTGAAGTAAACTGCTGCTGAATCATATCGATTACTTCGAGAAGCTTATGGTGAACATCCCGAGCAGAAATCTAATCAGGCTGCCTGAGGATCCATCAGGGCCGGATCAGGGATCAATAAGGCGCCCTGATCAGGCACGCATGATTTGCGCCGGACAGGGGCCTGAGCAGGGATCAATGAGGCGCCCTGATCAGGCAGGCCTGATTTGTGCCAGACAGGGGCCTGAGCAGGGATCAATAAGGCGCCCTGATCAGGCACGCCTGATTTGCGCCGGATAGAAGCCTTATCAGGTATCAATAAGGCGCCCTGATCAGGCACGCATGACTTGCGCCGGACAGGGGCCTGAGCAGGGATCAATAAGGCGCCCTGATCAGGCACGCCTGATTTGCGCCAGACAGGGGCCTGAGCAGGGATCAATAAGGCGCCCTAATCAGGCACGCCTGATTTGCGCCGGATAGAAGCCTTATCAGGTATCAATAAGGCGCCCTGATCAGGCACGCATGATTTGCGCCGGACAGATTGGGCCGGAAAGATTGGGACGGTCATCGCCAAAACCGGAACAAAAACTAAACGATCGAGTCAAGTAAAATAAAAACTTAAACTTTAAAAAAATGTTTTCATATGTTTCATATTTTTAATAACGTTAGTAAACTTGATAACGTGTAACTGCGATAATAATTTAATAAATGTTGATCTATTTTTAAACAAAAAATCAATCAAATGATTGAGCCAGATGACACGCATGTGTCAGGCAGGATGAGGCACCTGATCCGGGCCAGATAAGTTGCTTGATCCGAGCCAGATATAGTGCCTAATCCGAGCCTGGTAAGGTGCCTGATCCGGGCCTGATAAAGCGCCTGATCAGAGCCTGATAAGGTGCCTGATCCGGACCTGAATTTGCAAAAGCGTTACATCCCTGATCAGGGCCGGACTAAATTTGCCTGATCCGGCCCGGATTTGCTATTGTGGCAGCCTGATCCGGTCCGGATTTCACCCTGAACAAATTTCTGCTCGGGATGCTTCATCGCAAGATACGTGTGAACGATGGTTTCGGCGTTTCAAAAGTGGTGACTTCGATGTTGCTCTGTGTTTGTTTGGGTTTGGTGGGACCAGAGGGGCCTGGTCTATTATGAGCTGTTAAAATCTGGGGAAAACGGTTAATACTAAACGTTACCAACGACAATTGACCGTTTCGAACCGTTCGCTGCTTGAAAAAAAGGCCAGAATACCGAAAGAGGCAACACAAAGTCATTTTTTCTTCATGACAATGCTCCATCACATACGGCAAAACCGGTTCGCGACAAGTTGGAAACACTCACCTGGGAAGTTCTACCCCATGCGGCTTACTCACCAGACTTGGCTCCTTCCGATTACCACTTGTTTGCATCGATGGGTCACGCACTTGCTGAGGCAGCGCTTTGGTTCGTACGAGGATGTGAAAAAATGGCTCGATGAATGGTTCGCAGCAAAGAGGGGAAGATTTTTACTGGCGTGGTATTCACAAATTGCCCGAAAGATGGGAAAAATGTATAACAAGCGATCGAGCATACTTTGAATAAAGCACTTTTTATCATTCTTCCGAATTTAACGTGTTTTTTTTTTTTAGAAACAAAATCCGCATTTCATACTTGTACACCTGGTAATTGCCAAACTGTCGAGTTAAAACTTTCGTTTGCATTCTGGGTATGAGCGCCTAAACATCTCTGCAATAAATCCTCTCTTGATAGATCTTCATGTACAGGAAGAATATGCTTTTGTACATCCGGGTGTAATGGGGGTGGATGAGGCTCAAGTTCCATTCCGACAGCTTTGGGAGTCGAGCGGAGAGTCTTTAGCATTTATATACATACCGTTAGAAGGAATCCGAATATCGTTTTGAAATTTTCAGGGTGTATTCTTAAGATATTTTGCTAACGATTTATGAAATTGAAAAAAAAAATTGATTTTTTGAAGCATGTAAAGTGGTTGCCCGCCTTAAAAGCCAATTTTTTTCAAAATCTAATATGATCATTGATGGGTAAAATTGAAATCGATGGAAATTTCAAACCTGCGCAAGTGCGCGAGGAATAGTTGATTCGCATAAAATTGTACGCGTTCGCGGACTGAACAATTACTTCGGTCTAATTCGAGGGAGGACAGGATTACTCGATCACTTATCACGAACATTTTCAAATTGTTCGGCGCACTTATCGTAGTCAATGTGAATGGCGGGGGAGTGGGAGTGGGAGGGAGAGAGAGAGAGGGAGAGAGAGAGAGAGAGAGAGGGAGGGTGGGAGGGAGGGCGGGAGGGAGAGAGAGAGAGGCACATTTCCATTTGCTTCACATAAATTCATCAATACAGTGCGCTGGGCGTATGTAGATGCAATTGTTGCTTCCCCAACGTATTTTCATTCCTGTTGATTTTTTTTTTTTTTTTTTTGAATTGATATTCCGTATACCGACTGTGTTTTTCGTAAAAACAAGCTCTCGGTAGGCCAGGCTGAAGGTTGTTTCCGAAAGCATTGACGCGATATTTACGTTACTGTTCGTACCTACACTCGTATATGCGAACACACACACCCTTGCACACATTCGTCCAAGCAGAGCCTCGTACAATGGCGATGCTGATTTTTGGACGCGCCGAAATTTTGGTTCATTATTTTTCCATTTTTTTGTCCGGTGGAATTCATCTGTACGTCCCGTGAGGTTCTCTTTTCGGAAAATGGAATTTTTTTTACGAGACTATTAGGAGAGAGAGAGAGAGAGAGGGAGAGAGAGAGAGAGGCGGGGGGGGGGCGATAATTTATTAGTTGGGAGTTTTGCTAATTATGCCTCGAATACTTTGCATTTAGCACTTATGCGATGTTGCCGCATTTCACCTCTACGTATCATCGGTGGGGAAAAAACTGCCTGTTTTCATTTCCAAAAATGTTAATAATTAATAAACGGCGTAGACGGATCATTTGAGTTTTTGGTGATACAATTGTCATAATGTACTGAGTGATCTGACAGTTTTCGATAACGTTCCAAACATTTTTTCACATTATTTCGTGCTTCAAACTTTAGTTCGTATTTTTCGGACATGAACGCGGTGAAAAACGATTTTTTCTCAGGAATTTAAGCATCAATAAGATATTAAACGTCCATATATATTTTTAGGTTATACATATCTTGTTCACACGACGATGACAGATTTTTTTACTGTGTTTTGAGATTTCGAAATACAGCGGAATCTTCTAACATGCATCCAAGTGGCATACCGTTTTTTTTCGTCACAGTCTACAACCTCTCTCAACAGCGTCAAAACTTCAGAGATAATATGCTGCTGAATGAAAATTTCGACGTAGGATATAGGAGTTTATGTGCGTTGATGGAATGCTGAGGCAGTTGTAAAGCAAGCCCCAATAGGGCCTTGTTAGGTCAAGCCCTAGTAGGTCCATATCTGTATTGCCTGATTTACGGGGGTAAAAAGGCACCTGATCAGGCCGCAGTAAGGTAGCCGGCTTACTCCGGTACTACGGTTTCACCGATCCGGCCGGCTTTCGGCACCAATCCGGCCGGCTTCCGGCACCGATCCGGCCGGCTTGCGGCACCGATCAGGCGTGCCACATTACGGCATTCCGGACCGCAGCATGATAGCGGCCTGATCAATGTTCAGGCTGCCTGATCAAAATTTCTAGTCGGGTTAGGCCAAAACTTCTTACACGTAGGATTTTTTCAACCTAATAATTATTTATTTTATCATCAAGTAAATTTCATTCAGGCGCCATTTTGTGAAAAATAATATCAATTCAATCAATCCCAATCAATTAATGTCTATAAAAAAAAATGTCGATATACCTCAACTTGGATGAAATCGAACGAATGGTTTTTGAGATAATAATTCACAAAATTCACCTATTTTTTCCGTCGTCTACTCTCGGATATACCCCCTTAAAGTTTGCTGCGTCTCGATTGCGCTCCCCGAGCGTACGCTTTAAGATTTTTATAACTCGGCTTATTTTATGAGTGTCGTATTGAACGGTTTTTCCAGAAGTATTCAGAAAGGTCTGTAGAATAAAAAATCAAGTAAAAAAAAACGAAATTCTTCAAATTTCTAGACAACAATTCAGGCTTAAGCATTCGGCGCAGTTGTTAAAGATTGAAACGCGTCCATCTAGTTAATGAGATTATCATGCGTCTAGATTTCTCTCGCTCTACCATATTATTAACTTGGACATCTTCTCTCATATAATTCACTTGCAAATACAATCCGATGCTTAATACATCCACACAAAGCGTCCATTTATTTAGTGCGCTCGTCAGCCTCCGCTGTATCCTCATTAGGAGCCAAACGATCTACCATCTGAGCGTTACATTTTCACGCATCGTATTCACACGGCCAATGTACTCTCTCATTGACGAGACGATTATCACTCTATGATTCATCACTCATACTCATATATATACAGTGACCGTATATTAAGAAAGGAAATGTGTTTACATTTTTATTTTTAATTAACTGCAATTTTTCTAGATGTTTTGTAATTTTTGAAATTCAAAATGAAAAGAAGAAAATGAAAAAATGAAAAAAAAAATTCTAACAAAATTGTAGTTAATTAAAAATAAAAATGTAAACAAATTTCCTTTCTTAATAAATTGTCCTGGACCCTACAATTCCCAAGTGGAGCCTCTCCACTCATCAAAGTTGCAACCAAAAATGGTAAAAAAAAATCTCCAAAAAAATTCTGCATAAATTCTAGCCACTCCAGTGCAACTTTTTATCCTCTTGGCATTTTCTCTGAAACCCTATAGTTCTTCGATGACACCTTTCTTTCTAAAACATGTCGTTTTTTAGCTAAAAATGCACTACTGGGGCGAAAAAAATTGTACAAGACTTCAAAAAAAAACTAAAAGGTATGTTTTTATATCCTTTCTAAGTTTAACATGGAAAAAACTGAGAAAAAAAATTTCCAAAAACTTTGCATTTAATTTTCGACGGCCGTAAAATAGCCGAAAGATGGCCACGTTCAAAAGTACGTACCGGAGCCAAAAAAATCGCACAGAATTTGCTAAAACAGCAAAATAAAGGTAAACTTGTCCTCTTTAAAACGCCACTTGGGATATTCAAATATCTTTATTTTTTATTCCGCTATCTAACTTTTAGTGCGGTAAGAAACTTTGCATTTAATTTTCGACGGCCGTAAAATAGCCGAAAGATGGCCACGTTCAAAAGTACGTACCGGAGCCAAAAAAATCGCACAGAATTTGCTAAAACAGCAAAATAAAGGTAAACTTGTCCACTTTAAAACACCACTTGGGATATTCAATTATCTTTATTTTTGAGTCCCCTATCTAACTTTTAGTGCAGTAAGAAATTTCGACTAGTGGTCCCAAATTTTTGCTGGTCACTCTACTACATATGTATTTTAATCATTTATTTTTATTTCACTCTCTTCCCATTTATTTATATATATATAATAATTTAATAATTTTACAAGTAATTAATTAAATAATAATTAAATAATTCACGAATTTAAGTCTTTTTTTAGTTTCTCTTTCCTTCCCTCACGCTCTTTCCATTTTCCACACAGAGTTCATTCAATGATGCGTATATACAGGGTGTCTCGGATAAAATGTTACCAGCTTATATCTCAAACATCGTAACCAAATTTTGGATTTCAACCCTTATTTTTTATTGTATATTTTTATAGCCTACCTCGAAGGTTTTTGAAGGCCCTATGGATAAGTATTTTTTTATCGAGTAATTTTTCAGTTATAAGAATTGAAAGGAAGCATCTTAACTTGAACTTTGTAACTCCCCCAATGGGTAAACGTGAAACAATGCCCGAGACAGATTTTTATAAGGAATTAAACGCTTCATAAAAAACGTCTTTTATTCTTTCGTGATGAATCTACTCGTTCAAAAGTTATTTAACGTCAGAATTGAATTTATATCAAATTTCAAGATTTTTTCACTTTCCGTGCGAAACTATCGGACTTACCACAGAATGTCATAGAACCTTTTTTGTAGATCATTCCATTTTCTATAAAATGAGATCGTTAAATAATTTTTAAATTCAATAGTTTGATGGTTAGGGGCGTTGCGAATTAATTTTTTTTTTTTAGAAAAGTTGCTCTTTCCGTGAATTTAATTGTTTCATTAACCAAAAATATGAAAGAGACGAACATTTTTACGAAGTTACGATTTTTTATAAAGTTCACACATATCGAAAAAAGGCTGCATATACACGCGTACAAAAATAAAAGGACCAAGACATTTGCTCGAATTTTTTTTTTTCGTGACTTTCAAAACGTTGCAAACTGTCTGAAGCGAAATGATCAAGCATGCCGAGCCTGGCATTGTCATAGGAAAAATTGTCCCGAGGCAAGGGACGCTTTCAAAGTCGAAGAAAAATTTCGAAGATTTTTCTTTGGCGATATTTCTTCTGATTGCGAAATAACCGTGCCGAAAAAGGAAAAAAAAAAAATTGAAAACTAAAAACTTCGAGCTTCAGAATGCTTTTTTAATCATCTCTATACGATTATTTTTCAGACAGTTGCAACGTATTGAAAATCACTAAAAGATGTATGCAAATTACTCGTTCCTTTTATTTTTGTGCAAAGTGCATAATCTGTAGCGTGCAAATTGCACTCTACTGTTTCGCAGAGTGACACAACCTGCGCGCAGGAGCATCGAGCTTTACTCCCCTCGCAAGCCAAGCGACAGCCAAAATGTTTCGTTTCGGGACACACACACACACACCGGCTCTTGGCTGTTATTATTCATCCTCGATTAAACGCTCGTACCCGACAGGTGCGATTGAAAATGTATACGAACGTGGATTATTGATGGTTCGGTTGGGCAAATAGGACGCTGTATATGTATGTGTCCGTCTGTATATATATATAT
>OZ010715.1:34206916-34211916 GCA_963932345.1 Ophion ventricosus | reverse complement strand
GATCCAAGTTTTGAGGCAATTTTCGATTTCTGCGAAAGAAGTGAACCGGTGAGCTGCTAAATCCTGCTGCATCCGTCGGTACAACCAGTAATGAGAAGGAGCAATGTCCGGAGAATACGGCGGGTGCGGTAAAATACCCCATTTGAGCATTTCCAAATACTTTTTTACGACTTTTGCGACATGAGGCCGAGCACTGTCATGCAGAAGAATAATTTTGTCATGTCTTTGCTCGTATTCCGGCCGTTTTTCTCGTAATGCACGGCTCAAACGAATCAATTCTAGTCTATACCGATCGCCCGTAATTGAATCGCCAGGTTGTAGCAGCTCATAGTACACAACACCCTTTTGGTCCCACCAGATACACAGCATGACCTTCGAACCATGGATATTCGGCTTTGGTGTTGATGTTGAGGTCGATGGCAACGATTTACCGGGCAAAGCGTAGTATTTTTTCTTCTTGGGGTTATCGTAGAATATCCATTTCTCATCCCCCGGTCACAATCCAATGTAAAAAACTCTTTCTTTTTTGCCTTTGAATTAGCTGCTCACAAGAGAAAAATCGCCTATCAACGTCTCGCAATTTCAGTTCATGAGGCACCCAATTTCCCTGCTTTTGAATCAATCCCATGGATTTTAGTCGTACGGAAACTGCTTGTTGAGTCACTCCCAATGAATCTGCAAGCTCTTCTTGCGCTTGACTCGGATCTTCATCGAGTAATGCCTCCAATTCATTGTCTTCGAATTTTTTTGGCTGTCCAGGGCGAGGCTTGTCTTCAACGCTGAAATCACCGTTCTTGAAGCGTCGAGACCATTCCCTACATGATTTATCAGTTGGAGCATCATCACCATAAACTTCAACAAGCATTCGATGCGCTTCAGCTGCACTTTTCTTCCAATTAAAGCAGAAAAGTAAAACTTCCCGCAAATGCTGCTTAGTTAACACAAAATTTGACATATTCAAGACAGTAAAAAACAAGGCTTTTAATGGAGCTCAAAGTGATATGAACTGAATGTTATTGACAGATGTCTAACCTCTCTGAAACCACCGAAATCAGCTGTCACTGTGAAACATTCATAACAGCCAGAGCCATCTCTTGAAAACGGACCGAATTAATTTGTACTCCCATATATACAGGTACTTAACGATACAGTGAACTTTCAATGGGAAGTTTGCTATCTTGTATATATAAATAGACACACACATACACATGTCCACATACATAAATATACACAGTACCGGCGAGAAGTTTCCGGACAAAAATTCAAAAAAGTTCCGGAACTTCTTTTTATGCCATTTCGCCGATAGTTGACATAAATGAATTTAATAAACGGCATTTCGAAGGGGAGGAATTCACCTTCATTCCGTTTTTTTTTAAATTTTTTACTATTTTTTTTCAAAGCTTCGTACGATTTTTTTTTCTAAAGATATTTTGACTTTTTCGAAAGTAGAGACAATTTGAAAAATAACGCGTGACGCGAAAACGACAAGGATTCAAGGAAAATCTCGAGATAGTAAAAAGTTGAATCGGTTTTCGTTGAGTTCGCGAGAATTTTTTCAGATTTTTTTTTTCGTTTTTTTTTTCACTTATTTTCGGTAAAAAAAAATCGGATGATTTAATTATCGTAACTCGAGAACTAAGGGGTTTGTGGTAAAATTGCAAGAGAGGACAAATATGTTATTTTTCTATTTTCAATGCAAGTATTATTTCAGATTTTTTTCGACATTTTTTTCTCGAATTACGGTTATCAAATCATCTGATTTTTTACCAAAAAATAGGTGAAAAAAAATCTGAAAAAATTCACGCGAACTCAACGAAAACCGATTCATCTTTTTACTATCTTGAGGTTTTCCTCGAATCCTTGTCGTTTTCGCGTTACACGTTATTTTTCAAATTGTCTCTTTTATAAAAAAAAAAATCAAAATATCTTTAGAAAAAAAATCGTACGAAGCTTTAAAAGAAAACAAAATTGAAGCGTGAGCTTCCCCCTTTATGATTCCGGTCAAAGAAATGCATTAAAAAAATTTTGCCTGTAAACGGGGTCCACCAGAAAAGAAACAAAAAAAAGGCCAAAAATGGTCGTTTTCGAAAAAGGGTACTGGTCGTAAAAAAAATAGTAAAAATATTGCAAAAAAAAACGGGATAAAGGGGAATTCCTCCCCTACAAAATGCCGTTTATTAAATTTATTTATGTCAAATATCGGCGAAATGGCATGAAATTTCAGCAGGCCTGCGGAGACAGTGTTTTATCAAGGGCCCAGGTTGTTTCAAAGGTTTAAGGCATTTTCAGAAGGAAAAGAGTCGATTGAAGATGAACCACGCAGCGAAAGGCCTCCATCTTTAAGGACCGATAAAAATGTCAACAGAATCCGTAATCTTGTGCGTTCAGATCGTCCGTTGACAGTCAGAATGATCGGGGAAGAGTTGTATTTCACTCAACACCACCGTTCATCAGATTTTTACCAATGAATTGGTGATGAGAAAAATTGCTGTCACACAGCAATTTCAATAAACAATTTTTTGGCCAATAAAAACATTCCTGTGGCTCCTCAGCCTCTTTATTCACCTGACTTTTTTTCAAGTCATTGTGACTTTGTTTCCTCTTCCCGAGATTGAAGAATCACCTCAAGGAACGTCATATTGGGACACTCGAAAACATTCAACAGCCGCAAGCTATTCCAGTATCCAAGTTTCAGCACTGCTACACGGAGAGAATTAAATGTTAAAAATTACCGTGCAGTAACGGTGACCAGATGACAACCCTGAAACTTCGCTTATTATTACTGAGTAAAACACAGATTTTCACGAAAATAAAATAAAATTTCTTCTCCAGATAGAAAATTTTACCAGATTTTCTAGTAAATTTTCATGTGTAACAAAATACGCAAAACTTAAATTTAAAAAATATATAATATCAGCGAAATTTTGCTGTACATTTGATTATTTTATGCCTTTCAAAAATGTCTATAAAAAATGTATCGTCTTTATAACAGTTATTTTAAGATTTATTATCAAATTTAATGAGTGTTATAGGAAAATGTATTGTGCTCTCGGTAAAAATTATCGTGCGCGCTACCCTTCTTGTATAGTAAAATTTTAGCTACGTACTTGAAATTTTCTGTAACGTGAGTTAAAAAAAAAACTTGTCGCATACGAATTATTATGCTTTTCTCACTTGTCACCACATTGAAATATATCACGGTAATTTTTACCGTGAAATTCACGACAAAAATTCCTTTTTAATTCTCTCCGTGTATGAGGATTGGAAGAATCGTCTCCATGCGCCGTGTGGTTTCCCAAGAAAGTTGTTTTGACGGAAACAATATTGAATTGTAATTCTATTCAAATAAAAATTGAAACAAAATTAGTCCCATTACTTAATTTACACACCTCGTAAATCTTCAGTTACATGCGGACCGCATGTAACTAAAGATTTCAGAACGAATACTCAATCCAACTGGATTCATTATTAATTCTCAGAACGAATACTGAATCGTGATGGATTCATTATCGAAAAAAATGAATATCCAATCTGACATGTATTCGGTATTATTTTCCTACTCGAATACCAAAAGTATTCTAGTATGCTCATCTCTGCATTCGGTACTGGTGTGGAAATTTGCGACATTAGCTGCGTTGACTGGAGCAGCAAGCGAGGGCGGCAAGCACACACCTAGGTGTGCGCCCATCTCTTCCTGGGCTTTGATTCCTGTCCTGGCGCTCGATCCCTTCGCCCCCCCCCCCCCCCTCGCACCACGATACCGTTTGCCATCCCTTTCGGCATATCCCACGGCGGCGGTCCTCCTCCCTCGCAAAACGTTATCGATCGGTGGTCAATGAGGATCGGATCGTGCTGAGTTTGCCGTTCTCCTCAGGTATATATGCGCTCCTATGATTTTGGAGAAGGACGGAGCCGATGGAAGAGGAATGAGGGGGAGAGAGAGAGAGAGAGAGAGAGAGAGAGAGAGAGAGAGAGAGAGAGAGAGAGAGAGACAGAGAGAGAGAGAATGATTAAGGGTGGGGGGTGCTAAGGGCACGCCGTCGACGCACCTTATCGATTCAAAGCGAAAATTTGCCATGTCTCTCTCTCTCTCTCTCTCTCTCTCTCTTTCTCTGTCTCGCTCTTTCGCTCTCTCGCTCGTTTAGACAGAGAATCGAGAATTGTGGTGGGCCAACAGCTCACGAAGCGATTCTCTCCACAGGCTGCTAAATTTATCGAGGTCGATGCCAGCAAGCGGTTGGCAGTAAACTATTCCAGGAGAGAAAGGGCCGGAGAGAGAGAGAGAGAGAGAGAAGAGAGAGAGAGAGAGAGAGAGAGAGAGAGAGAGAGAGAGAGAGGCAGAGAGAGAGAGAGAGAGAGATGTTTGATTCAGAAAGGAGAAGGGCATGAACAGTGATAAATAATACTTAGCTCTCTGCACTTGTCCGGTGATTGTGAACCTACAGATATATAATTATACACACACATATGAATATGTACACTGCCGGCCAAAATTTTGGACACACTAGTCGAAATTTCTTACCGCACTAAAACTTAGATAGTGGACTCGAAAATAAAGATAATTGAATTTCCCAAGTGGCGTTTCAAAGAGGACATATTTACCTTCACTTGGCTTCTTTTTAAAAAATTCTTTACGATTTATTTCGCCCCGGTACGCACTTTTGAACATGGCCGTTTTTCGGCTATTTTTTGGCTGTCGAAAATTAACTGCAAAAATTGTTAATGTTTTTTTTTCTCAGTTTTTCCATGGTAAAGTTAAAAAGGATATCAAAACCTAGATTTTTGTTTTTTAGAAAGTCTCGTACGATTTTTTTTCGCCCTAGTATTGGAATTTTAGCTAAAAAATACATGTTTTAGAAAAAAATGCGTCGTCGAAGAACTATAAGGTTTCAAAGGAAATGTCAAGAGGGTAAAAAGTTGCATGGGTTCACACTGGAGTGGTTAGAATTTTTTCAGAATTTTTTTTGACATTTTTCTTACGATTTTTGGTTCTTTGACGA
>OZ010715.1:34180994-34206716 GCA_963932345.1 Ophion ventricosus | reverse complement strand
GACTGATGCCGCAGAGCCATGGAGGGAGGTAATAGAGGGAAAGAGATCGAACATACTGCGAGGAGAACACATGCGCAAGTGAGATGGTAGGAGAGATCACGCGTGCGGCTGTGAGCTTGTTAGGCCGTCGTTACGGGACGTAAGTTTCGGATGTTTGGACGCTTTTTTTTTAAATTTACTTTATATGTTCATATTTTTTAAATTATTTTTCATAGTAATATTTTTGATTAATATTTATTTCATACTACTTGTACATAATTTTTTTTATTTTTTATAGTAATTTTCATTAACATTTATTCTATATTACTTGTTCTTCATTTTATATTTTTCATAGTAATTTATATATATATATACTTTTATAGCATTTTTTTATTAATATTTATTTTATATTACTTGTATTAGGTGTAGTAAAAAGAAATCCATTATTTTTGCAATAGATGGCTTTAGTAATCTGTATCTCGCGTTGTATAAGTGCGATCGGATTACGCTAGATGGCGTTAGAAAGATAAGATTTCGTACTACAATAAACATCTCAGACAGTTTTGTGATTGCTTGACTCAATATTTTTTGAGCGCGCGTCAAAGATGGCCACCAGCAAAGTGAAAATACGCCATATTTTACAGTTTTTCTTCGATAAAGGCGAAAACGCAAGCCAGGCGGCTGAAAATGTGAATACTATTTATGGTCCTGATACTGTAATAGCCAATCACGCGCAATTTTGGTTTCGTCGATTCCGTTCCGGTAATTTTGATGTCAAAGGTGCACCACGCTCTGGAAGGCCAATTGTCGAAAATATCGATAAAAGAATGGAAATCGTCGAGTCCGACCGTCATGTACGCACTGTTTCGATTACCCAGGAGCTAAACATTGCACAAAAAACCGTTTGGAACCACTTGAATAAGGCCGGATACAAAAAGAAGCTCGATGTATGGGTGCCACACGAGTTAACGCAAAAAAACCTCATGGACCGAATTTCCATCTGCGAATCGCTGCTGAATCGCAACAAAATCGCCCCATTTCTGAAGCGGATGGTGACCGGTGATGAAAAGTGGATCACTTACGACGACGTCAAGCGAAAACGGTCGTAGTCGAATCGCGGTGAGCCGGCGCAAACGGTGGCCAAGCCAGGACTGACGGTCAGGAAGATTTCACTGTGTGCTTGCTGGGATTGGCAGGGAATCATCTACTATGAGCTGCTCCCCTACGGCCAAACTCTTAATTCGGACCTGCACTCTCATCAATTGGACCCTCTGAAGGAAGCAATCGCCCAGAAGCAGCCAGCTTTGGCCAATAGGACAGGAATTGTGTTCCATCAGGACAACGCCAGGCCACACACATCGATAGTGACTCGCCAGAAGCTCAGGGAGCTTGGTCGGGAGGTTCTTATGCATCCACCTTATAGTCTGGATCTGGCACCAAGTGATTACCACCTGTTCCTGTCTATGGCGAAAGATTTTGCTAGTGAAAAATTCGCCTCAAGAGAAGCTTGTGAAAATCGACTGTCCCAGTTTTTTGCCGATAGGGACGAGGGTTTCTATGAGGAAAGCACAGATATCTTTAGTGAGCCATATCTCACACCGCATCGGGTCATACTATACGGCGATTTAAAGGTGACATTAAGCTTCAAAAAAAAGTTCTTTGATAGTTTTGTGTTTGGTGAGTCAGCTGTGTGTTACAGCGTTCCAAAATGGAAGTAAAAAAAGAGAAAATTCGATACATTCTTCAGTACCACTACGACCAAGGTGAAAAGACGGAGCAGGCGGCCAAAAAAATTTGTGCTGTTTATGGACCTAATACAGTATCGAATGCAACAGCAAAGCGGTGGTTCCAACCATCCCGTTCTGGTAATGTGGACGTCGAAGTTGAGGCACGCTCTGGTAGGCCAATCATCGAAAAAATCGATCAAATCATGGAAATCGTCGAGTCGGACCGGCATGTGAGCACTTATTCCATTGCCCAGGAACTGAAGATTAGCCAGAAAAGCATTTGGAACCATTTGCATAAGGCTGGTCTCAAGAAGAAGCTCGATGTATGGGTGCCACACGAATTGACGCAAAAGAACCTTTTGGACCGAAGTGATGCCGGCGATTCTTTGCTGAAACGTAACGAAATCGACCCATTTTTGAAGCGGATGGTGACTGGCGATGAAAAATAGGTCGCATACGAGAACAACAGCCGAAAAAGATCGTGGTCCAATCGCGGTGAGCCGGCCCAAACGATCACCAAGCCCAGATTAACGGCCAAGAAGCTTTTGCTGTGTATTTGGTGGGAGTGGAAGGGAATCATCCAATATGACCTGCTGCCATCGGGCCAAACACTCAATTCGGACTTCTACTGTCAACAACTGACCAGATTGAAGCAGGCGATCGACCAGAAGCGGCCAGAATTGGCCAATAGTAAGGGTGTTGTGTTCCATCAAGACAACGCCAGGCCGCAGCCTTCTTTAACGACGCGCCAGAAGCTCCGAGAGCTTGGATGGGAGGTTCTATCGCACCTGCCGTATAGTCCCGACCTGGCACCAAGCGATTATCACCTTTTCAAGCATTTGCAAAATTTTTTTGATGGTACAAAACTGGCCTCAAGAGAGGCTTGTGAAAATGAGCTGGTCAAGTTTTTTACCAATAGGGACGAGGATTTCTTCAATCGCGGAATTATTAAATTGCCTTCAAAATGGACAAAAGTTATCGAACAAAATGGCGCATATTTGATCTAAATCGGATAATCCTATGTTAATTTCATCGTCGAAATAAAGCGAAAAAACGCTCAGAACTTTTTACTTCATCTAATATTTTTGATAGCAATTTTTATTAATATATATTATATTACTTGTTCTTCATTTTTATATTTTTTATAGCAATTTTTATATAATAACATATATTATTATAATATTATCATTTCTTTTTAATAGTATTTTATTTATTAATTTTCGTATTTACGAGAAAAGTTCAAACTTGATATTTATATTCTTTTAAAATATATTTACATTTTATTTCCGCACGTACGATAAGTGCGGGATTTTGTATTTATTTTGTTGATCATTTATTTTGTCATGTAATGTAAAAGTACAATTTTTGTTATTATAATTGTTAACCCTTCGTGGTTATCCTGGGTAGAATCGACCCATCAATCAATTTTTGTCGTAAATATATAATAGTTTCCGGCTTCGAATGAGACTGTATTCACCATCTCACCTGGTGTTTGAAGTATCCTCATACCATCAAATTTACCCTCTTCACATGTCGGAATAAATACCTTTTTTGGAACTCGCACTATGATACTATTTTTTTCCCAAAAGTAGCATATCTAAGGAGTATCACGTCTAAATTTCATGTAAAAATGTTGAAAATTCACGGAACAATGATTTTTTGAGCGAAAAAGTGTCTTTTTTTGCGTTTTTACCTCTTTATGAATTTTTTTTAACATGTTGCCATTTTATTTCTAATAAATTAATTTTTCTTACATCCTCTAGTAAGTTGAAAGCATGTTTCTTAATTTTTTGAACCACTTCGGACGGATAGTTTGGTCACAATACTTTTTTGAAAACTGACTGGGTAGAATCGGCCCAAGGGTGACCACCGCGATTGAATTTGGAAGTGTGACCACGAAGGGTTAAAATATCTTGGAAGATCTTGAGGAACGATTCCGGTAACGGTAAAAATGCATGAAATTCGGGATTTTTTTTTTATATAAAATAAATACTTTTGTAGATGGGTTTCAATGTATTTTATTCTTCTATCAGCGGAGAGTAAATTACAATTTTATTTATTTAATAAAAACTCCAAAAAGGCGACTCCAGCTCCCGTCAAACAGAGCCATGCACGGCGTGTTTTGGTTTGCGCAGGACACTCCATAGCTTTGCCACTTCATCTTAAGGCCTTAGGCCAAAAAAGGGCATTATTGTGATTTTTTTTTCATCGAAACCATAAAATAAATCGGAATTACAAAACAGGCGTTTTATTGTACACGTAATTGACTATACAAAATTATTTTTTCACAGCGATACATGTCGAAATGGCGACTGTGCAGCATTTTTCCGATGACGCCTTTATTTCTGGAAGGTCAACGGCCGGACCAACAGCTCCTATAATTTTTCACTTATGATGAGACACTAAAGTTTTTTCGATTTTATGTAAGAATAGCTATAGAAGTACGTAGGATTTTTTTGATATATTGTTTTTTGTCAAAATGGCGCATTTCTTAAACAAAAAGTATAAAATGCCATGAGAAAATCGTCAGTAAATTGTCAGATGTTTGACGGGTGTTGGGATTGGATGTTGGGGTGTCTTTGATCGCTTCGACGGGGTAACATTGATCATTGATCAATTTCACCCCACGTATCATCTTTATTGCTAGTCTCCGAGTATTCTCAGTATTCTTAGCCTTGGCAAAAAAAAAAAAAACGTACAAGTACGTTCGCCATATAATGGAATTAGAGCCTTCACTAGTGGAAGATTTCAAATCAGTTGGAAGTAAAACAAGATTCAAGAGAATTAAAGGAGATGTATCTGAAATCGATAACATCGATACAGTATCATTCTTGCTTAAACCTATCGATAAAAATGATTATGTTGAATTCCCATTTGAGATTGATGTTGCAGAATTGTAGGTTAAGAAATGTTCCTAATGAACAATTTGATCTCTTTTTGTGATTTAAATTACCTAGGTAGACAAAAGTATGTTACTTAGCTTACAAATTGTTTTTTTCTAGTTTTTTAATGTTTCCAAGTTTATAGATGTGTTACCGCATAAATAATTATAAGATACGAGTTGTTTATCAATAAAGATGATTTTTAAAAGTAAAGGTGTAATATTTGTTCGATCAAAGTAACACCGAAACATTAAAAATCGTTGTAACTTTCAATCCCTTTGATCGTTTTTTTTTTCTTCTTTAGGAAAAATGCCTCTTCTTCTTCTTTTATTTTACTTCGTTTACGTTATTTTACTCCCGATTCTCATTAAGAAAAGGGCTGGTATCAAAGAAATTTAATTGCTAGGGGTAAGTAAATATTAACAATTAATTAATTGTTAATCGTTAAGTCGTGATTAACAATTGATTAATTGTTAATCACGACTATAACAAGTAACTTAATTTAAAGTCGTGATTAACAATTAATTAATTGTTAATCACGACTATAACAAGTAACAATTAATTAATTGTAATTATGAAAACTCAAGATTGACAATTGATCAATTGTTATTTGCTGTATTCGCAATTGACAATTAATGAATTCTTAATCGTTACTTTCCACAGTTAGAAACAAGTAGATGACTGTCTAGATGAAGATCGAGCCTAACCAGCAGGGGTAGAAAAATTTTGCCGAATGCAAACTGAGGAAAATATAATCGAAAAATAATGTTTTTTTAATAATAATAATAATATTGATAATACCGCTAAGATGAATTTTCTACGGCGCACATATCAGTGTTGAGCGAAATTTTATTGCTAGGGGTAACTAAATATTAACATTTAATTCATTATTAATCACGACTACAACAAGTAACAATTAATTAATTGTAATTATAAAAACTCAAGATTAACAATTGATCAGTTGTTATTTGCTGTATTCGCAATTGACAATTAATCAATTCTTAATCGTTACTTTCCACAATTAGAAACAAATCAATTTTCAATTTTTTTGGATTTATTTGATTAAAACTAATAATTAAAACTGATTATTGTATAGGGCGCTGCGTAAACCTACAAAACCCAAACAATCACGTCGTATGTGATATCTGTAAAGTTAAATAGGTTAATTATTAGTTTAAATTGTGACTTAGGACAATAAAAAAAGTGAATTGCAATTGTTTTAATTGCGAGTTGCAATTAACATAGATTAATTCAAATAAATGAATAGCAACATGCAATTAATAGTTAATTGCAATTAATTTTAATTGCAATTACTTTTGTACTCAATTAATGAACTGATTGAAAATTTAATTGATTAACGCCCAACACTGGCACATATATATCGCATCGACCAAGGTGACCCAGCACTTTATTTCTGCCATCCTCGTTACTTAACTTTTTTGTTATTACTCGTTTGTTTGCTTTTATTACATATATCCGATACGACTCGCGCGCCATCTGTTGTACGTTGACGGTACGATGTCAGAAACTTTCACGCAATTGCCAACAAAAACTGTACAAAGTTTCAACTCAATCGGATGAACGATGCGCGAACGCATAAAAGACGAACACACAACCATTAAGGGGCCAGTCCACTTTGGAGCCATGAAAAAAAGGCTATTTTCGCGATTTTTTTTTTTTAGGATTTTATAAAAGGTATGAATATAAAAGTGGTTGGGCTTGATAAATAAAGTCTTGAAGTACATTAAAAAAACACATTTTAATTCATTTTTATTCATTTTTAAGTACAAAAACTATAGTTTAACGTAACGCCTCAAAAATAGGTGGGCCAGGTAGCTCCATCACAACTCGGCAACGGCTTGTCTGAAACAAAAAAATCAAAGTCCATTAGATTCAGTATGACACCAGCTACAAAATGACCCTCGGATATAAAGTTTTATCAAAAAATAAAAAAATGACAGATGAAAAACGAAAAAAGTAAAAAAAAGCGTTTTTTCGCAGTTTTTCGCAAAAAAAAAGAGTAAAAATCAAAATTTTAAAACCATCGAGGGTCATCTTGTTGCGAATCATGTTTACAATATGTGGTTCAAATTTCAAGAGAATCGGTTTATTAGTTTTAGAGATACGATGGAGCTAGATTTGAAAACGTTTTTTTCGAGAAAAACGCGTTTGAAGTTAATACTATGAAAAACTCTTACATAAACTCAATCGGCAACATTGACACAATATTTCTGAATGTATGTACTTTCGAAAACAGTAAAAAAAAATCGATTTTTTGAAATTTTCAAAGTGGACTGGCCCCTTCATTTTTATAGAAATTTTGGACAGCATAATTGTCCCATACGAATATATCTTACCAAGACATTAATGCATCTAACGAAGTTACGCCTCGTGCAAAATCTGTACTCTCGAAAAAATCTCCTCGTGCTACATTTCAATATACTTTTTTGTTGTTGTCTGGAGCACGATCGTTTTTAAAGGTGAAACTTATGAAAACTTGAAGAACCCCATCAGGCTGAAAGCATAAAAAAAAAATAATAAGGAAATCTGTATCCTCGAACATTGGTGGATGAAACGTGGTATTCTGTTCGAAGGTTGTCCCCGCTGAGGGGGTCGAGCGCGCACCGTTTCTCTCGTCGCGAAAACATCTTCGTCGTAGTCTCTCCTCATCGTCACCGTCATAGCCGCCGTCGCCGCCGTCGCCGCCGCCTCCACCGCCACCGCCGCCGCTGCCGCCGCCGCTATGGTGTGTGCCTACTGGCTTTCGCGTGGCTGCGCGCGCAGAGCCTGGACCGGCGTCCGCCAGGAGTCACTGCCTCTGTGGCCGGCCTCGGTAGCGTAAGCGGCCCCGCTCAGTCTAATTTGAACCGCCGCGTGCGCCCGACTTCGCGGGCACGACGATCTTTCTCGCCCTCCTCCCCACGTTCCGCGGCTGGCGCCCACGACGGCTTACGAGCCACGCGAGACGACGGACCATCCGCACACGCGAGCCTTACCTAAACGGCCAGGCGCTACGCATCTCTTCTTATTTGTTTTTGTTTTTGTTTTTTAATCTCGTTCTGTGCTGCCTACTTGGGCGTTCGCCTCGCGGATTATTTACGCGCCAACGAGTTCACGCGTTGTTTTTCTCTCTTCGTACGTTGCCGTTTCGTACACAAAAGTGTGTACGGGCGTGTGCGGTGAACTGAATAAAGGACGAGCGATGATTCGAAGAAGAGACCAATCCGCGATCGGACAAGCAACGATCTAGTGGACGCGGATGACTTGCCTCGATCGTGAGACTACAGCTGATTCGGTAAAGGTGTTTGTGTGTTTATCCGTTCCCCACTGTAAAGCGACGGCTTACTTCGAAGTGAGAGAAAGGGGAGAAAGAGTGAGAGAGAGAGAGAGAGAGAGAGAAAGAGAGTGAGAGCGAGAAGGGAAGGGAGAGATACCCGCGAACGTGACGAGTATATCGACATGATGCCGGCTCCCCGGAACGTTCCTCATCCACGGAATTGACACTGGTGTTTTATCCGCGAACACGTGCTCCAGTCTCACTCGTTGTTTTCTTTCATCGTCTCGCTTCTTTGTTCCAAAAAGTTCTAGCCGGCTCGAAGCTCGAAGGTTTGATCGGTTTTTTTCAATCCGAGAAAAAAAATGCAAGATCGCCCAATGAGTGAGCCTACGGACTGATCAAGTCGAGATGAACCGAGCCATCATCAAATCCAAACATTCTTGACTTTTCGGGATCTGAACGGCAACTGGATATTCTCCAAACGGTACCTTCTCACGTGCCCTTAAGGCACGTACCCCACGATACAACGTCGTTGCGTCTTTGACACGCAGACGGGCGGCGACAGCGACGACGAAGACGTCGGGTCGTCCTCCTCCGGCTGTGCAACGTGATACCTCCTTCCCCCCCGCCCCTCCCCCCGACGAGCGGGACAGACAGAAACGGTGGAACATCGCCGGGAAGACGAAGATACCTCGAGGTCTTCGGTGGATTCGCGAAACGTGGAAGAAACAAGCACTGAAGACGAAAAAGTAGCTGGAGAAGAAGTAGAAGCGAAGAAGAGCGAGAAACAAACAAAACAAAAAGCAATCGGAACAAGACGAAAACTACCAAAGTCTACATCCACTTTAGGCACTCTCCACCTTACACCCAATCTTCTTCGCGACTCGTACGTTCGCGTGTCTCTACGCATGTGTCTGGGAGCTTCCGAAACTTATTCACGACGGAGAGGTAGAGCTTCGTCACAAGACTAAGCCAGCCCCACATTCGAGTCGAATCTTAGGGCCGTGAACGTCGTGTGCGAGAAACTGTGCAGCGGCGGGCCACCAACCCGGCCTCAAAAGTTCACACTTCTGGCGGTGGCCTCTTTAGATACGCTGCTCCAGGTCTGCTGAGAGCAAACTCTGCAGTGCCTCAAGTGTGTGTGTGTGTGGGTGTTTTATCCGTGAAAAGTGTTTCGGTAGTGACGGAAGTCATAGGAGACACGTCACCAGCGATCAAAGTCATTCGAAGACGGTACCACCTTCAAGTTTGTGAAGGCACAACCAGGGTAAGAGTTCATCGTAAAACTAGCCCGTGAAGTGTGTTAGCGTGAGAGCGGCTATTGTGAAACCCAACAAGGAAGGAGTGGAACGGGATCTTAACTTCCGGAAGTCCGATCACGAGCGAAGGAGATACCGGTGTTCGTGTGTGTGTGTGTGTGTGCGCGTGTTTTTTTTTCTTTTAATCTCGTTTCTCTAGCTCTGTGTGTGTGTGTATTTTTTTATCTACGAGTCAACGGTGAAGACAGTTCCAAGGGTAACACTCCAATAACTTTGGCGTTGGCAGCTGAGAATTTTCCTCTCTCGACGTATTGTTTTCCGCGGTTGGTGCGACCGAAATTGATCCGGAACGTAGACTTCTATATTTGTATCGCCTCGTGAAATTCCACAACTTTAAACGACTCGAGGGAACGTCAAATTGTCTCGTATGTGTGGTGAAATCGTGAGAGTAGCGGTGAACAAAGACTGTACAACTGAGCACGTGTGCGGTGATAGTCAACGCGAATAATGATAACGATGACGATGATCGATCCTCGACACGATTATCGTGGCGAGTAGTTGGAGACTCGCCACGTAAGGCGCGGATTGAGACGTCGAGAGTGGTGAAGGCGGCTGATGAAACGAGGATTGAGCGACGCGTGTGTCCGGACAAGGCCGATAACTCGATTCTCCATCGATTTATTAGGCCGATAGAATCGAAGCATCCGAACGTTTGCAAGGACACGAAGATTGACGCGGCTATCGTAATTGCTGCGCGCACCGGGTGCATGATGAAGTGGATCCTGGTGATGCGTAAGATGGAGACGAGAGATCTTCGTAAACGATTCAACGAACTTGCCACCTTCAGGTGGCGGATTACTTCGTGAACGAATCTTGCACGTAACTTGATGCTGACCCGCCTCGTATCAAACGACAAGACAATTTTTGCAGTCGCTTCACTTGGTGACACTTGGGACGAGATTGAAAAGGAAAACCGTCGAACGCAAGCTCGAAGACTGCCTGAAATTGTTTATGTCTTGTGCAACAATTGTGAAATAGCAAATGCATAAAAAATTCGATAGGTCAAGATTTGTGGATAAACCGGTGATAAAATATCGGTGTGAGTATCGAAGTCATTTCGTAGAGTGGTAGCCGAGGTCTTCGAATCGAGAGCCTCGAGCCGTACCAAAAACCCTAGCCATCAGGTCGGATAATGTGGGCGTCTCTGCTTTTGGCCGGGATCTTAAGCGGCTGGTGGGGCGCCATCGCTCTGGCTGCGGCACCCCCAGCCAATTTAACATTAACGAGGATCATCGAAACGACAAGCGGCACTAGGGATACAAGTGATAGCGTTGATATTCGCGGTGGTGTCACAAACGACGAACAAATTGAACACTCGAGGAGAATGACCTCAGCCGTGATGATGATGATGATGACGACAACGACGACGACGGCGACAAAGACGAAGGGTTCGCGATCAATTGTCAGGACAGATACGCAGCGCGAGGTTGATTCGTCAGCCTCATTGCCACCGACCACCGTAAATACGACACCAAATTGGCGCGTCAACAATCGTGGAAACGTGTATCCACGTGAAAACTGGTACAAACAAGAGACGGAATATGTCGGTAGACATGGGGAAATCCATCGAGAACGTGCGATTCAGGCGATTACGATGGAAGGCACGTACAAGAAGGCGGATGCTGCGAATCGCTCAACGATGGATCACGAAAAAGCTGTCGAGAGAAGCAAAGGAAGTACGAATAGAATAACGGGTGACTCGACGATGAATCCGTTGCTCAAGAGCCTCGTTGGTTATCAAGTAACACCAACGAGTATATGGGAAAGGGATCGCCAAGTGGCCAATGAATTCTCGACGAACGACGACAGTGATTATCGTTTCGAGGATCCGAGCGAGCTCCAAGACTACTCATCGAACGACGAGCAATGGTTACGCGATTCGCGTCATTTGGAATCAACCGGTGTCAATGACGGTTCGATATATCCAGCGTTGGATATCGCTATGCGTTTACCACGACACACGTCATCCTCGTTGACCAAAGGATCGACGACTCTTCTATTGGCCGAAGCTTCGTTCGGACCTCATCGCGATGGCACCGTTGAACGTCCACGAGTGCCGCGATCAACGAAACAGCAACGTGCCAAGAATCGCACGAGATCGGAATCGGCTCGTGAGCAACGTCGAAAGTGTCGCAACAAGGGTTGCCGCGGTAAAAACTGGTGTCCCGACATGGACATTGGCAATAGGGCGTTTCTCGCGCCCACAGTTTTCGAGGGCAAAGCGAGAAGCATGTCCTCGCTAAGGAAGCCAGGCTCTAATTATGCGGTGACTTTCGAGGTCAAGCAGGTGTACAAGAGCCAACCGGGCTTTCAGCCCCTGTTGAAGAACGACAGTGTCAGGCTACACTTTCGCGACAAGGCCGCACCCGGCAAGTCCACCTTGTGCAACAACGTTGCCAATGGCAATTCCGGACAGGTTCAACAACAACAACAACAACAACAACAACAGCAGCAACGTGACGACGCTAGTGGAGTTGTACGAGCTAATATTAAACGGGGTAAAGTGTATCTAGTGTTTGTGAACCGCGTGGGTCCAAGAAACTTCACGATCCTCGGTGAGCCGGTTATAAGAAGCAAGAAGAACGAACAGGCGGTCCAAGCCGTCATTCGACCGGACTACGGTGAGTTTATACAGGATTCGATTATAGGGGAAGTTGGAGCAAGATGAGAATGCTAATGCGTTCAAATAAAACAATACATATGAATCAGTCAACATTGATTGTATTCTTTCAAACAAATCAACGTTTATTGAACTTTCAATTTTAAAAACTAAAAAAACAGTCTTTCTGATTGTTAACCCGATCAGCGTAGCGCTTTTTTTTGCACCACTTAAGGGAAGGGAGGGCGGGGGGGTCGAATTGACTTCGTGCTTAAAAATACTCGAAAACGTCTTCCTAAAAATCTGAAAAAATCATGTACCATGCTTAAGGCTTCTACTTTACAATAAAGCTTTGAAATATAACTTCCACCAAATTAAGAATAACAATAAACAAATGAACTCGTGAAAAAAAGTATAATTCTTCAAAAATTCATAACTCGGAGACAAATGTATGAAAGTTAACGTGCAAAAAACCAATCAAAAGCTGAAGATTGTATCTTTCGATGAAAAACATATTACGAAATGATATTATGAAATATGAAACCTTATTGTTTTTACATGGACATATACATTTGTTGAGGTGTGAATGTAGGAGGTTTTGGGATAAAATATACACATTTTTCAATATAAAACTATTTATTGTGACAAATCTTCTACAAAATCAACGTCGTCGTCCTCGCACTCATCCTCGAAATAGTCAACTCTTTCACGAGGACGGAGTGCTCGACCCACTTCATCCCCAGAGAGTCTCGCCATTTTTCTAATCTAAATCACGTCCACACAGAGGCATGATTTTTTTTATTCCATATAAAGTGAAATCGTACTCTTACTAGTACAAAAAATACAAAAGATGAAAAAACTCACCTGAACTATCGTCTGACACAATGTAACTGTTAAGTGTAGAAGGGGGTCAAATCGACCAGCGGCCAAATCCGTTCGCTCACTACGCTTCACTGGAAGGGACTGGAGACTGGTAACTTTGCGTAAGGGTTCTGCCCTAATGTACAGTTTTTTTAGGTGGGGGTAAGGCCTCGGCCCCTTGCTTGGTTTAAAAATAGGGGATGGTTGAAATTTCTGGCCGGGTCAAATTAACTCCCTCCTCCTACATTAATCGGGTTAATATAGAATATATATATTTAATTAAATCTTCATGTTTTTCCATTACCCAATATGCGGGGTAAGATGGAAATGCATTGGGGCCACGATGGAAAAAGAATTATTGACATCTTTCGCATGTAAAAATGGTTTCGTTCTCAATACCAGCCACAAATGTGGCACTAGTGCCATTTCACCCTTTCTCATAGCTTCAATACGTCTCTCTAAGGTTAATAGTGGTATATTGTAAAATATAGCGGCTTCGCGATAGCCTGTATTTTTCTAAAATACGTAATTTACAGCCGTCTTCATACTGCCTTCATTCCATTCTCCTCTATTGGTTTTTTTTTCGTGTACGTCCTGAAGATGTTCATTATCTGAAACAAACAAGAAGGAACCTATAAATGGAAGGTAATTGTCTTAATAATGTAAAGGATAAAAAGAATGCGCGGAATCAATCCAAATCTAATGACACATTACACATCAAGTTTGGAGTTACTGGTTTTAACCCTTAGTGTGCACACCTTCACAGCGAATCATTTCGTGCACATGGGGTCAATTTGACCCCAGGCCATTTTTGACCTCGAATATCTCGGTAACTATGCGCTTTTCGGAAAAAAAGGTTCAGTCACTTTTTGCAGTGAATCGATCAAACTTTAAGGCCGCGAAGTTAGAATTCCAAAAAAAGCTTTTATAATTGTTCAAAAAACGTGCTTAAAGTTGATGGTACGCAAAAAATGCGTTGCAGGTAAGAAAAAAATGTTGGGGTCAGGCTGACCACGGATGCACACTAAGGGTTAAGATAGTAGTCTTGCTACAGTCACGTTGAAAAGTTTATTCTCTGCTCAATCGATGAAAAGCTTCGAAATATCGCGAAATATCCATATAACGTAGGTCTGTACATCTTATCCAGGATGTAAAAACTTATAAAGTAATGATGTAAACGCCTAATATAATGTTTACCTAACCCTCACTTTTGTATCAGACTATCCAGTCCGACTACTAATGCGTAGATACTCTGCGAATACCGATATGCACACACTACTGAAATCTAGTTTTAATCTGCTCCAGTCGCTTCGTGGCGCCAGTGTCGCTGGACATTGCTTAATTTAAATCGCTATATCTCTGAAACTAGACGGTCAAAAGTCATGACTTTTTTTTACCCACTTGGTCATATGTACCTCTGTAATTGAGAATTTTTTATCTTTAGAAAAGTTTCGACGTTATTGCGTGAAATGCAAAATTTTCTACTGCTCCCCCCATAAGAACACTTGTAAAACCATAAAATCCTTGATTGCCAATATCTCGAAAATGGAACGGTGAATCCTTCTGAAATTTTGCAGGTAATCATTTAATAGTGTCCTGAATGAGTCCTTAAAATTAAAAAAAAAATCTATAGAAAAACGCCTTGGCAAGACTACTATCTTAAGTTAACAAGACATTAAAGCATACCCACGTGCACCCAAATATAGCACTCCCTTTTGACAACGCCGCAGTCGTGTTAATACATCAAATTATTACATAACAGTTCAACTAGGTAGGCAGGTTGGACTACCTGGTAGGCTTACATTGGCGATGCGGGAGAAGACAAGAATATACTCATCTTGCCCCGCTAACTTGTGTTCATCTTGCTCCATTGGACGGTTAACGATTCAAGCAAAAATCACGTAATGACCTTGACAATTTTTCACAAATCGTTATTATTATATTAATAATTAATACTTTAATTGTGTTTATTAACCCGTCTCTCGTTAATATCAGCAACTCAAATGAACCGAAACGATGGTTAACCAAAAATGAGATGATTTTGTATATAAATGGATATTGATTTCTAACTCGAGGAGCGTGCTTCCGCCACAAGTGATACTTGTACACTGATTCACTTCCTCGCCGCCCCTTGAAACTCAAACGGGAGGGTTGTGCGTGCACACACTGTTTAGTAGATAGGCTTATGATTAATCCAATCTTGCACCTTCGTCTCGCCCCTAGTTCCTCCATGTGAGTTGGACTTCCAAAGCTCGGTGAATAAGGTTCCATCTATTGCACATATTTTCAAGAATTTTTTTTTTCATAATAAAATTTATCTCTATATTCTAATCTTTTTATACATAAAAATAGAAGTTTAGAAGTACAAGAAAAAAAATGTTTAATTAAGAAAAAAAATTTAGCTTGGTGATCTGGCTGCTTTGAAGTTGAAATCTCGACTTTGGAGCATCTGAAAACAAAAAGTCGAGTATTTTATTATAAAGTGGAGTTGTAGTTATGACCCCTACTGAAAACTTTCACCCACGATAAAAAGAACACAAAATGGCGCACTTTTGAATTTTTCGACTGTTTTTTACAACTTAAATTTTTTTTAAATAGGATTAAATATTAATAAATATTTATACCGTTATTAGGGGTCGAAGAGATACATGCATAGAATAATCCCTGTAAATTTGAGCCTAATCCGTGCAATAGTTTTTTTCCAAAATCATGTCGACAAAGTCGAAAAACGTTGTTTTTTGAGAAAAACGCGTGTAAGGGCTTACATGCACCTGAGACGGCTAAAAGTAAGGTTATGTTTAAGATTTTTTTTTCTGTATAAAACTGAATGTTATTGAACAACCATGATATACATTTTAAAGTATGACATTTTATCTACATTGTGTGGAAATTTGGTTAAAAAATTTCAAACGGTCAAAAAGTTACAGTCGTTTTCCTGGGACGTGTTTTTGTTGACAGCGTTTGCGGTACCAGACGTGCCTCTGCCATTTTTCTTCTAAAAAAAAACATTTGTTTCTTAAAGTAGATAGATAAAACTAGTACTTATCGAGCCGGAATTTAAAAATGTAATTTTTTCGGGTCATGGCAGTCACTGGAATAAAACAGGCGATTTTTCGCCTCAAAATTGTTCAGTACTTATGATGAAAAAAAAAACTATGCCAGGTATCGAAAAAACGGCTCGATAAGTACTAGATTATTGTGTGAAGCATAACTGTGCAAAACTTGATCCCGATCGTTCCAGTAGTTGCGGAGATATTTCTGGTACCAATTTTGAAAACACTGTTTCGAGTAAAACGCGTTTAAAGTTTTGAGTACACTTTACACTGAAATAACTGGTTTATTTTAAACTTACATGAAATCGTCGATTCCTGGCCCATATGACGGATCTTCTTCAGATGTTGACGCTTCCATTGGATCTTTTTTTGCCGTGTCAACCTCATTCATAGTCAAACTCATAGTCAAACAGATGACAAAGGCCGCGTCTACCTGCGCCCCAATCGTTAGTCGTTGCTCACCCGGTCAGTTACAAAACGCTTTAACTTCGTCATTACTGCGAATTTCCTTATGAAATTTTCAGGGTAGACACTGAAAGGATAGTACTTCCGAATGAGCACCTTTTTGAAAAATCAATCTTTTTGACCTACCCAGGTCTATGTAAGCCCTTAAAGTTTCTCTTGTAAAAATGTATATGAAACTTTTGAAAAAAGCCTCTTACCCTCAGTCAGCGATGCCTGGTCCATACATCATTCCTTCAGTTTCTTCAAAAGCTTCAGCTTCTTGGGATTTTTGGTTTTGGATTACTGTTCTGAGAGCTTTGGAAGCTCGACACGTCGATTGCGCGCTGAGCGCGCACAGACGCTTCTATTTTACTATTCTCTTTAGCCGCCAATCGGTCACTCCGACCTAAACATTCTACTACCGTATTTCTACAGGTATGTAGCATACGAAACTAATGTTTTTTATAAAATCAAAAATTTCCGATAATAGTTTGATACCGATCCCATAATGATGCTTCGATGACAGGTGAAGAGTGAACCGAAATTTAGAACTGCGGTAACGAGTTAGCGGCACGAACGAGAGTCAATTGTAACTACGAAAACCCAGTGAATCGTGAAAGTCACCGAGCAAATACTAATCTTAGTTTTTTTTTTTTAATACAACGTCAACGCTTAACATAATATTACCGTTCTTGGCGTTTTTGTCTCATCGTGGGTTCGACATTCGGAACAAGGGTTTACAGGGCCTCGTAGCTGCGCAAGGGAAGCCAACAGAGACACAGCAGCTATGCAAAGTTTGATACCCCACAAGGGTCCTCTGAGAACACTTCCACTTATCCGGCTCTGCATAGCACAAGCGTCGTCCTCGTCTTCGTCCTCGTCTTCGTCGTTTTCCACCGCGCGTTGTCGTTGTCGTTGGAGACAACCCCAGCCCTCTCTTGGTTTTCAACGAGTTGCCAACTCGTGCCAGCAAAATCCCCATGCTCTGAGGATCTCGCGGAGCTTTGCGTACGGTATACTCAGTATTAGTTTGCGGGGGTGTAGGAAGAGAAGAAGAAAGACAGAGAGAGAGAGAGAGAGAGAGCGAAAGGGGAGGAACGTTGGCTGCCGTAAGCTCGTTTCCCCAGTTCCCTCTTGACTCTTCTTCCTCGTTTCCTCATCTCTCGTCTCTCGCGTGATTGCGCCAAAGTTGTTCGCGCCTTATCCCATTATCGTTTACCGCCCAGCCAGGAAACGTCACCTGTCTCGTTTGCCCGCGCGGGTGAGACACAACGGGATGCCTTTGGTGCACACATCCCTAGCCTCAACCACATCTCCTATTTCTGTATTTCCGTCCGTCTGCCACTTCTATGGTTTTTTTTTTTTTTTTTTTACCAACCCCTCGGTACGACTCTTACCCTATCGCGGATGACTAGCAATATGCCTTGTGCTTGCTCGCTTCACACGATCCCACACGAAGATCAGCTTCTTGGTTACCAATTCCATGTAGTTCTCTTGCAGAGAGTAGGCTAGGGAGGGGCATGTTGAGCAAGTTTGAAATAATCGCCCTCTAATTCCTTAAGGCGGGATCCTGAATTAGCCGGTTCGAAAAATCGATATTTTGAGGAATTTTTTTCGGGTAAAAAAAAAAGCAAGTTTAGCGAAATTTTCAGATTATTTTATTACATGTCTGAACATAAGAAAACATTTTTTTTTAAAGAAAAATATCAACAGGCAACCGATTTTTATGCACATTCGTGCCACTGCTGTTTCCATGCGGCGTGACAAATGGAGCTCGTAATTTTCATCTGAAACAAAAAAACCAAAAACCATTTTAATTGTGACATATTTTTCTTCTATATGAACTAAAAAAAATGAAAAAAAATTTGAAATTTGAATGTTTTTTCGAGTTTGAAATAGAAAATGTGCTTTTTGTGAAAAAAAAAATTATTTCAACTTGCTAAAAAAATTGTTAAGAATTTTTTTTTCGACAATGTTTTTAGTTCAAATAGAAAAGAAAACGATACTGAAGCGAACAAGCTTTGGTTTGTTTCGATTGGACTTCTAGTTTTTTTGTAATCAGATACGCCAAATTAGAAAAATCGTAAAAACGAAAACTCGAGAAAACGGGCGCCCTAACTGCCCGAGCGCCCGTATACCTGCTCGACACTCCACTACGTTCAGTGCTGTATCTTTGGAAATATTTCGAATTGGGCTATAAAACTTTGTCTATACATTCTTAGATACATCAGGAATAGATTTAAACAATTAAAAAAAAAATCGATTTTTTGGACCTTCTAATTCAGGATCCGGCCTTAAGGCCTTAGGCCACTCTAGAGGCCAAAACAGGGCATAATTTGTGATTTTTTTTCTCCAGCCAAACCATAAAATAAATCGGAATTACAAAATAGGGGTTTTATTATACACGTAATTGACTATACAAAAGTATTTTTTCACAGCGATACATGCCAAAATGGCGACTGTGCAGCATTTTTCCGATGACGACTTTATTTCTGGAAGGTCAACGGCCGGACCAACAGCTCCTATAATTTTTGAGTTATGACGAGACACTAAAGTTTTTTTTCGATTATATATAAGAATAGCTATAGAAGTACGTAGGTTTTTTTTTTGTTATGTTGTTTTTCGTCAAAATGGCGCATTTATAAAACAAAAAGTATAAAATGCCATGAGAAAATCGTCAGAAAATTGTTTATAAAAAAGGAACTATGCAGCATAACTTAAAAAATCCTACGTAGTGCCTCAGAAAATGTAATTCTAGATATACAGTTAAAATTTCAAGTGAATCGGTTAAAATTCGTTTGAGTTATGAGTCCGATCGACTCGAAAAATGTAGTTTTGAGATAAACGCGTTAGTAGAAAGTCACGACATGAATCAAGAGGGGTTTCGCTAGAATTTGAAAATCGAGTACCCAGAGATTCGAGGTCCTGACGTTCAGGTAAAAAAAAAATACTTAGAGAGCTCAGATTTTCATAAAATTATGACACAATATTTCTGAATGTATGTACTTTCGAAAACAGTAAAAAAAAAAATCGATTTTTTGAAATTTTCAAAGTGGACTGGCTCCTTAAACGTCCCGTGTTACTGTTTCGTGCGTCGCATGAAAACGGACGATGGCTTGATGTCTTTCCCTTTCCCGTGCGTTGCTTAGTTTTCCAGATATTTCGATTGCCCAACTTACCCGACTGCTCAACATGTCCCTCCCTACGTACTTGTGTCACCGAGAGCCATACATACTTCGGGCTTCGCTCGTGAGAGAGAAACAAGGACAAACTTAGCAAAAAGAGCGAACGAGATAGTCGATATAAACTCTCACGGGATTCCACCACCCACTCGCAAAACCCACACGCCTGGCCACTGAGCGAGCTATACCAACTGACACAATCGACACCGCGGTCTCGTCGACGAGTCTTCGCCACACTTGAACGAACCAATCGATACGAAGCGATATCAATTAGCCGTAGCTATTCACAGCGCCAATTGGCAACTTCTAAATGGACCGTTTATTGTCCGAGAACGTGTTACACGTTGTCCAAATGACGCTTCTGTTGTTCTGCCACTTAACCAGGTAGCTCAAGGTAATTTTCCTATGGAGATGACAGCTGCATAGACTGCTTCAATCAACCCCTTTTTCGACTTGAAGATTGAAAAGGTTGTCGCCTGTCAAGCCTAGAATGAAGCTCAGAATTATGGACCTCGTAATGGAAATAGATGGTAACGGTAGCAACAAATGACACGTTAAAGGAAAAATGATTGGAGAAAAGAGAACGTTACGTCGTGGCCATACAAAGGGTGGCTAACAATCAATGCTTTGGTGGAGGTACGTTGTGTAAGGTTGGTGCAGGTTGTATTAATGACCAAGCGAGAGGACGGAGCAAAAGTGTTGTTCGGGGCGCCTCATACATGTCAGGAAAGTTCGAGACGTTTCTCCGCTCGCACAAAGTCAGTTGCTCCAGTGACTAAGCCAGACGGAAATATATATATGTGTGTATGTGTGTGTGTGTGTGTGTGTGTGTGTGTGTGCGCACGAAGCGGTGCAGTGCGTCGCAACGGGTGGGGAGACGCGGGAGGTGGAGGTTCGCGACGTCAATTATAAAGCCTTAATCGGAAACTCGTCTTTACTTCTGTTGCCTTTATATACCCGGTTGTACCCTGAGCGAGTAAGCAAGATACGAGGAGAAACGGGGAGAATAATAAGGCGTGCGAACAGGCGTGCGACGCCTTGATCTTTTCCTCTCCCTCCCTTTCTCTCTCTCTCTCTCTCTCTCTCTCTCTCTCTCTCTCTCTCTTTCTCTTTCTCTTCAACTCTCTTACTTGCTCTCTCCCTCTCTTTCCCTTCTTCTATCGTAATTCTCTTCTCCTTTTTTTTTTGCTCCTTTCCATCGTTATCGCTTTTATATACTTGGCCAGACATTTCTCGCTCATAACTTTTACAACATCTCCACTGTCGACGAAGAAAATAACTTTTCTCGTCCCATCGGCCGCAGCTATTATTCATCATCGTTTTCTTCTTTCATCGCTCTCCACACCAATTGCGGTTACTGTAACATGTGTCAGTTGGGAAAATCAGCAGAGTTTCAACGGGAAAATATGGCCGTTTTCGTCGATTAAAAAAAAAAAGACAGGAAACAAGATAGCCAACTATTTGATTGATAGGTGTATCATGTTCAATAAGATTATCCATCAAGGGCAATGTACCCAGCTAGGATAGGATAAGTCTTCCAAACTTCACGGAACCGCCTGTTGCAACTAGGTTTATGGTTAAGAACGAAAACGAGAGACAAGGAGTGAGAACGTGCTATAGGCGGCAAAAACGCGACTGTATATACCGTCGTTGATTGGCTTACGTCATCTCGTTCGTACGGTCCCTACCGTGTACCACCTCATCCAGCGAATTACTATCAAAATTAATTGACGCCAATTATCGTTTACGTTACGTTCGACGGGCTGTTTTACACGTTGTGAGTTTTGGCCAATTGCGTTAGCGTATGTAGGACACTCCGATTTCACGTCGCTGATATACCGCCGTCAATGAGATCGCTACACTGATAATTTTATCGTATCAAGAGAGAGAGACAGAGAGAGAGAGAGAGAGAGAGAGAGAGAGAGGGATATATTCACTGTTGATATCGGCAAACAGCAGAGTCGTCGAGAAAAATGAAATCATCAAATTGACAAAAACCAATTCGCCAGCAACACGTTTATCCACTTTCGATTGATTATCTTTCTCATATCAATACCAAAAAGATCGATGAAAGCAGTGGCTCCCATCGTCAATCTTTTGTGAATTTTTTTATCTTGTACTTGAACGAAGAGCTGCCCAGCAACGATCATGATGACCATCATTTCCCATGACGATGAAAAGTTTTATCCTCAACAGCAATGACAGTGGACACGATGGAAGTTTGCATCGTTTGTAAGGAACGAAAATTCTTTTCAATTCCTTACTTTTATTATCATCAACAATCATATTTTGTAAATTTAGTTTGTAGATCAATAAATGAGGAACCTGAAAAATGTTCGTGTTATTATCATAACTCCATTCTGCGAAAGAAAGATATCATGATGACCATCATTTCCCATGACGATGAAAAGTTTTGTCCTCAACAGCAATGACAGTGGACACGATGGAAGTTTGCATCGTTTGTAAGCAACGAAAATTCTTTTTAATTCCTTACTTCTATTATTATCAACAATCATATTTTGTAAATTTAGTTTGTAGATCAATAAATGAGGAACCTGAAAAATGTTCGTGTTATTATCATAACTCCATTCTGCGAAAGAAAGATATCATGATGACCATCATTTCCCATGACGATGAAAAGTTTTGTCCTCAACAGCAATGACAGTGGACACGATGGAAGTTTGCATCGTTTGTAAGCAACGAAAATTCTTTTCAATTCCTTACTTTTATTATCATCAACAATCATATTTTGTAAATTTAGTTTGTAGATCAATAAATGAGGAACCTGAAAAATGTTCGTGTTATTATCATAACTCCATTCTGCGAAAGAAAGATATCATGATGACCATCATTTCCCATGACGATGAAAAGTTTTGTCCTCAACAGCAATGACAGTGGACACGATGGAAGTTTGCATCGTTTGTAAGCAACGAAAATTCTTTTTAATTCCTTACTTCTATTATCATCAACAATCATATTTTGTAAATTTAGTTTGTAGATCAATAAATGAGGAACCTGAAAAATGTTCGTGTTATTATCATAACTCCATTCTGCGAAAGAAAGATATCATGATGACCATCATTTCCCATGACGATGAAAAGTTTTGTCCTCAACAGCAATGACAGTGGACACGATGGAAGTTTGCATCGTTTGTAAGCAACGAAAATTCTTTTTAATTCCTTACTTCTATTATCATCAACAATCATATTTTGTAAATTTAGTTTGTAGATCAATAAATGAGGAACCTGAAAAATGTTCGTGTTATTATCATAACTCCATTCTGCGAAAGAAAGATATCATGATGACCATCATTTCCCATGACGATGAAAAGTTTTGTCCTCAACAGCAATGACAGTGGACACGATGGAAGTTTGCATCGTTTGTAAGCAACGAAAATTCTTTTTAATTCCTTACTTCTATTATTATCAACAATCATATTTTATAAATTTAGTTTGTAGATCAATAAATGAGGACCCTGAAAAATGTTCGTGTTATTATCATAACTCCATTCTGCGAAAGAAATTGTAAAATGCCGGAATTGAACTATTCCGTCGCATTCCAACATTGCAAACTTCACTGCCATGATAGTAGCACCCCCCCCCCCCCCTTCCCCGACCCATGCAGGAATTTGTTGAGTAATGCCTAGATCCTACCACATTTCTATAGGGATTGGCTCTGTACGAAGGGAGTCCACATTGGAATACAAGTGGATACCGCGCTATTTTCCCCGATTCACGGCGTTTGAGCATTTTTTTTATTCGAAATTCGGAAACAAATGATAATTACAGTCGATATTTAATAGCAAATGATAATTACCATGGATTTTCAGTGATGAGATTCACATCGATTTTCACAATATACATTTTTAAGATAAGATTTATACTTTTTTAAGATCCATTCATTTTGTATATCTATATACTAGCTTTTGCCCGCAACTTTATTCTCGTGGATTTTAGGATTTGATCCAGAGAGAGAGAGAAGATACACAAAGAGAGAAACAAGTAAGAAACGAATGAAGAAGGTAGAGTGTTATATTTCTCAGGCACGGTGGTAGACTGATTGACTGAGGTAAGGGTTGATAATTGACGAAATACTTTATGGTATTCGGCAAGCACATTCAAGTTTCGGGCACTCGATACTCTCGTACAGCCCACGCATAATTAACCATGCGAGCAGCTAATCTTTTTTTAGTGCACCTCTACGCCCTTTAAGGAAAATATCCTCCGAATTGTATTGAGCTAAAAGCAGGGGATTCGATTTTCCCATATCAGCTTCAATGCCTTATTGCACCGCTAATTAAAGGTTGTTTTAAAACCCTTGAGAGTTGATTTTCAAAAAATCCTTAGTGCACCTGTACACCTTCTACGGAACATATCTTCGAAATTTCATATTTCTGTTCCCAGCGGTTTAGGTTGTGCGTTGTCTATAAGTCAGTCAGTCAGTCAGTCATGGAACTGTTTTATATGTATAGACTTTATTTAGTAAATTCAACGTACAGAATTCTGTTCGATGTTGTGAGAATCCTTCAGGACCCAAATTGGATTCCAATGCGCAATCCCGATTAGAATTCAATGTACGAGCATGACGTTTATAGAGCTCCAATGCGATGATCAATTGGATCAGGAAGTAGATAGAAGTATGGGAATCCAATTGGAACCCTACAATAATTTCTGCACGAGCAATCAAACACATCCCCATCGCCCAATTCGATTACCGCATTCAAGTGTACGACTTCATCCAAACAATCAATGACTCCCCTCAAGTGCTGATTAAGCATGTTAAACAGCTTGCAATCCAAAAGTATCTGGCAGGTGCATGAACCACGAAAGAATCCGTATACAGTGAAACGCAATGGTGTGAGAGTTCAGTAGAAGTTGACGCCACGTTTACCCTGGAGCTCGAAGACGAGTGTTGGAAGGTGAAAGAGGATCGGTAGGGAATAGGGTGTAACTTCTGGTGTTGGTAAGGTGAAGCCGGTGGTTAGGATTTTTCACGGGGTTACACGCAAAGCCGAGGGTAGGATTCAATGTTCCGGAAACTGCTACTGGTTGGAGTGGGTTGATGGGGGCGCATTCAGGATCGTGAGACCGGGATATTATCGACGACTTAGTGGGAAAATGGGGACTTTGCGGGAATGAGAGAGAAAGAGAGAGAGAGAGAGAGAGAGAGAGAGCAAGTGGTACACGTAGCTCGAGTGTAGCCGGGCATGAGGTGTACCAAATAGCAGATTGGCCGTAAGGGTGATTCCGTTGGAGAACCGGTGTGCTTCAGCTGCCTCCATCCTATAATCCACCTTACATATGTACGAGTACAAACGTATCAGGCTGATACGACCGTCTATACGGACTCCACATTTGTGAGCACTCACACAAAGATTAGGTGGCAGGGGCAAGGTGGGTAGGACGTTGTAGTCGGTGACGATCCGCTCGGTGGTGGCCGAGTAGAACGAGCGTGCATATATATGTGCCGATGGTGGGGTGAGGTCGAGCCGTAGGGAAGAGGAGGAGGAGGAGAAGGAGGAGGGCTTGAAAGGGAAGAGGAAATCGCCGCGTACGTATCCGAAGCACGTACGGCCCCGTGCCCATACTCAGCCGGAGAAGCCCCCCAGGTAACTCGCTCCATATACTCACCGTACAGTGGCTCGGGCAATGCTTTACTTCTGCTGCCGTTTACTTCTGCCGGTTACTGCTGGACCCACACTATCCAACAGCCACCGGACCATCAGCGGAGAACACAGGCAGCGCTTCACACGATGGTGGGAGAGAGAGAGAGAGAGAGAGAACTGAGGCCGACCGGCTCCACCGGGCACGTGTGTCCACCACAACAGCACCGTAAGGAACCCAGGTAGACTGCTGGGCGGCCGTTCTCGCGATTCTCATGTGCGAGAAGAGACAGCCAAAGCTTCTTTCTCTCTCTCTCTCTCTCTCTCTCTCTCTCTCTCTCTCTCTCTCTCTCTCTCTCTCTCTCTCTCTTGCTCTCTCGCGTGGACTATCACATTCCGCGTCTGAGAAGGAGATCGATTCTCGTTCTCTTGATCACCCATCTCTCCCTTCCTTCCTCACCTCAGGCTGCTCCGCGCAGTCTGGTGAAAGTAGGTGTTCCAGCCTTCAGCATACACACGCTATTTTTTTTCTTTCTTCTGTCTCGTACACATACACGCTGCTCCCTTCCACAATTGCACCCAATGGTGCATTCGGCTGTTGTCTTACGTGGCCCAGTGAGCATTCTGGTCATACGATAGCTGACAATATTCGCACGCGTATCAGCCCACGATTATCGCTATCTCCAGTTACCCAATAATCGTCGCTGATTTAATTCCCCTTTGTCGATTCAACCAAACGCACGAGCTTCGAATTCCTTTGTCAAATTCAAGTTACTAAAGTGATCCAAAGATTCTTT
>OZ010715.1:34156264-34180794 GCA_963932345.1 Ophion ventricosus | reverse complement strand
GAGAGAGAGAGCAGTGCCGATAGCTGGGACCAATTAATTCAGACAATTACGATGCCCTCGGGATCGGTAATCGGTAACCATTCATTCCGAACACTGCTCCAATGGGCCACGACATCGGGACGTGATTTTTTATTTTATTTTTCTCCTCAACCCCTCGTGTTGTGACCTCTCGTCATATCAAGCGCACCGAAGTGCACGGCAATCGACATTTTCCATCCTGCAAACAATTTTTTCGTACAACTGTGTGTGTGTGTGTGTTTGTGTGTGTGTGTGTGTGTGTGTGTGTGTGTGTGTGTGTGTGTGCGTGCGCGCGTGTGTGTGTGTGTGTGTGTGTGTACACGAAGAATTACGGTTGCCGTAATACGAGTGTACCAATAAAATTGGACAAATCAATTTTTTTTTTCAACGCGCCAACGTATACTATATGTATACACGGAGAGAATTAAAAAGTAATTTTTGTCGTGAATTTCACGGTAAAAATTACCGTGATATATTTCAATGTGGTGACAAGTGAGAAAAGCACAATAATTCGTATGCGACAAGTTTTTCTTAACTCACGTTACAGAAAATTTCAAATACGTAGCTAAAATTGTACTATGCAAGAAGGGTAGCGCGCACGATAATTTTTACCGAGAGCACAATACATTTTCCTATAACACTCATTAAATTTTATAATAAATCTTAAAATAACTGTTATAAAGACGATACGTTTTTTATAGACATTTTTGAAAGGCATAAAATAATAAAATGCAGAGTAAAATTTCGCTGATATTATATATTTTTTAAATTTAAGTCTTGCGTATTTTGTTACACATGAAAATTTACTAGAAAATCTGGTAAAATTTTGTTATCTGAAGAAGCAATTTTATTTTATTTTCGTGAAAATCTGTGTTTTACTCGGTAATAATAAGCGAAGTTTCAGGGTTGTCATCTGGTTACCGTTACTGCACGGTAATTTTTAACATTTAATTCTCTCTGTGTATACGTGTTGTCGCAACTTTGGCTAAACTGCGAAGAATAGCGGAGGCCAATTTATATTGACGCATTGAAAACGAATAAACTGTGCGACGAGAGTCCATGGTAATTACAACAAATTCGCCGTTCGGTAATTAATATTTAGTGATGTGTATTTGGTGAGACTAATTATGGTTTAATGATGAAATTTTACCAGGCCAACTTTGCCGAAATCCAATTTGCTGGACCAGGGCCCCTTTCATCAAACAGACCAGAATGATCGCAAAATCGTTTTTTTTTTATCGTTTACGTTCTATGTTTGGAAATTATAATGTTCTGGCGGAAATACATTTGCAAGCGAGTACACTTTCACGATATGGATGACCACCCGGAACATTGATATTTCCGAGAAAAAAAAAGAAACGTCATTAACAGTTGCACCTTTAATAAGAGATTGTTTTGAAAAATCCTAAATCATGCGTTTTATTGGAATGTTGAAAATTAGTAAAAAAAAAAACATGTGACTGAAAGTATTGTCCATCGCTAGCCACTACTTTTTCCCATCATTCTGCCAGCATTGAAATTTTACGTCGTAAAAACGACACGTCTTTTGAGGCTATCCAAGAGTCGATCCATTTTTTTGGCATCTTCATAAGAATGGAAGTGCTGCTCAGCCAGGCCATGTGACATCGATCGGAACAAGTGACAATCGGAAGGGGCAATATCGGGTGAATACGTCGATTGGGGGTAGGACTTCCCGTTTGAGCGTTTCCAAGTAGATTTTCACCGTTTTTGCAACATGTGGCCCGATC
Organism: Ophion ventricosus; assembly: GCA_963932345.1. Lineage (NCBI taxonomy): Eukaryota > Metazoa > Arthropoda > Insecta > Hymenoptera > Ichneumonidae > Ophion > Ophion ventricosus. Next base: position 34,179,028 of record OZ010715.1, on the reverse strand, counting down.
GTTGTCATGCTGCAAAATCACTTTGTCGTGTCCTCTGCTCGTATAGCGGCCGTTTTTCCTTCAATGCTCGGCTCAAACGCCATCAATTGTAGTCGAATAGCGATCTCCCGTGATGATTTCGTTCGATTTGAGCAGCTCATAATAAACTTACAGCCAGCTGATCCCACCAAATGCAGAGCACAAGCTTGAAACCATGGATGTTCGGCTTTGCCGACGATTTTGATGCATGGCCGGGCTTATCCCACAATTTTCTACGCTTAGGGTTATCGTGGTGTATCCATTTTTCATCGCCGTGCAACTTTTTACCCTCTTGACATTTCATCTGAAACCCTATAGTTCTTCAATTACGCCTTTTTTTCTAAAACATGCCTTTTTTTAGCTAAAAATGCAACACTGAGACGAAAAAAAATCGTTCGAGACTTTCTAAAAAATGTAGGTTTTGATATCCTTTTTAAGTTTACCATGGAAAAAAACCGAGGAAAAAATTTTTCCACAAACTTTGCAGTTAATTTTCGACGGTCAAAAAATAGCCGAAAAATAGACACGTTCAAAAGTGCGTGCCGGGGCGAAAAAATATCGTAGAAAATGTTCTAAAAAAGCAAAATGAAGGTAAACTTGTCCTCTTTAAAACGCCAATTTGGAAATTCAATTATCTTTATTTTTGAGTCCGCTATCTAACTTTTGGTGCGGTAAGAAATTTCGAGTAGTGTATCCAAACTTTTGGCCGGCAGTAAGGTGTAGTAAAAAGAAATCCATTATTGTTGCATAAAATTGAAGGCTTTATTTAGCATAGTTAAAATGATCCGATTTAGGTCTAATATGCACCGTTTTGATCGATAACTCGTTGCCACTTTGAAGGTAATTTCATTATGCCTTTCTCATAGAAACCCTCGTCCCTATTGGCAAAAAACTGGGACAGTCGATTTTCACAAGCTTCTCTTGAGGCGAATTTTTCACCAGCAAAATCTTTCGCCATAGACAGGAACAGGTGGTAATCACTTGGTGTCAGATCCGGACTATAAGGTGGATGCATAAGAACCTTTCAAACAAGCTCCCGAAGCTTCTGGCGAGTTACTATCGATGTGTGTGGCCTGGCGTTGTCCTGATGGAACACAATTCCTCTCCTATTGGCCAAAGCTGGCCGCTTCTGGGCGATTGCTTCCTTTAGACGGTCCAATTGTTGACAGTACAGGTCCGAATTGAGAGTTTGGCCGTAGGGGAGCAGCTCATAGTAGATGATTCCCCGCCAATCCCACCAAATACACAGTAAAATCTTTCTGACCGTCAATCCTGGCTTGGCCACCGTTTGCGCCGGCTCACCGCGATTCGACCACGACCGTTTTCGCTTGACGTTTTCGTAAGTGACCCACTTTTCATCACCGGCCACCATCCGCTTTAGAAATGGGTCGATTTTGTTGCGATTCAGTAGCGATTCGCAGACAGAAATTCGGTCCATGAGGTTTTTTTGCGTTAACTCGTGTGGCACCCATACATCGAGCTTCTTTTTGTATCCAGCCTTATTCAAGTGGTTCCAAACGGTTTTTTGTACAATGTTTAGCTCCTGGGTAATCGAAACAGTGCTCACATGACGGTCGGACTCGACGATTTCCATTATTTTATCGACATTTTCGACAATTGGCCTTCCAGAGCGTGGTGCGTCTTTGACATCAAAATGACCGGAACGGAATCGACGAAACCAAAATTGCGCGTGATTAGCTGTTACAGTATCAGGACCATAAACACTATTCACATTTTCAGCCGCCTGGCTTGCGTTTTCGCCTTTATCGAAGAAAAACTGTAAAATATGGCGTATTTTCACTTTGCTGGTGGCCATCTTTGACGCGCGCTCAAAAAATATTGAGTCAAGCAATCACAAAACTGTCTGAGATGTTTATTTTAGTATGAAATCTTATCTTTCTAACGCCAGCTAGCGTAATCCGATCGCGCTTATACAACGCGAGATACAGATTACTAAAGCCATCTATTGCAAAAATAATGGATTTCTTTTTACTACACCTAATATGTATATATATATATCCATAATGATAATAATTGCGATGCACACAAAGACAAATAAATAAACGTCTCAAATATAAATATAGATTTATAGACAATTTCTTATACGTATAATTTTTATTCCGTACAATAGCTAGATACGATAATTGCAACAATGTATTACGCATGATATCCATGTACTAATTATTTCCATACACAGTCCTATATACGTATTAAATTGCATATTTATATGCGATAAGTGGATGGGTGGGGTCTCGCAATTCCTGCATTATTGCTCAGACGTCTGTGTCATGGCCAGGGACGAGTGTAAAAGCGAGTGAGAATGTGCCTCGTGTATGGAGTATCGATTAAAAAAAATCAAGATCGATCGGTACGAGCGATCGGGTGGTGACGGAACGAGTGAGTGGGTGCCCGCATCCGGCAAAGATCATGACGTCTCTCAACGATCACGGTCACGCGTATTGGCCTCATCCTCGTCATCCTGGCGTGTCATGGATTCTCGACGAAGGCTTCGACGCAAAAGTCCCCTTCCCCATCCCTCACGTGCATTCGTATCAATATCGTCGATTCTTTTCTTGCCTTCGTATTTTTTTTCTTTTCTTCCTTTCACGAGGATTCCGTAGAAAATTCCAAGAAATTCAGCGAAATCTCGATCGCGAGTTTCGGGACAAATACGGCGATAATTATATACAGCAAGAATGCAACGTCGAGGGTAAAAAGAAAGAAAAGAAGAAAAAAAAAGAAACGACGAGTGACTAATTTGCGACACGATGCCCCTCGCGTGTGTTCAAAGGCTGGCGAATGTCACATCGTAGCTTTGTTTCCTGCACCGTCAGTCTCGTGCACGGAAAAGGCAACGACTGGAGGTTGCTCGCGAGCACGCGCTTCACTCACAGAGTTGGCAGTAACTAGTTACTTCAGTATCGAATTCGATTAAGGCCCCATACCACGGTAAAGAAAATTTTTTTGTCATTTTTTTTTTTTTCATTTTCTCAAAGATACATTTGTTGAGAATGCTCTCACCAAATTTTTTACAGAAATTTATAAAATTGACGGAGATACAGGATTTTATGTGAAACCGTTCGAAGCGCACGACCGCGCCGAGCGGCAGATGTGCGGCAATAAAACCGATATACGTGGACCTTAGTAAAGACGAGCTTCTTCAACGATGTTTAGGCGCTTTTCACCAGAATAACAACGAGTGTTTGAACTCTGTTATATGAAAATTTGCGCCAAAGACATCATGGAGCGGCAGACCCACAGTTAAAACTGCCGCTAATATTGCTTCGATACTTTTTAACAATGGTCATATTGGCCTCATAAGTGTATTGGAGATATTAAACACAAAAATTGGTGAAACACTCTACCAATATTGTCAAAACATCGACGAGAAGCGAATATGCGAAGGAGAGCACGAAGCCGAAAAAAAAGCACGCATGAGGGTCGTCTGCGTGCAAAACATGAAAAAAATGATGAGTCTCTGGATGCTGAGGAGCTGTTGTACGGTCCAGGAATAGCTGACTAACGGTGAGAAACAAAAAAAAAAGAGACAAATAAAAAATTTAGTTTGTACGTTGAATTATCCTTCAGCAAAACTTTGAACGCGTTTTTCTCGAAACTACGTTTTTCAACCTGGTTGACAACATATTAAAAAAAACTATTCAACCGATTTGCATGCGCCACGTCTTAAACTGTTCGAAAATCCAGTCTCTATGGCACCACGTAGGGATTTTTTTTATAAAGGATTTCGTCCAGTGCTTAAAATAATGGAAATAATGGGCGTCAAACTCGGCCCGATCGCCATCGGATTCGCCGACAATCGCGATGACGAGCGTGTTCGCTCTGCAAACCGCCGCAGTTCTGAGTGCTCAAAAGAGACCAGAACCAAACGAAAGCAAGCAAGACTTGAAGAAATCGACGATGATGAGCAATCAGAAGGGATTTTGTACGGTGCAGGAATTGCCGATTGATTTTAGGTAAGAGTTTTTCACAGTATAAACTTCAAACGCGTTTTTCTCGAAACAACGTTTTCAAAATCTAGCTTCATCGTATCTCTAAAACTAATAAACCGATTCTCTTGAAATTTGAACCACATATTGTAAACATGATTCGCAACAAGATGACCCTCGATGGTTTTAAAATTTTGATTTTTACTCTTTTTTTTGCGAAAAACTGCGAAAAAAAGCGTTTTTTTTACTTTTTTCGTTTTTCATCTGCCATTTTTTTATTTTTTGATAAAACTTTATATCCGAGGGTCATTTTGTAGCTGGTGTCATACTGAATCTAATGGACTTTGATTTTTTTGTTTCAGACAAGCCGTTGCCGAGTTGTGATGGAGCTACACAGCCCACCTATTTTTGAGGCGTTACGTTAGACTATAGTTTTTGTACTTAAAAATGAATAAAAATGAATTATAATTTTTTTTAAATGTATTTCAAGACTTTATTAATCAAGCGCAACAACTTTTATATTCATATCTTTTATAAAATCCTCAAAAAAAAATCGCGAAAATAGCCTTTTTTCCGTGGCTCCAAAGTGGACTGGCCCCTTAACAGTTTTGTAATTTCTCACGATTGATACAGAACCCTTTGTACTCGAGGGAAGGTACAGAATTTCCGAATTTTTGTCAAGTTTTCAAAATTTGTAAAAAAAATCAAAACTATGAAAAAATTCTTGAAAAATTTATATGCAGTCAGAAAACTTGAAAATTTCATTTCAAATAACAAAAAAAAAGCAATCTTATACAAATTTAAACAAATAACAATATTATAAAAGTATCGCATATCGAAGAACTTTCCGTTTGTCGATATAAAAGTATCGATTAACGAAAAGCTTTTCGTTACTCGATATCGGTTGGATCGATTCCGATATCATCGATCTTCGTGTATGTCGTCGCTTGAGTGTTGAAGAAAATTCGAAAAATCACAAAATTTCCGATTGTCATTTTATTTTTATTTATGTTTTCTATCTTTTCAATATTTTGAAAGCTCAAAGATAAGTGAGGTTACTTAAACTGCTTCCAGCCCGTTGTTGATGGAGACTAACATAAAGCTAATTGTAAGTTTAGTAACCTCGCTAAAAGTAAAAAAATTTCCCGAAAATTTCAGCTTTCTAATCTAATTATTTGCTGAGCTTTACTTTAAATTAATAATGAATAACTAATTATTATTAATTACAATACAAATTAATAATTGAATTAAAATTAATTAATAATTAATAAATAATACTTATAATACAATAATTCTTGTCATTTTTGTTAACAACTATTATTAACCATATATAATATAATAATAAAAATACTTATAAATAATTTTAAATTTTCGTTTAATTTTCCTTCTCTCCTGCACCGCCCGAAAATTCGGACGTTAATCCCTCGTCGTCCCTTTTTCTCGATTTTTCACCCGGACGTTCACGTGTGCGGCCACGATTCTGCATTTTGGCCGCAATTATTCGTACACGTCGTGTTGGCGTGCCTGTTGCGTGGCGTTCGGGAATCTCGCTGAAATTAGTGGCGGTACATGGGGCGACGTTAAAGTTCAGTGCATCGTGTTGGACGGCCTCTTATATGCATATATATAAATATATACATACATATATGTATGTATGTATATAAATATGAGGCATACCACGCCATTTCGCCTAGCCCGTGAACCCAACCATTTTTGATTTTCCTGAATTTTTTTTTTGTAAAATTTTACCCGATAAAACGGAATATCCACACCAATTTTTAGATTTTTATCTCTTCTCTTTTAGGAGTTATAATTTTCCAAAAAGATGTCGATTTCGGAACTTTTGCAAACGTTTAAACGCTGATAACTCCTGAACTAATTGAAGTATCGACAAATGTCAGTATATATATATATATATATATATATCATTCTGAAGCATACTTTCACGAAAAAATATGAAAAAAATTAGCATTTATACTGGAACACGTGCTTTTTTCCTTCGAAAGTAGAAGTTATTTTTTTATGAAGGATGTTTGCCATTTCTTTTTTTTTTCAAAAAATTCTCTAAAATAGAGTGGCTCATTCTATGATTTTTGAGACTAGTCTCATCGTGGGCCCATTTTTCATTCTTTTTTTTTTTTGCCAATTAACCATATTTTTTTTGAGAAGATTTTATCATTTTAATCTCCAATAATGCTGAATATCTCCGTTTTATTCTTGAATAATCCCAATAATGAAACAGTTTATTTTTCATTTCTGCTGAAATTAACGAAAAAAAAGATTTTTTGTGCAAAATTAATTTTTTTTCATTGATAATAATATTGTTCAATACAAGTATGATAATGTTCGATTGGATCTCATAGTCATAACTATTCTGGTTTCGATCCTTTGCGTAAATAAGATGAACTAAATTGAGAATAATATGGGAATGCGTGAATTTAAAAAAGTATGACATTTAAAATATATCTTGGGTGAAGTAAAAAGTTCTGAGCGTTTTCCGCTAGATGTCTTTAGTGAGCCATATCTCACGATGTATACATCGCATCGGGTCATACTATACGGCGATTTAAAGGTGACATCACGCTTCAAAAAAAGTTCTTTGACAGTTTTGTGTTTGGTGAAGCCAGTTGTGTGTTGCAGCGTTCCAAAATGGAGGTAAAAAAAGAGAAAATTCGGTACATTCTTCAGTACCACTACGACCGAGGTGAAAAGGCGGAGCAGGCGGCCAAAAAAATTTGTGCTATTTGTGGACCCAATACAGTGTCTAATGCAACAGTAAAGCGGTGGTTCCAAGGATTCCGTTCTGGTAATATGGACATCGAAGATGAGGCACGCTCTGGTAGGCCAATCGTCGAAAATGACGATAAAATCATGGAAATCGGCGAGTCCGACCGGCATGTGAGCACTTATTCCGTTGCCCAGGAACTGAAGATTAGCCCGAAAACCGTTTGGGACCATTTGCATAAGGCTGGTCTCAAGAAGAAGCTCGATGTATGGGTGCCACACGAATTGACGCAAAAGAACCTTTTGGACCGAATTAATGCCTGCGATTCTTTGCTGAAACGTAACGAAATCGACCCATTTTTGGAAGCGGATGGTGACTGGCGATGAAAAATGGGTCAAATACGAGAACAACAGCCGAAAGAGATCGTGGTCCAATCGCGGTGAGCCGGCCCAAACGATCGCCAAGCCCGGATTAACGGCCAAGAAGGCTTTGCTGTGTGTTTGGTGGGATTGGAAGGGCATCATCCACTATGAGCTGCTCCCATCGGGTCAAACACTCAATTCTGACCTCTACTGTCAACAACTGACCAGATTGAAGCAGGCGATCGACCAGAAGCGGCCAGAATTGGCCAATAGGAAGTCTGTTGTGTTCCATCAAGACAACGCTAGGCCGCACACATCTTTAACGACGCGCCAGAAGCTCCGAGAGCTTGGATGGGAGGTTCTATCGCACCCGCCGTATAGTCCAGACCTGGCAACAAGCGATTATCACCTTTTCAAGCATTTGCAAAATTTTCTTGATGGTACAAAAGTGGCCTCAAGAGAGGCTTGTGAAAATGAGCTGGTCAAGTTTTTCACCAATAGGGATGAGGACTTCTTCAATCGCGGAATTATGAAATCCCGAGCAGAAATTTGTTCAGGGTGAAATCCGGACCGGATCAGGCTGCCACAATAGCAAATCCGGGCCGGATCAGGCTGCCACAATAGCAAATCCGGGCCGGATCAGGCAAATTTAGTCCGGCCCTGATCAGGGATGTAACGCTTTTGCAAATTCAGGTCCGGATCAGGCACCTTATCAGGCTCTGATCAGGCGCTTTATCAGGCCCGGATCAGGCACCTTACCAGGCTCGGATTAGGCACTATATCTGGCTCGGATCAAGCAACTTATCTGGCCCGGATCAGGTGCCTCATCCTGCCTGAGACATGCGTGTCATCTGGCTCAATCATTTGATTAATTTTTTGTTTGAAAATAGATCAACATTTATTAAATTATTATCGCAGTTACACGTTATCAAGTTTACTAACGTTATTAAAAATATGAAACATATGAAAACATTTTTTTAAAGTTTAAGTTTTTATTTTACTTGATTTGATCGTTTAGTTTTTGTTCCGGTTTTGGCGATGACCGTCCCAATCTTTCCGGCCCAATCTGTCCGGCGCAAATCATGCGTGCCTGATCAGGGCGCCTTATTGATACCTGATAAGGCTTCTATCCGGCGCAAATCAGGCGTGCCTGATCAGGGCGCCTTATTGATCCCTGCTCAGGCCCCTGTCTGGCACAAATCAGGCGTGCCTGATCAGGGCGCCTTATTGATCCCTGCTCAGGCCCCTGTCCGGCGCAAGTCATGCGTGCCTGATCAGGGCGCCTTATTGATACCTGATAAGGCTTCTATCCGGCGCAAATCAGGCGTGCCTGATCAGGGCGCCTTATTGATCCCTGCTCAGGCCCCTGCCTGGCAAAAATCAGGCGTGCCTGATCAGGGCGCCTTATTGATCCCTGCTAAGGCCCCTGTCCGGCTCAAATCAGGCGTACCTGATCCGGCCCTGATGGATCCTCAGGCAGCCTGATTAGATTTCTGCTCGGGATTGCCTTCAAAATGGACAAAAGTTATCGAACAAAACGGCGCATATGTGATCTAAATCGGATAATCCTATGTTAATTTCATCGTCGAAATAAAGCAAAAACGCTCAGAACTTTTTACCTCATCTAATATATATAAGGAAAATTTCACTGGCGTGGAATGCCTCATTCATGTATATATATATATATATATATACACACACGAGTAAATATGAAATCAGTATAGGTAAAGCGCGAACGCAACGTGTCTTGTACACGTTTGAAATTTGCGTCCTAGTGTTCCTGAAGCTCGATGAAGCATGGCATGCGGCACCGTCGAGCATGCGAACGTCGCCGTCTCGCTTGATATAATATGTGTGTATATATATCTATATATGGATACATTGCTGTAACAAATGCTCGGAATATATGACCGATGATTTTGGGGCTCACGGATTGATTTCAAGCTCCAGCAGAGCCTACTTCCGCTTGGCCCTCTCGTGCTTATATATATACATATATCGAGTCCCATTCTCGTCAATCGGTCATTCTACTTGAGACCGCTCTTCGAGCCCGGTAGGAAATCGATCACCATCCCAGTCCGATGGCTTCTGATCAATAGTGTCTGTATGTACTGTAAATAAATAAATAAATATATATATATATATATTAAGTCTATGTATAATTCCGTAGCGAAATTCCGACAGATGTTCGCTGTTGTTTCTCCGCTCGCGCATGCGTCAACCATACGAAGTGTCGTGTCGCCTTAGGCTACTCTAGGATTTTCGAAAAATCGATTTTTTTCGTTAAAAATATACCTTAGTACCTATAAAATTATATTCCAAAAGATTATAGGTGTGAAAACTCTCTAAGTATTCGATTTTCGAATTCTAACGCAACCCCACTTGATTCATGTCGTGACTTTCTACTAACTTTAAATGCGTTTATCTCGAAACTACATTTTTCAAGTCGGTCGGACTCATAACTCAAACAAATTTCAACCGATTCACTTGAAATTTTAACTGTATATTTAGAATTACATTTTCTGAGGCACTACGTGGAATTTCTTTATTATATTGCATAGTTCCTTTTTTATAAACAATTTTCTAACGATTTTCTCATGGCATTTTATACTTTTCGTTTTAAAAATGCGCCATTTTGACAAAAAACAATATATCAAAAAAATCCTACGTACTTCTATAGCTATTCTTATATATAATAGAAAAAACCTTTAGTGTCTCATCATAACTCAAAAATTATAGCAGCTGTTGGTCTGGCCATTGACCTTCCAGAAATAAAGGCGTCATCGGAAAAATGCTGCACAGTCGCCATTTTGACACGCATCGCTGTGAAAAAATAATTTTGTACAGTCAATTGCGTGTATAATAAAACCCCTATTTTGTAGTTCCGATTTATTTTATGGTTTCGCTGAAAAACAATCATAAAATATGCCCTTTTTGGCCTCTAGAGTGGCCTTAGGCCTTGATAGTTTCCTGAATGAGTTCTCAAGATAAAAAAAAAAAAATCTATCGAAAAACGCCTTGGCGAGACTACTACCTTAAGGGTGCTAATAGGCACTGGCCCATGTAGATATATATATATATATATATATATACCGGGTGGATCGATAATTATTAGCACCTTGGATATCTTCGAAACTATAAGGTTCACAGAAATATTTGTTGAAATGAAATTGCACAGTACGAAAGGGGCCATCCAATACCGATAATAGTTTTTTGCAGGTGGAGATACTTCGGACATTTGAAGGTCAACTCCATTTTTTAAAATGGATCGGTATGTTTTTTTTTCTGTATCATGAAAGAGGAGCTTAAAACGAGTTCAACGACCTATAATACAAGGTCATTGAAGGTCATAGAAAGTACAGAAAGGCGATAATACTTACAGTTTCGGTAGTAAATAAACCGGTAGTAAATACATTGTACTCGATTGACCGATTTAACGATACTAATCTTATCGTGTTTATCTTATCCTGCAAACTTATTAAAGTGTTCTTGAAACAGTGTTTATTTTGAGTGAAGTAAACCGTAAGTATTATCGCCTTTCTGTACCTTCTGTACCTGTCTAAGAAATGTGTAAACGTACATAATAACGTACGCATTGATATTGATGGTCGTCATTTCGAACACTTACTATAAAACGTAGTAATTTTATTTACTACCGAAACTGTAAGTATTATCGCCTTTCTGTACTTTCTATGACCTTCAATGACCTTATGTTATAGGTCGTTGAACTCGTTTTAAGCTCCTCTTTCATGATACAGAAAAAAAACATACCGATCCATTTAAAAAAATGGAGTTGACCTTCAAATGTCCGAAGTACCCCCACCTGCAAAAAAACTATTATAGCTATCGGATGGCCCCTTTCGTACTGTGCAATTTCATTTGAGCAAATATTTCTGTGAACCTTATAGTTTCGAAGATATCCAAGGTGCTAATAGTTATTGATCCACCCTGTATATATATATATTAATTTAATTAAATTAATAATATATAATTAATAAAATTAATTGTATATTAATTTTTACAGATTTTTTTTCGAGCTTAAAATTATATCTAAAATATAAATATTTTCGCGGTCTTTTGTGGTTTTGAAAGGATCGGACGCAAGCTTTCAAAACACCGAACGACGAGTCTACGTGAGTTACATAACCTCTCAGAATAGCAGAATTTACGATGGCAACTGATAAACAGCACATTCGGCACTTCATTTTAGACGAATTCCAACAAAGAAAAAATGCTTCTGAAGCAAGGGAATCAATTTGTAGTATTCTTGGTGCCGACGTTGTGTCTTATGAAACGTGTTATTATTGGTACAAACGTTTTAGAAGTGGTGATTTCGATTTCAATGACCAGCCGCGCCCTTGGTGGGACATGAAGGGTGTGCTTGTTTACGAACTCCTGGAAACTGGTCAGACGGTGATTGCGGAACGCTACAGCCGACAATTGAACAAACTGAGCGAAGAACTTGATCAGAAAAGGCTATTTACTGGGCAAGGAAGCAGGCAAGTCATACTGCTGCATGACAACGCTCGACCTCACGTTGCTCGCGCGACTCAGAAGACCCTCTTGCACTTGGGATGGGAAGTTCTCCCGCACGCGGCATATTCACCAGACTTGGCCCCATCCGACTACCATTTGTTCCGGTCAATGCAGCACGACTTAGTGGATAAACAGTTCAAAACGCTGCACGGATGTGCGTAAATTCGTCGATGACTCTATCGCCTTGAAGCCTGCAAGTTTCTTTTGCGACGGCACTCGTGTGTTACCTGAGAGATGGCGCAAGGTCATAGAAAACGATGGACAATATTTCCAAGATTAAGTTCGTTGTTCTCTATTTTTTTATATTAAATAAATTTGCTGAAAAATCTGTACATATTAAATGAGCTTGAAGTTTGCATCGTTGGTATGCAATGAAAACTAATATTTCTAAATATCTTTAATTTCTTTTGGCAGATTTTCGCCCACAAAAAGCCTTCAACCATTTTCAAATATATTTATTTAGCGATCTACAACGTAAATCTATAAACAAATATATTTTATAATAATACAAATATGGAAAATGAAATGTAAAAAAGAACTATCGTTGCGTTCCAACGATGCAAACTTCAACACCATCATATTAATTCATACACCTAATATATATATATATATATATATATATATATACATATATATATCGGCGTTTTCAGGCTACAATTGTACATAGAGCTGCTCAGGCGAGAATTTCCTGCAATACCTATGGTGTGTCAGGTGGCAGGGGTACAGCAGTGCCAGAGTCGCACGATTAAAGCACGTATCAGGTATCACCCGAGGGATTTACCGTGACCGGGATAAATAATGGAATCCAGAAACTACTACATATAGACATATAGGTATAAAGAGAATTTCATATTATATATATGTATGTGTATATATATATATATATATATATATATAATGAAAGCTCACTGTGCTATCAGAGTTCGGCAACCGTGCGACAGCAGCCGCAAGCACGATTTCGTTCTTCTATATCGGAAATCCGGGAAGCTTAGAGCAACCGAGCTTCACTTCGAGAAGCGGCTTTCGAGTCGCTGATCCCTTGCGACGGGAGGTCGAGAGGTCTGTGCTCTTCGACGCACGGCGGCACTCGCGTGCACCCACTAGGGCAAGAGTGACGCGATGACAAGCTCGATCATTGGTATATATATATATATATATATATATATATATATCCAGTACTGGACAAAAAGTACGCACTAGTCGAAATTTCTTACCGCACTAAAATTTACATAGCGGACGCAAAAATAAAGGTAATTGAATTTCCCAAGTGGCGTTTTTCAAGAGGACAAGTTTGCCTTTATTTTGCTTTTTTTAGAAAATTCTCTACGATTTTTTTTCGCCCCGGTGCGCGCTTTTGAACGTGGCCATTTTTCGACTATTTTTTGGCCGTCAAAAATTAACGGCAAATTTCGTAGAAAATTTTTTCCTCGGTTTTTTTCCACGGTAAACTTAAAAAGGATATCAAAATCTACATTTTTGTTTTTTAGAAAGTCTCGTACGATTTTTTTTTCGCCCCAGCACTGCATTTTTAGCTAAAAAATACATTTTTCAGAAAAAAAAGGCGTCATCGAAGAACTATAGGGTTACAGAGGAAATGTCGAGAGGGTAAAAAGTTGCATGGGTTTACACTGGAGTGGCTAGAATTTTTTCAGAATTTTTTTTTACATTTTTTTTTTACCATTTTTGGTTGGTACTTTGATGAGTGGAGAGGCTCCACTTAGGAATTACGGGGTCTAGGACAATTTATTGAGAAAGGAAATTTGTTTACATATTCATTTTTAATTAACAACAATTTTTTTCATTTTTTTTTCATTTGTTTCATTTTTTTTATTTTTTATTTTCAAATATAAAAAAAAACATCTACAAAAATTGTAGTTAATTAAAAATGAAAATGTAAATAAATTTTCTTTCTTAATTGTCCTAGACCCCATAATTCCCAAGTGGAGCCTCTCCACTTATCAAAGTGCCAATCAAAAATGGTAAAAAAAAAATGTCCAAGAAAATTTCTGAAAAAATTCTAGCCACTCCAGTATGAATCCATGCAACTTTTTACCCTCTCGACATTTCTCCTGAAACCCTATAGTTCTTCGATGACGCCTTTTTTTCTGAAACATGTCTTTTTTAGCTAAAAATGCAATACTAGGGCGAAAAAAAATCGTACGAGACTTTATAAAAAATAAAAATGTCGGTTTTGATATTCTTTTTTAATTTCCCGTGGAAAAAACCGAGGAAAAAATGTTCCACAAACTTTGCCGTTAATTTTCGACGGCCAAAAAATAGCCGAAAAATGGCCACATTCAAAAGTGCGCACCAGGGCGAAAAAAAATCGTAGAGAATTTTCTAAAAAAGGAAAATAAAGGTTAACGTGTCCTCTTGAAAAACGACACTTGGGAAATTCAATTACCTTTATTTTTGAGTCCGCTATGTAAATTTTAGTACGGTAAGAAATTTCGACTAGAGCGTACTTTTGTTTGTCGAGTACTGTGTATATATATATATATATATATATATATATATATATATATATATATATATATATATATATATATATATATATATATATATATATATATATATATATATATTCAAAGTAACTCTCTACATGTGTGCCAAATTTCATAAAAATCGGTTCAGCCGTTCACGCGTGATAGTGGAACAAACATCAGGCATAAAGATTAGAAAAATATTAGATCCTTGAATTCGAATAAAAAGTATCCTATGTGTCATAAGCTATCTACATTTTAAATTTTATCGATTATATATAATAATTTTAATATCATAATTACATTAGATTTCAGGATATAATATTATAATTAGAAAAATATTAGATAGAACGAAAAGTATCTTACGTCCTATTATCCAGATCATAAGCTATCTAAATGTTAAATTTCATTGAAATCGTCCAAGCCACTTTGGCTTGATTGAGTAACAAACAGACAGACAGACAGACAGAAAGTCTGATTTATAATATTAGTTAGGATGTAGTAAAAATATAATTTTACTACATATTTTACTCATAAACAAAACGCTCTTCCCTGGGAACGCAAAAACAAAGATTCGTTTTTTTTTTGCAACCTCCCCCACTCCCGATAAATCCTCTACACGTATCACGTGAATTTGTAATTTTGTACTCTTTTAGATCGCAAGTTTCATTCACCTTCATTGCCAGTTGCTACACGTCTGTTTTGACTTCGATGTTTCATCCGGTGTTAGATTACAAACCACTTATCAAGTCGTCACGCAGCGATTATTTGTATAACATTCCACTGTCTATTATTTGAATTATACCAGCCTGTATGGAGCTCGTATCGAACTGAATCATCCAGGCAGGTCTGGATAAAGGGAGTGGGAGGGGCAGGGGGGGGCGGAGAGAGAGAGAGAAAGAGGTCGAAATACATAGAGAGACAGAAACACACAAAGAGAGATCCAAAGAGAAGTGGTGTACGAATACATAGATCGATTATATATACGTATCTCCCCGCCAATTATAGCGCGATCGAATGCAAGCGCATCCGAAGAAAATCAAACAAAACTTCATTGATTTATGACCCGTAACGTCTGACAGTTTGCCAAAGAATTCGCTCGGTTGAAAACACCGTTGGCATATCGTATAATAATATTGGGTCTATGTGCATAATTCCGTAGCGAAAATTCTGACAGATGTCGTTCACAGTTGTTTCTCCGCTCGGCACCGTGAGTCAACCGTACGAAGTGTCGTGTATCAAGGCGGGCAAACACTTTAGGAGACCGAAAATTAGACGATTGGATTTTTTTTTATTGTGAAAAAAAAGACGAAAATTTCCGCAACTCTGACAATAATTTATTCATATTTTCATACATCCCTGGTAATTTTTTCAAGTTATTTCATGCATTAATCAAGGTGTGATCCGCTGTGTCCATTGACGTGTCCTCATCGTTGTCGATTTGCGGGAATTGCGCAGCTCGCAATTCGCATCTGAAATAGTTTAACAAATTTTTATACATTCTTGAGATATTTCATTAAATAATGACATTTAAGGGGGCAAATATTAGGTGTGTGAATTAATTTTTACAGATTTTTCCAGTAGGCTGGGAATCCTCTTTCAAGTTGAAATATTTCAACGTCCTTTTAGGATTTTAAAGTATTGACATAGCCCTGTTTTAAATAAATTTGCTGAAAAATGTGTAACAATTAAGTCATACACCTAATAAAATCACAAAGTTAATTGAAGCTATCGGCTGAGTCGGCCGACTAGACAATCGGCAAGTGTACGCGCGTGAAACGCCATACTGATTTTTCCAGTCGGCCGATTGTTCGCCGACAATTCAGTTTGACGGCAATCGTGTAAGCCCTCCCAACTTATTTATCGGCCGATACACAATCGTTATGATGTGCGCACTTTCATACATCTGATCGTACTGATTTAAGAACCCGGTACCAAAGTATCGGCCGACAAAAAGTTTGCAGTGTGCATAGACTTTCAGTGCAACGGACGGTGGCCGACCAGCACCGAACCCGTCGAGCCGTACGCGCCTTTTACTTCGAACGTCTCACACATTCTTTACGAATATCATTATCCTTTAAGCCCGTTCTACAATAAGTCGGTGGTCGGCGTCGGATGTCGCGCGCATGCGCTTCTGCGATGTCGGTTGGTGTAAAGTTCTGTCGCCGTCGTAAGAAGCGCATGCGCGCGACATCCGACGCCGACAACCGACTTATTGTAGAACGGGCTTTATAGTCACTTTCGTGTTTGTTCGCTCGAGCCAACGCGGAGTCTGTTTGTATCGCGAGAGTGCCGCGCGTCGCGCAGGCGCCAAAACCGTGATGACGCTTTGCCGCACCGGCTCGCGATAGGCCGAGCACGATCGGCCGCGCGCACGCGCACACACGCGCGGGCATCGGAATCTCGCGAGAATTGCACGGTGGAAGGAGCCTATAGCGGGCCCGTAGGCTCGTTCACGTCAAGTGGACGATCGGCGTGCGTATGACACGACGAGAACGGCATGTCGCAGTGAAATTCCCAACTTTTCGTAGGAAATGATAAAGCCGAGGAGAAATTCCTCATTCCGGTCACACTCCACGTGAATTTGAATAATTTACGTAAATGCGTATGGATGCTCCTCCGAAATTGTACGCAATTTGTGTACAGGGCGGTTCAAAAGACGTGGATCTTTAATTTGGACTCTCCCCCCGCACCTCACTGATGACATTTGTTGAGATGTGGAGGCACTCCTCCCCCTCCCCCGCACGTGAGATATTCCCCATAACTTTTAAATGATTACATTTGCTCGATTTGTTCATGGATTTTGCTTCATGCAACTTAAGACTCACTGCTAGAGTGTCCTGTCAAATACATTAGAGTATAAGAAAGTACTGTATAAGAGACTGTATTCACCATCTTATCTGGACTTTTAAGAATCCTCATACGATAAAATGTACCCTCTTCACATGTCGGAAGAAATACGTTTTTTGGAACGCGCACTATGCTACTATTTTTTCCCAAAAGTAACATATCTAAGGAGTATCACGTCCAAATTTTAAATAAAAATGTTAAAAATTCACGGAACTAGGATTTTTTTGAGCGAAAAAAGTGTCTTGTTTGCGTTTTCACCTATTTATGAATTTTTTTTAAACATGTCGCCATTTTATTTCCTATAAATAAATTTTTCGTACATCATCTAGAAAGTTCATAGCATGTTTCGTAATTTTGTGAACCACTTCGGACAGTTAGTTTGGTCACAATACTTTTTTTCGAAAACTGACTAGGTAGAATCGACCCAAGTGTGACTTCTACGATTAAATTTGGATGTGTGACCACGAAGGGTTAATAAGAACATTTGATTATTTTTTACTCCATACTGTTAATATGGACACGTACCTGCTCATATTTTTAGACCGGTCTGGAAATATCGACATTTCATGAATTAAAAAAAAAAATTACTACCAAGAATATACAGGGTGAGGCACATAAAGTGTTACAGAGCAATAGCACTCAAACTATTGATCATATCCAAAAATGTTTCCGACAAAAGTTTCAGTGTTCGAGAAGGCTGTCATACTGGACCACCCTATTTTTTTATCGGTGGAGGCGCTGAAGCTACGTCAAGGTCAACTCCACTTTTTTAAATGGAACCATGTATTTTTTTTCGATGACATTATTACCGATTTTAAGACGAATTCAGCGACCTACAACACAAGGTCATTCTAGTCACGCAAAGTATGAAAATTTGCATCCTGTACCTTACAACATTTTCTAATAGTATATTTTCTGAATTACAAAGTTGACGTGAGATTTTCATTGTGTCTCATTTTTAGTCAAACTTTAGTGTCTCATCATAACTGAAAAATGATAGGAGCTGTTGGTCCGGCCGTTGACCTTCCCGAAATAAAGGCGTCATCGGAAAAATGCTGCACAGTCGCCATTTTGACATGTATCGCTGTGAAAAAAATTATTTTGTATAGTCAATTGTGTGTATAATAAAACCCTTATTTTGTAATTTCGATTTATTTTATGGTTTCGCAGCAAAAAAATTACAAAATTTGCCCTTCTTTGGCCTCTAGAATGGCCTAAGGCCTTAATTTACACAACTCGTGTACGAGTATATAGGCAGACGATAGGCAAGTAGATTGTAGGTTAGATTCCATTTGTAGGCGAAATGTTTTTTTTTTTCGAAACAAATTATTTCAGAACGTTTGAGAATGGCGAATAATAATGAAAAATCATTGATGTAGGAGTCTGAGCTGAGTGTTTAATTTTATACGGGTAGAAATTGTGCTAGCCTGTCTGAGTTACGTGCTAGTAATTGGCTCGCCCAATTGATCTCATACGAACAGACTAATGGCTGCCTCGCTATTATATTTTTAATGTTTTGTTATCCAGCCGCTGTCTATTCACTGCTCAATAGATTTTCACTATAGATGTCGCTGCGTCACAATAAAAGTTGCCACCTAGTAACTAGGCGGTACTGGACTAGCCAATCATGGTTACGAATAACAAAGTGAGGTTACGTGACTACACATACGTATTATCTAGCGAGGGACTCATGGCTTGGCTAGCCAACTTGAGTTTCAGATGGCGTTGCGAATGAACAAAACTCTCAAGTGGCTATCTCGCCATGACCTAGCCAGCACTAGCTAACTGCGGCTATGCAACCCTTGGCTAGTCAGTGCCTAGCCGAACTTGATTGCGGATGTCGCTGCCTTATGATAAAAATACCACCTAATGACTAAGTCGTACCTGGCCAGCCAATGATCGTCACACATGACAAAGTGAGGTTATGTGACTGCATGTAGTTCCATCGAGCGATTGGCTCATGGCTGGCTAAGCAATTTGAGTTAGATGGCGTTGCGAATGAAGAAAAAAAAAGCCTCAAGTGGGTATCTCGCGATGACCTAGCCCCAACACTAGCCAACTGCGGCTATGTGCTCTTTGATTAGCCACTACCCAGTCCATCGTGATTAGTTAATATAATGTTTATATCCTCATTAGTAGTTTATATAATGGGATAACATTGGTTGCAGTAACATCGTGCTCATGAATTCGTCACTAGCCAGAATAAATGTTTGGTCAAATACAATTTCAGGTGATGCAGTTCTATGCGAATATAGCTGTCATTGAAAAAAAAACAAAAAAAAACGTCATCAATCCGATAATGTTATTTAAATTTGTCAATCCACCTATTTCTTAATGACGCAACTTTTTGCGTTTTGTAAACGTCGCGAAATAATCAATGAACTAAGTAGAACTTGCTCAGTGGAGAGCGTTATGGATTCATCACCCACAGCTACCAGAATGGAAACCACCTTACAGGTAAGCGTTTTTCTGATATAATTTCAAATGAATAAATCAATAGATTTGCCGCGGATATATAATAACCAAATTTGGCAGATGAGGAAGGAAATCGGAAGATTGCGAAGTGATATAAACTATGTGCTAAACAATGTTTGCAGATTGGAGAAAAAAAACATTATACAGCTGCCAACAATTTTTTTATGCATACATGGAGATGTTTCGAGTAGGTATTGATACCAGGCATCTACATTATTCTTTTGGACGTCACTTTTCGGACCACCCAGTATATATATATATATATATATATATATATATATATATATATATATATATATAGATATATATCTGTGTGTACATATGAAACCGGTGACTAAACTGCACGCGAAAAGAATACGTAAACGGCGAAATGTTTCGCGAATTCATTAATATTCATCAGGATTATAAAGAGAAGAGGAGAAAACGAAGAAAAAAACGGAGAAAACATTAAGTAGATGAGCACCCGCGCATTTTTTGTAGCTGGTCTGCAGGGCATACACTTATATATATATATATATATATATATATATATGCATTATAGTTGCGTGAGGGTACGTGTACGACTCACAGTAAGTGGATGATAGGTGTATTACATGCCTTTGTGTTATTCCCAAATGATATGGGAAACACGCGGAGTTTGGAGAAACAATAATATGAAGGAAGGTGTGTGTACAGGAGTGAATTCCTTAGCAAGCATAATGTTTAACATTTTCGGGTTTATATGAATATATGTTATTGTTTTAAATAAGTTTTTATATTATTTTTATAAATTTTCTTATATATATATATATATATATTAGATGAAGTAAAAAGTTCTCAGCGTTTTTTTCGCTTTATTTCGACGATGAAATTAACATAGTTAGGATTATCCGATTTAGATCAAATATGCGCCGTTTTGTTCGATAACTTTTGTCCATTTTGAAGGCAATTTCATAATTCCGCGATTGAAGAAGTCCTCGTCCTTATTGGTGAAAAACTTGACCAGCTCATTTTCACAAGCCTCTCTTGAGGCTAGTTTTGTACCATCAAGAAAATTTTGCAAATGCTTGAAAAGGTGATAAGCGCTTGGTGCCAGGTTTGGACTATACGACGGGTGCGATAGAACCTCCTATCCAAGCTCTCGGAGCTTCTGGCGCGTCGTCAAAGATGTGTGCGGCCTGGCGTTGTCTTGATGGAACACAACACGCTTCCTATTGGCCAATTCTGGCCGCTTCTGATCGATCGCCTGCTTCAATCTGGTCAGTTGTTGACAGTAGAGGTCCGAATTGAGTGTTTGGACCGATGGGAATAGCTCATAGTGGATGATTCCCTTCCAATCCCACCAAACACACAGCAAAACCTTCTAGGCCGTTAATCCGGGCTTGGCGATCGTTTGGGCCGGCTCACCGCGATTGGACCACCATCTTTTTCGGCTGTTGTTCTCGTATGTGACCCATTGTTCATCACCAGTCACCATTCGCTTCAAAAATGGGTCGATTTCGTTACGTTTCGGCAAAGAATCGCAGGCATCAATTCGGTCCAAAAGGTTCTTTTGCGTCAATTCGTGTGGCATCCATACATCGAGCTTTTTCTTGAGACCAGACTTATGCAAATGGTTCCAAACGGTTTTCTGGCTAATCTTCAGTTCCTGGTCATTGGAATAAGTGCTCACATACCGGTCCAACTCGACGATTTTCATGATTTTATCGACATTTTCGACGATTGGCCTACCAGAGCGTGCCTCATCTTCGGCGTCCGTAACAGCACAAATTTTTTTGGGGGCCTGCTCCGCCTTTTCACCTTGGTCGTTGTGGTACTGAAGAATGTATCTAATTTTCTCTTTTTTACCTCTATTTTGGAACGCTGTAACACACATCTGGCTTCACCAAACACAAAACTGTCAAAGAACTTTTCTTGAAGCGTAATGTCACCTTCAAATCACCGTATAGTATGACCCGATGCCTTGTATACATCGTGAGATATGGCTCACCGAAGACATCTAGCGGAAAATGCTCAGAACTTTTTACTTCGCCCAATATTTATACAGGGTGGACCATTTAACGTGACCACTCCAAATATCTCCGTTGCCTTTAGAGTGACGAAAAAAATGTCATGAGGTAATTTGTCTGATTTCGAAGGGCTGAAGTCGAGGGTCATCACTTCGAGCATCTTCTGTAGGTAGACCCAAACCAAGGTTAGTGGATCCTTTGCAAGTGATTATTCCGATATTTTTCGATTTTTCGACTATTTTGATACTTTGCGTGACTAGAATGACCTAGTGTTGTAGGTCGCTGAATTCGTCTTAAAATCGGTAATAATGACATCGAAAAAAAAAAGACATGATTCCATTTAAAAAAGTGGAGTTGACCTTGACGTAGCTTCAGCGCCTCCACCGATAAAAAAAATAGGGTGGTGCAGTATGACAGCCTTCTGGAACACTGAAACTTTTGTCTGAAACATTTTTGGATATGATCAATAGTATGAGTGCTATTGCTCTGTAACACTTTATGTGCCTCACCCTGTATATATATTACAGCATGAAAAAAGTATATATATGTACGTATATCTATATGTACATAAATATGTGGGAACCGAGACACCTTCGTCGCGATCTCCGACCTGTTGAGTGCTCCGACTATTATCCGCGCGAAGTAAATTAAATCGTAAGCTGGCGATTAAATTTTTATGCGCCACATCACAATCGGCCCGAGCCAGGTATACGCAGAGATTATATGAACATACGATGAAAAAAGAAAAAAAAGAAGGACAGGGAGAAGTGCGGACAACACGGCGTGACTCGCGTTTTTCGGATTTAAAAATAAGAACGAAAAAAAAAAAAAAAAAAAAAACGATCTCACGCGCGGCTGTCTCGCACAGCGTGAGTCAGACACTGCCAGTGCATAGGTGTGTAAGTGTTACAGATCGGGACGCGATTCGTTCCAGGATCGCAGAAAATTTGGAAAACTCGTAATCAAGACGTTTTTCGAATGTTGACATTTGTGCAAATAGACTTTTTTTTTTGTAACGAAGACTTCGTGTCGATTTTTATAGCCTCGGAATTTCTTTTTTATTTGCAACAAAGATTCTGAGAATGTGTATTTAATTTTCTAACAAAAATGTATTTAATACGTATTTGAAATTCTTGCCAGGACGTCTCCGCCTTGTGCTACGCGATGGGCGCCATCTGGATTCCGATGAGGATACCCTTCTAGGGAATTCCTATCATATCCCGATCGGAATCTGATCGGAACTTAGGCATCCTTAAGAAATTTCTGCAAGGGTATTTAGTTGGTGAAAGTGGTTTTTTTTTTTTTGGTAAAAACTTCGCTTTTTAAGGTACCGTGGATTGGGGTTACTTCAAACAATTTTGAAATGAAAATCAATATATC
>OZ010715.1:34083248-34156064 GCA_963932345.1 Ophion ventricosus | reverse complement strand
ATTTAATGCCGAGGCATATTTTCAGGAAGATAATCGATATAAAATCCTGTGATTGATTTGGAGTGCACACGAACACGCTCAAAGTATTCTCCCACAAATGGGCATGCATGGACTATTGTCGGCTTATCGTATGTCATGTTCGCTATTCAGGCTTTCCAGTTTGGTATATAGAAATTATTCGCGTTCGCTAATTCAATTGTACGATTCTTTACCGATCGTCACCGCATAAATATGGGTCATACTTATAATAATTGAATTCATCGACGTTATGGCTGAAGTCAAATGAACACTGTTTATACAATAGCGGTGTTTTAGAAACTAAGACGAATGTCTTAAGTGCTCTATACATGCAGTTAACGAAAGTGAAAAAATTCACACGTATTATTAACTTGCATTTTTTAATTCCATTGTCACGCGTTGAGCCTGAAACCATAAGTATGGCGCTTTCCATTTAGACTAGTGCCATCGCTATGGTGTATCACAGTACCCAATTGAATCAATATAATGCATTGACTTGTACTCGTATATAACATTGTGTACAAATGGATAAATCTAGACTATCCATTGCAGAGGTAAAAACTAGGACCCTGTATGGTACGGTCGTCGTACGATACGTTACGAATTAGCGCCGGTACCCATACGTACCATTATATATAGATGCGTATATCTATATGTAACGGTACGTACGAGTACCGGCGCTAATTCGTAACGTTTTATACGAGGACCGGTACCCATACGTACCATTACATATAGTTGTACTCATCTACATGTGATGGTATGTATGGGTACCGGTCCTCATATGAAACCTTACGAATTAGCGCCGGTACCCATACGTACCATTACATATAGATGCGTACATCTATACGTAATGGTACGTACGGGTACCAGCGCTAATTCGTAACGTTTCATACGAGGACCATATCATTCACGGTTCTAGTTTTTACCTCTGCCATGGATAGTCTAGATTTACGGGGAGATCGCAGCGATCGGTTGTGCTTTGAAACCGTCGTAACGGCTATAAGATGAAGTTTGGCAGAATATACAAATTATCCGTCTTCTCAACGTTACATAATCATAGTCGTTACATAATCATTGCATAATCTACGTCGATTATCATGCTAAAAAAACATGTGTATTTTTTCCTCATCGATGTATTCTACACGTTCGTTAAGGTTCATAGCTGACGAACTCGTAGTAACAAATCCCGGATCCTAACTGTGGATAAAAATTACAGGAAGGAATGGATTGTTCCGGTTTTATGAAACATCGGAAACGTTTGTTCAAATCCACCAGTCACAAAATTTTGAGAGAAAAAATTCACAGATATACGAAGCTGCAAAAGTCACTCCGAGGTTGTCCAACTTTGAGGGGGAATATCGACGGTTTCAAAGCATAACCGACCGCTGCGATCTCCCCGTAAATCTAGACTGGGCATTGTAGAGGTAAAAACTAGGACCGTGAATGACACGGTCCTCGTATGAAACGTTACGAATTAGCGCTGGTACCCATACGCACCATTACATATAAATGCGTACATCTATATATAATAGTACCTATGGGTACCGGCGGTAATTCGTAACGTTTCATACGAGGACCGGTACCCATATGTACCATTACATTTGGATGCGTACATCTATATGCAATGGTACGTATGGGTACCGGTCTTCGTATGAAACATTACATTTAGATGCGTACATCCATATGTAATGGTACGTATGGGTACCGGTCCTCGTATGAAATGTTACAAATTAACAAAAACGTTGGAAATATTTGATTGAATCCATAAGTCACAAAATTTTGCGAAAAAAATTCACAGACATATGAAACTGCAAAGTCACTCAGAAGGTGTCTAATTTTGAGGAGGAATTTCACCCCTTAAAACTGTTTTTCCGCCGATAAAAAACAAACGTTTCTCTTAGATTTCGATGAAAAATAATATATCTAAAAATAAACGAAATCGGAAGGGGACACCAGAAACGGTTTCCTTGTAAACCACTTTCATAAAACAAAATTATCACCGCAACTTCCTTTGATTTTACTTTAGAATCCCAGTACATTATCATCAATTTAAGGAAGATGGATGCAAGCAATTAAAAAACAGGAGAAAAGGAATTTTATGCATTCTTTAGCTTTTTAAGCATTGAAGTATGTGATTTCATGAATATATGTTTTAATGATAAATGATCATGACCGGAAGGAAGCTTCATTGAAATTTTCTTCCTTCTTCTTTTCAACTTGAATCAATGTACTATCATTTATGAAAAATTCAAATCGCAATAACTATCATATTCGGCGAAAGACATAGAAAATGAAGAGAAAAATGTGTTCATATAGGTATAGAGATATATATGTATGGTATTCTACGCCAAATCAACCACGCTTAGACCCGACCTCTTTCATCGGGCTGACATTTAAATATGTTATTATTTCCATCTACAAACGCTTTTGTGATTTTGACAAGATCGATATTTTTTTTTCTTCACATTATCATAACCTTCTGTAAAATTGATCAAACGACATCTTTTTTTTTATTTTCCGTCTTAAAATGTTCTTCATGAAGAAAAATATTTTAAAAATATTCAAAGTCATCTTCGACATCATTTTTTATTTTTTGGAAAAAAAACAAGAACTTTCTAAAGTTCATCATGTTTGATTTTTTAATCTTTTTTTCGTAAAAAAAAAATGTGATAAATTCAGCGTTTTTTGCCGCAAGACCCATCGGGGTAAAATTTTCCTGCCATTTTTTTCTTAAATGAATAATTTTTATTCTTAATTTTTTTCAAATCCAGCTGTTCTCTATGACGCAATAATATCCATTTATAAGATCTATGGTTTTCAAAACAAAAAAAACGCAGTGTACTATTTCATTCAAATTATTGGCTGTTAAGTATTCTGGCAGATAAGTAGTCTCAATATTTTAGCGACAAATGAAAAAAAGCATAATCAAAAAGTAAGACGGTGACGATCAGCAATTTCATCACTGTTTCGTTAATTATAATTCTGCATACATGTGTATAGAATTCTGCGTACATGTGTATAGATGAAAAACACATATGACTGTAATATTTTATATGTAATCATTATGTAACACTGTGTTTATAATTAAAGGTCATAAATATCGATGGGCGCGAGGGTCCCGCTCGTAATCGTACTTCTCCATCATACTTCATCTTGTGAGATTCTAATCGTCGAACGCCTCATCATTGTGAATCTATGACGAAAATAAACGCACACGCGCATATGCGGGACAACAAATGCGTGAAACAGCCCGCGTGCGTTGAGTTTCTAATTCACACCTATTATATATATATATATATATATATATATATATATATATATATATATATATATATACAGTACTGGACAAAAAAGTACGCACTAGTCGAAATTTCTTACGTCACTAATATTGACATAGAGGGCTCATAAATAAAGGTAATTGAATTTTCCAAGTGGCGTTTTAAAGAGTACAAGTTTACCTTTATTTTGCTTTTTTATAAAATTCTCTACGATTTTTTTTCGCCCCGGTGCGCACTTTTGAACGTGGCCATTTTTCGGCTATTTTTTGGCCGTCGAAAATTGACTGCAAAGTTTGTGGAAATTTTTTTCCTCGGTTTCTTTCATGGTAAACTTAAAAAGGATATCAAAACCTACATTTTTGTTTTTTAGAAAGTGTCGTACGATTTTTTTCGCCCCAGTATTGCATTTTTAGCTAAAAAAGACATGTTTTAGAAAAAAAGATGTCATCGTAGAACTATAGGGCTTCAGGGGAAATGTCAAGAGGGTAAAAAGTTGCATTGGTTGACATTGGAGTGGCTAGAATTTTTTCAGAATTTTTCTTGGACGCTTACATGAGTGGCGAGCCTCCAATTGGGAATTATGGGATCTAGGACAATTAAGAAAGGAAATTTATTTACATTTTCATTTTCAATGAACTACAATTTTTCTAGATGTTTTTTTAATTTTGATAATTAAAATAAAAAAATGAAAATGAAAAAAAATGAAAAAAAATTCTTGTTAATTAAAAATGAATATGTAAACAAATTTCCTTTCTCAATATATTGTCCTGGACTCCATAATTCCCAAGTGGAGCCTCTCATCAAAGTCTCATCAAAGTTCCAACCAAAAATAGTAAAAAAAATATCAAAAAAAAATTCTGAAAAAATTCTAGCCACTCCAGTGTGAACCTATGCATTTTTTTACTCTCTTGATATTTCCTCTGAAACCCTACAGTTCTTCGATGACGCCTTTTTTTCTGAAACATGTCTTTTTTAGCTAAAAATGCAATACTGGGGCGAAAAAAAATCGTACGAGACTTTCTAAAAAATAAAAATGTAGGTTTTGATATCCTTTTTAAGTGTACTATGGAAAAAACCGAGGAAAAAATTTTCTACAAACTTTGCAGTTAATTCTTGACGGCCAAAAAATAGTCGGAAAATGGCCACGTTCAAAAGTGAGCACCGGGGCGAAAAAAAATCGTAGAGAATTTTACAAAAAAGCAAAACAAAGGTAAACTTGTCCTCTTTAAAACGCCACTTGAAAAATTCAATTACCTTTATTTTTGAGTCCGCTATGTAAATTTTAGTGCGGTAAGAAATTTCGACTAGTGCGTTCTTTTTTCGTCCAGTACATTATATATATATCTATATATATATATATATATATATATATATATATATATATATACTGTAACGTTACGATTTCGCAACCTTGCAACGTTATAAGGATGACGCTAATAATAATAATAATAGTAAAAAAAAACTTTTGGTGATCGAAGCGTCGAGAGCCCGCAAAAGGATGAGTAGCAGAGATAGGTGGGGGCGTGTAGGGGTAAAGTTTTCAATAATTACGCGGGCGATGTTCAGCTCAATCCGCGGTCGCACATAACGAACCGAATAAATGCGCAATTAGACGTTTGCGCGCGCATGCCACCTCTCATTCAAAAAGTTTCGAAGCTTTTAATGGCGTTTGGCGGTTTAAGGAGGCCGCGTTTTCACCGTAAAGTCATTACAACTACCCCCAGCCCTCGAGGCACGCCGCAGCTCGCCACAATGATTGCAAATCTTCGCTTTCGCAGTTGCGCGCGCGCGCGGGAAAATCTCTTTTGCGCCAGCCGGTGCTCTTGGTCCTTTGACCTTTCACTTTGCTTTTTTTCTTGGTCTTTTTCTCTTATGATGAGTATATATATACACTACCGGCGAAAAATCGCCGGATAAATATTCAAAAATGTTCTGGAACGATTTTTTATGCCATTTCGCCGATAGTTGACATAAATGAATTTAATAAACGGCATTTTGAAGGGGAGCAATTCACCTTCATACCGTCTTTTTTGAAATTTGTTTGCTATTCTTTTTACGACTAGTACCCTTTTTCGAAAACGATCATTTTTGGCCTTTTTTTTGTTCCTTTTCCGGTGGAGCCCGTTTACAGAAAAAAAAATTTATATGCATTTCTTTGATCGGAATAATAAAGGGGGAAGCTCAAGCTTTAATTTTGTTTTTTTTTAAAGCTTCGTACGATTTTTTTTTCTAAAGATATTTCGATTTTTTTGAGAAAAGAGACAATTTGAAAAGCAACGTGTAACGCGAAAACGACAAGAATTCAAGGAAAACCTCAAGATAGTAAAAAGTTGAATCGGTTTTCGTTGAGTTCGGGAGAATTTTTTCAGATTTTTTTTCGAAATGTTTTTTCTCCTATTTTCGATACAAAATCAGACGATTTAATTAGCGTAACTTGAGAAAAAAATCTGAAATAATTCTATTGCGTTGAAAATAGAATAATAAAATGTTTTCCTTTCTTGAGGTTTTACCACAATCCCCTAGTTCTCGAGTTACGGTCATTAAATAATCTGATTTTTTACCAAAAATAGGTGAAAAAAAATTTCGAAAAAAAAAATCTGAAAAAATTCTCGCGAACTCAACGAAAAACGATTCAACTTTTTACTATTTTAAGCGTCCCCCTTTATGATTCCGGTCAAAGAAATGCATAAAAAAAAATTTGTCTGTAAACAGGGTCCACCAGAATAGGAACAAAAAAGGCGAAAAATTGTCGTTTTCGAAAAAGGGTACTAGTCGTAAAAAAAAGATTTAAAAATATTCAAAAAAACGGAATGAAGGTGAATTCCGCCCCTTCAAAATACCGTTTATTACATTCATTTTCATCCCCCCCGATAAGGGTGGGTTCCGGAGCATCAAAATCGTTATTTTTTTTCTTTTAGGATCCTTTTTTCGGTCATAGACCAAATGACGCAAATAAAAAAGTGATTATATCCAAAGTCCGGGAGATAGTTTTTTTTTCAACTTGCACCCCTCGCTAAGGGTGGTTTCCGGAGCATCAAAATCGTTGCCATTTTTCTTGGGAGCTGTTTTTCGGTCATTAACCAAATAAAGCAAATAAAAAAAGTGATTATATCCAAACCCAGAGAGATAGAATTTTTTTCAACTTTCACCCCCGATGAGGGTGGGTTCCGGAGCATCAAAATCGTTACCATTTTTTTTTCGAGGCTTTTTTTCGGTCATAGACCGAATAACGCAAATAAAAAACTTATTATATCCAAAGTCCGGGAGATAGATTTTTTTTTCAACTTCCATCCCCCTCCCGCCCCACCCCCCCCCCTCCGATAAGGGTAGGTTCTGGTGGTCGCAAACCTAACAAAAAGATTTTACGATATTTTTTCACCAACTCTAGCCTAAATGTATAAGAAAATATAAGAAATTAAAAAATATATCTTTTTTTCAAAACCGTTGAATCACACCGTTGCAAACTTCAGGCATATTTTTCTCGGTCTCCAAATCTCCGCGCAAGGCCCTTCAATAACACATGGCCACTTTGCAATTGTCACCTTGTATATATGTATACATCGAGGAGCAGCCTCGAAACGGTGGACTTTCCGAATGAATGAAAGGTGTGTAATTAGAGGGGTCGTCAGCTGGAGGAGTCCGCTACATATATACATATACATACATATATATATATATATACAGGTGAGATGCGATTAAATCACACTTGTTAATTAAATCTGACAGCGTCAAATCACTGAAATAAAGCCCGATCGTTCGCGACGTGTCGTTTAACTTTGGACTTGACTGTTACACTTTACCTGCACCGGTGAGGGGGGGGGGGGGGCGGGGGCGAGAGACTTGTTCGAGCACATCGAAGCTTCGCAAACAGCGAGCTTGTTGACGCTCGACGCCGACAACGACGACCTCTCGGACCGGGATGTGAGGGAAAGAGACACGGGGATGAGGGAGCTCTGCTAACCCACCGAGACCGGGCGTGCAATTAAAGAGAGATCTCTCCCTTGGCCCGTTTTTTTATCAGTTTCTTCACACTCTGTGAATAGCCGCTATACTGAACGGCCATCTCTCTCTCTCTCTCTCTCTCTCTCTCTCTCTCTCTCTCTCTCTCTCTCTCTCTCTCTCTCTCTCCCCCCCCCTCTCTCTCTCTCTCTCTCATAAAATCTTTTTCTTTCGCTTCGCGACCGACTTTTCTTTCGCCTTCGTCAGCCACCCTTACCGCCGACTGCAGCAAACGCCCACCCTCGTTTGCTCGTGTATTTCTTCACGGGCGCAATCCCCGTTTCTTCCGCTGCCACAGCACCGGCCAATCGGAGTTAGGACTCGTACTCTACTCTAGTTCTAATAAACTCTTCTGGCCTCGAGAGTAACCGCGAACTCCCTTTTTGCCTTCAGTGTGTATCAATACATATACAGGGTGGTCCAATAACTATTAGCACCTTGGATATCTTCGAAACTATAAGGTTCACAGAAATATTTGCTGAAATGAAATTGCACAGTATGAAAGGGGCCATCCGATAGCGATAATAGTTTTTTTGCAGGTGGAGGTACTTCGGACATTTGAAGGTCAACTCCATTTTTTTTAACGGATCGGTATGTTTTTTTTTCTGTATCATGAAAGAGGAGCTTAAAACGAGTTCAACGATCTATAACATAAGGTCATTGAAGGTCATCGAAAGTACAGAAAGGCGTTTATCTTACTATAAACGTAGTAATTTTATTTACTACCGAAACTGTAAGTATTATCGCCTTTCTGTACTTTCTATCACCTTCAATGACCTTATGTTAGAGGTCGTTGAACTCGTTTTAAGCTCCTCTTTCATGATACAGAAAAAAAAAACATACCGATCCATTTAAAAAAATGGAGTTGACCTTCAAATGTCCGAAGTACCTCCACCTGCAAAAAAAACTATTATCGCTATCGGATGGCCCCTTTCGTACTGTGCAATTTCATTTCAGCAAATATTTCTGTGAACCTTATAGTTTCGAAGATATCCAAGGTGCTAATAGTTATTGGACCACCCTGTATATATATATATATATATACAGGGTGGACCACACAACGTGTGCACCTCTTTTACGCCCACAATATACGTTGCACAAAAAAATGTTTTATACAAAAGTTACATGGTTTATAAGGCTACACTATGTGGTGCATTTGTTTTTTTTATAGGTGGAGGCGCTTCGAAGATTTGAAGGTCAACTTTATTTTTTCAAATGGAATGCTATATTTTTTATAGCGTAATATGATAGAGTATCGAATTCTGAGTTAAAAAGTATAGACCTTTATTAGCCCTAGAGTTAATAGCTAACGAGTAATTTCACTTTATTACTTTAAAATTTTCTTCGCGTAATATCAAGTTGGAGATTCATTCATTCATTTTCACTTTTATCTTTCTGATAATAATCACGCACAATCACCGAAGGATACTTTATTACTGGATTACAATCATTGAGAAGATTGTGAATCATGATAAGTGTGTGTGATGTGGTAAATGTGTTCATATTGATAAACACTGCCATTCGGAAATTTGTCGTGGATTTGAATCTCCAACTTGATATTTCCCAAAGTTCCACCCCAAGTCCCAAAGTTACCCCATTTTACGCTATCTTCCAAAGGTTGTCAAATCGATAAAAAAAAAAGTCATTCCCAATTCAACATCGACGAAATCATCCTACATCTCCTTGACCCGTTTACCAGAGGCTGTACCCAAAAAAAAAAAATCACCCCCGTAAAACACACAAAAGCAGTTGCAAAATGTATAATTTAGCTTGGACGGAGTGGGCGGGTTTGAAGGTAAAGCATGTACGCTTCCGGATCGTAGGAGTACGGTAGGTTGGGGCCCAGTAGGTTCGATACGCGTTCATGGCAAACGAGACGAAGGAACGGTTAAAGTGGCGTCGGCCAATAAGTCGCCTCTCTTTGTCGAATCTTTCCGGTCGGACGATCGGGGGCGCGCGCTATCTTACGCTCGGTGGAGCGCGGAAAATATGGGAATACTCGATCGAACGTACACGAAATCGAATGTCGCGCGAGCACCGAGACGTACGTGTGTGTGTGTAGACTTTTTTTTTTGGCCTGCTTTCTTTTTTTGTCTTTATTTTTTTTCTTTTTTTTTTTGCCTGCCGTTTGTACACTGCGGATAGGCCCGTTCGGATCTTACGCTTGGCTTGCCATTCGAGGCACGGTCCGGCTCGTATCTGCCAGAAGTCGAATCCAACTGAATTCACCGAGCCGTACCGTTGCAACCTTTTTTACCCCCCGCCCCCGCGCTTCCCTTCGCTCACCACCCACGCATTTCTCTTTTCTCCGTTTTATTTCTCGTTCTTACCTTTGGCCCGTTTCAGTGCACGTTCCATCCTCCACTTTTCATTCCCTCGAGCCGAAATAACCAATGGAATTCAACTGACAAACGTGCCAATACAATTGGCCTTTCGGTATACACTGCACCCTTACGTACGTAGGTACGTGTGACGACACTTTGAGTGGTGCGATGGAACGTCATGGTGATGGACATCGAGTCCATTGCAGACAGGGTCCAGATGGTGTCTAGAAAAGGATACCATCGATCGATGATGGTTCTTGACGTTTCAATTGTTCATTACTATTTATAGGGGAAAATACACCTACGAATTTTATTATATTTATTTGTTGAGGCATTAGGCCACTCTAGAGGCCAAAAAGGGCATATTTTGTGATTTTTTTTTCCAGCGAAACCATAAAATATATTGGAATTACAAAATCGGGGTTTTATTATACACGTAATTGACTATGGAAAATTATTTTTTACACCAACGAATTTTATTATATTTATTTATTTATCAATCATACAGTATTTTATTTATTATAATTAAATATTTATGAACGGTTTTGACGTTTCAATTGTTTATTACTATTTATAGCCGAAAATACACCAACTAATTTTATTATATTTATTCATTTATTAATAATACAGTATTTTATTTATTATGATTACAGTATATTATAATAATAAATAAAATACTGTATTATTAATAAATAAATAAATATAATAAAATGCATTGGTGTATTTTTGGCTATAAATACTAATAAACAATTCAAACGTCAAAACCGTTTATGAATATTCTATTTATTATTATAAATTTATAATAGTATTTATAATAATAAATTTGGTTTGTACGTGTCTGAGGAAAATCTTTGAAAAAGTTTGCCGTAGATTTGAACTGTCAAAAAAAAAAATAGAGTTCATTTTCGTTGCGTTCCAACGATGTAACCATCAATATTTTACTATTGTCCATTTTTTTTTCCTCATGCGGTACCGAATCCTCAGTAGAAGAATCGTAACGACGGAATATTGTTTTGGACGAATTCCACCAGCAACGATATTCTTCGACTACCTTCGTGCTCTTTTTCGTCGTGAGGCTAGAAAAAAAAGTATCCTTCCTATTGCAATACCAACCATATGCATATAGATATATACACATATACATATATGTATTTTCCATTAGCCCGCAATGTACTTTCAACCATTATTATTCCATGAATTTTAAATTAAAAAAAAACATCAACTTCCGCCTCATTTTGAAGAAACTAAAGCGAGACGCTTTTTCGTACGTCGGCATCCTTGGAATGTCTGAGGGCCTGAAGAGGCTAAAGGGGGGTTTGCATAATACGTAATTTGGACGCGTAGCCAAGCAAGATTTTCTGGCGAGCAAGACGAAAATAGTTGAGGCCAGGAGAGAAAACACACTTCCTTTTATTTGCTCGTCAGGCTGAGTCCTTGCACTTCGATTAACGAGTCTGCGTGAGCTTGCGGCCCAAAAAACGCGTTGAATATCAATATTTTTTTTATAATGAGAGGATCGAGACGATTGGGTTGAAATTTTACACACACTGCCGGCCAAAAGTTTGAATACACTAGTGGAAATTTTTTACCGCACTGCAAGTTAAATAGCGGGCTCAAAAATAACGATAATTAAATTTTTCAAGTGGCGTTTTAAAGAGGACAAATTTACCTTTCTTTTGCTTTTTTAGAAAATTATTTACGATTTTTTTTCGCCCCGGTACGCACTTTTGAACGCGGCCATTTTTCGACTATTTTTTGGTCGTCGAAAATTAACTGCAAAGTTTTGTGGAAAATTATTTCCTCGGTTTTTTCCATGGCAATCTTAAAGAGGATGTCAAAACCTACATTTTTCTTTTTTAGAAAGTCTCGTACGATTTTTTTCGCCCTAGTATTGCGTTTTTAGCTAAAAAAGAAATGCATTAGAAATAAAGCGCCATGGAAGAACTATATGGAGGACAACGTTACTGCAATGAATGCTATCCATGATATAAACTCCTGCTAACGACAAAAACATTAAATAAACTAATTACGATCGACTGGGTACTGGCTAATCAAAGAGCACATAGCCGCAGTTGGCTAGTGTTGGCTAGGTCATCGCGAGATACCCATTTGAAGATTTTTTTTTCTTCATTTGCAACGCCATCTGTAACTCAAATTGCTTAGCCAGCTATGAGCCAATCGCTCGATGGAACTACATGCAGTTACATAGCCTCACTTTGTCATATGCGACGATCATTGGCTAGCCAGGTACGACTTAGTCATTAGGTGGTATTTTTATCGTAAGGCAGCAACATCTGTAATCAAGTTCGGCTAGGCAGTGACTGGCCAAGGGTTTGCATAGCCGCAGTTAGCTAGTGTTCGCTAGGTCATGGCGAGATACCCACCTGAGAGTTTTGTTCATTCGCAACGCCATCTGAAACTCAAGTTGGCTAGCCCAGCCATGAGTCATTCGCTAGATGATAGTACGTGTATTCACATAACCTCACTTTGTTATTCGTAACTATGGTTGGCTAGAGTTCGGCTAGGCAGTGACTGGCCAAGGGTTTGCATAGCTGCAGTTAGCTAGTGTTGGCTAGGTCATGGCGAGACAGCCAGTTGAGAGTTTTGTTCGTTCTCAACGCCATCTGAAACTCAAGTTGGCTAGCCCAGCCATGAGTCATTCGCTAGATGATAGTACGTGTATTCACATAACCTCACTTTGTTATTCGTAACTATGGTTGGCTAGAGTTCGACTAGGCAGTGACTGGCCAAGGGTTTGCATAGCCGCAGTTAGCTAGTGTTGGCTAGGTCATGGCGAGATACCCACTTGAGAGTTTTGTTCGTTCTCAACGCCATCTGAAACTCAAGTTGGCTTGCCCAGCCATGAGTCATTCGCTGGATGATAGTACGTGTATTCACATAACCTCACTTTGTTATTCGTAACTATGGTTGGCTAGAGTTCAGCTAGGCAGTAACTGGCCAAGGGTTTGCATAGCCGCAGTTAGCTAGTGTTGGCTAGGTCATGGCGAGATACCCACTTGAGAGTTTTGTTCGTTCTCAACGCCATCTGAAACTCAAGTTGGCTAGCCCAGCCATGAGTCATTCGCTAGATGATAGTACGTGTATTCACATAACCTCACTTTGTTATTCTTAAGTATGGTTGGCTAGTCCAGTACGGCCTAGTTACTAGGTGGCATTTTTATTATAACGCAGCGACATCTATAGTGAAATTCGATTGGGCAGTGAATAGACAAGAGCTCGATAACAAAATATTTATAATATTACTACCTCATAGCGAGGCAGCCATTAGTCACTTCGTATGAGCTCAATTGGGCTTGCCAGTTACTAGAACGTAAATCAGACTGTCTAGCACAATTTTTACTAGGGTAATAATTGAAAATAAGCTTTCTCGGATTATCATGTTGCTCGTGTTCTCGATCGACCTGAGAACATAGATATCCCTCAGAGTCCATTGTTTGCCAGGGAGAAAAACGATTTTGGGGGTCACGGGACGTTCGATGCATAAAAAGAGGAAAAAGTAAGAAAGAAAGTGGGCCACTCGTAAAGTCGGTTTTTCCCATGCCGAGCATACATATACATATGAGCAATAGGGTTTGAGGGGTTCGAGGTTGGAATACAGAGGAAAGTGTCAGGGAGCATGCTCGAAAGGTTTTTTTCGCTATCCACGTACGAGCGGAACCGCAAGGCTGGACGATCTATTATTTATTTACTTACCCGATGGTGAGCCCGCCGGAAAGCGTGTAAAAGGGAAAATCGTGAGTGTTGGTAGGACCAAAGTGTGTCTACTCCGGCCAAGAGGAAACCCCATTCCAGAAAATAGGAAGAAAAAAGAAAAAAAAACCGTACATATAGTGCCATGCTCCATGAGTCCTGACGTTACGTGCTTGTCTTACATAATACTTGCTCGGCCTGAGATCCTGAAAAACGTGGCCATTGCTATACGACCGGCCGATACAACCAACCCGGGAATGTATTTTACTATCCGCAACTGCAAATTATCGAGGACCATGGACGCTTTTGGCGTTTGTGTATCGTGCTATTCACCCAGGAGTCATGGGAACAGCATTCAATTTATATTCCATCGTACTCGACACGTATCTTTATCACGTGTATTCCCTCAGCCCTCGTGCCATTATTGTGCTCTCCCTTCTTCAGCAGTATATCCCAAATTTATGTTGGCCAAGTACGGCGCAAGATGAGAACGCTAAGGCTATTTTCAAATAAAACAATAAATATAAATCAGTCAACTGTAATTATTTTTTCCGAACTAATTCAAGATTTATTTATCTTTGAATATCAAAAACGAAAAAATAAATCTTTCTGATTGTTAACAGAACATTTTTTTAGGATTGAAGATGCTTGTTAAGATGTGTATAGGGGGTTTGAATTAGCGAGATGTCACACGAAACTAACGCTACCCCCACTCTACTGCCGCTGTCTTGTAGCAGAGTGGAGGGAGCTGCGACATGCTGAATGCCTGTGATTGGTTGAAAAATGCCGCATTACATGTGGAGTCATTTATGGTTACAAATTGCAAGCTTCAATTTTGATGTGTACATTACAATGTTATCAGGATGATGATTGTATTTACAGTTCGAGAGAGAGAGAGAGAGAGAGAGAGAGAGAGAAAGAGAGAGAAAGAGTTGGAGAGTAGTTGGAGGGTTGGAGAGTTGGAGAGTAGTTGGAGGGTTGGAGAGTTGGAGAATTGGAGAGTTGGAGAGTAGTGGGAGGGTTGGAAAGTTGGGCAGGAGTTGGAGAGTAGTTCGAGGGTAATTGAAGAGTTAGAGAGTTTATTTGTTTGGGTTTGGAGAGTTTGTTTGTTTGGTTGTTGAAAGTTGGAGAGTTGGAGAGTAGTTAGAGAGTTGGAGAGTAGTTGAAGGGTTGGAAAGTTGGACAGGAGTTGGAAAGTTGGAGAGTTGGAGAGTAGTTCGAGGGTACTTGGAGAGTTAGAGAGTTTGTTTGTTTGGGTTTGGAGAGTTTGTTTGTTTGGTTGTCGAAAGTTGGAGAGTTGGAGAGTTGAAGACTTGGAGAGTTGGAGAGTTGAAGACTTGGAGAGTTGGAGAGTTGAAGATTTGGAGAGGAGTTGGAGAGTTGGAGAGTTGGAGAGTAGGAGAGTTGGAGAGTTGGAGAGGAGTTGGAAAGTTGGCGAGTAGTTCGAGGGTAGTTGGAGAGTTGGAGAGTTTGTTTGATAGGGTTTGGAGAATTTCTTTGTTTGATTGTTGAGACTTGGAGAGTAGTTGGAGAGTTGGAGAGGAGTTGGAGAGTTGGAAAGTTGGGGAGTAGTTGGGGAGTTGAAGAGTTGGTGATTAGGAGAGTTGGAGCATTGGAGAGTAGGAGTGTAGGAGAGTTGGAGAGTAGTTGGAGAGTTGGAGAGTTAGAGAGTAGTTGGAGAGTTGGAGAATTGGAGGGTTCTAGAGTAGTTAGAGTGTTGAAGAGTTGGAGTGTAGTTGGAGAGTTTGAGAGAGAGGGAGAGAGAGAGAGAGAGCAACTCATACTATTTGCATGTGCCTTTTTCTTACCACCCGAAAAGTCTAATTACATTTTCAATGCCATGATATAGTTGCACTTTGTGTAATATCTGTAGATTTTTTTATTGAACCTTCATTTTAAGGGTTCCGTGCCCAAAGGAAAAAACGAAGCCCTATTTCCGTCGCTCTGCTGTCTGTCCGTCTGTCCGTCCGTATGTCACGGGTCTCTAGCTCGTAAACGGAATGAGTTACATGACCTGAAATTTGGATATATTGTGTACAAGGTTGGCCCAAAAGCGATTATTGAATCAGAAATTCAATTAAATTATTTTTCATGGGTCACCGCATACATGAATAAGGAGCCGAAAAAAAAATTCTCAATCAATTCATTAATTGACTATAAAAGAATTACAATTGCGATCAATTTAATTTCAATTAACATTAAATGCAATTAACTATTAATTGCATGTTGCAATTAATCTATTCGGATTAATCTATGTTAATTGGAATGCGCAATTAAAATTGACAATTAACCTATTTAACTTTACAGATATCAGATACGAGGTGTTTGTTTCGGCTTTGTAGACTTACCTATACAATAATTAGTTTGAATTGTTAGTTTTTAATCAAATACACCAAAAATATTGAAAAATGATTCGTTTCTAATTGTGGAAAGTCACGTTTAACAATTGATTAATTGTTAATTGCGACTACAGCAAATAACAATTAATTAATTGTTAATCGTGAGTTTTTACAATTAAAATGAATTAATTGTTAATTGCTATAGTCATGATTAACAATTAATTAATTGTAAATCTTTAGTTACCCCAGCTATTAAATTTTGCCCAACGTTGCCAATGATTCATCGGGCTTATGATCCTCAACATATCCCAAAAACAACGGCGATGGTCCTAAAAGTGTATCGATTTGAGTTAGGAACTAATGGTATCGCAAGCACACATCAGGCCACTCCGACAAAGCCGCTTTCCTTGTGTAGAAATATTTGCGTTTGGTTAGAGACGTTGTCAGCTAAGAGCACAACCGCATTGGCGAATGTCGAGGCTGTGAGAAGGGCACGTAAGTAGAAGAAGCGTTGCTGCGGGCAGACAGGTGAACCGGTTCCCGTCGCCTCGTGATCGTGAAAGTGTTCCTGGTTTCTCCAACAGCATGTGCCAGTCCCCCCCCCCCCCTCCCACTTGTGTGATCGTGTCCCACCGCTGAGAGAGCTCCGCATTATCGGAGTACTGTGATTCAACAAGCCCCATGGGGATGGCAATTTTCCTAAAATCCACGGAACAAAGTGGCCGCTTAGGATCTTGGTCGAAGCTCGTAAGATTGAACCTCCGTTGAAACTTCCAACGGGATACTTGGGCAAAGTGCTACGTCTTCCGAGCAATCTCTTCGCTGCTTTCTCGATAGTTGTATAGTTACCCAACAACGCTGTAGAACTTGTCAATGGTATCACGTGGAATGTCCATTTGCTGATTACATTCTCTCGCTTCTCGATTGCTTGAAAACGGCTGGCAAACGAGATCACGAAGATTTCACTTGGTTGGGTTGCCAATGAAATTTACGAAAAGTTTTCTTACGGAAAGAAGAGCCCCAACAGCCTGTCATCCATTTTTTGGATTCACTGCAAATAGCAGTGCTGCAAACAGCTGCATTGCAAATTCATGTGTCGGTTATTCGTTACACGTAAGGTGTGTAATTTTAGGCTTTAACACATGCAAATGCCACACACAACTTGAAACAACGCGTGCAGTGTATAAAAAAGAATCAAATGATACACCAAATATGCATAGAAATAATACACTTGAGTGTGCAATATAAAAGGCATGAACCAAATCCTGGAATTACCCGAGTAGAAGTTATGCTAGACTGGCTGAGTTACGTGCTAGTAACTGGCTCGCCAAATTGAGCTCATACGAACTGACTAATGGCTGCCTCGCTATGAGGTAGTCATATTCTAAATATTTTGTTATCCAGCCCTTGTCTATTCACTGCCCAATTCTATTTTCACTATAGATGTCGCTGCGTTACAATAATAAATGCTACCTAGTAACTAGGCAGCTAGTCCAGCTAGTCCAGCTAGCTGGACTAGCTGGACTAGCAAACCATGGTTACGAATAACAAAGTGAGGTTATGTGACTACACGTACTATCATCTGGCTGGACTATCATCTAGCGAATGACTCATGGCTGGACTAGCCAACTTGAGTTTCAGATGGCGTTGCGAATGAACAAAGCTCTCAGGTAGGAATCTCGCCATGACCCAGCCAACACTAGGTAACTGCGGCACCCTTTGGCTCGTCACTGCCTAGTCGAACTTGATTACAGATGTCGCTGCCTTACGATAAAAATACCACCTAATGACTAAGTCGTACCTGGCTAGCCGATCGTCACATATGACAAAGTGAGGTTATGTGACTGCACATAGTTCCATCGAACGATTGGCACACAGCTGGCTAAGCAATTTCAGTTACAGATGTCGTTGCGAATGAAGAAAAAAATCCTCAAGTGGGTATCTCGCGATGACCTAGCCAACACTAGCCAACTGCGGCTATGTACTCTTTGATTAGTCACTACCCAGTCGATCGTGATTAATTTATATAATGTTTATATCGTTATTAGGAGTTTATATAATTCGTTGCAGTAACATTGTGCTAATTAATTCGTATCTAAATGATTGGATAAATATAATTTGAGGTTATTTCATTATATGTGAATATAGCTCTCGATGCAAAAAAAAAAGTAATCAATGCGATAATGTTATTTAAATTTGTTAATCGACCTATTTCTTAATAACGCAACTTTTTGCATGTGTAGACGATCCGAAATTAATAAATTAACTTAGTAGAAGTGGCTCAGTGGACAACGTCGTGGACTTGTCACCCAGAGGTACCGGGGTTGTAACCACCTCACACGTAGTTTTTTTTCTGATATCATTTCAAATTGATCAATTAATATATTTCGAGCGTAAATATAGTAACCAACATTGGCAGTTAAGGAAGAACATCGTAAAATTACGCCGCGATATAAATAATATGAAAAACAATTTTTGCACATTATCTGGAGAAGAAATATTATACAGCTGCGAGATATTTTTTGAAAATCTAGTCTCCATCTAATTTTCTGTATCTAGTCAGTAGACGACGAAAGCATTACAAGGCTGGAGAGTTACTAGCTAAGACAGCTAGCTACTGGCGATTTGAAATATAATTTTATTAGCTCAGGGCTAGACGGTGATGAATTGTATTTTCTACTCGGATACACACTTGGAAATGTGTAAAAAGTGACGACTAGGTAATGGCATATAATGACAGCATACTTGGATTTGCAGTGTATGCCGTTGCTTGATGGAATAGATCTTGGTGATTGCTACAAGAGTTGGCCAAGTGGTGATTCAAGGGAGGAGAGAATCCCAAAAGTGTTGTTGCCCGAAGTACTCTTGATCGTAGCTCCGATCTATTGCTCCTTTCCATTGGCGCTCGAGCAATTGCGCGAATTTATGTAATTGCGTCACGCCTGGAGGGGCAACTGTATCGGTGAGCTCGGTTTTGCTGGCTTCAATGTGGCACTGTGAGGTGGTCGCTCAGAAAGCTCCGTTGATCCTGTAATGGTGGCGTTGCGGTTCCGATTCTAGCTGTGCCGCTTGGTGATAATGGCGCGGTTCGGTGGTTTCCGTTGCAAGAAACTTTTTGTCGATTCCGCACGGCTGTCGGTCGAGGCAAGCCCCATCGTCCATTCACGAGGCTCTAGGCCACTCCACTGCTCGTTGTGGCATTACTGCCTCCTTCGTGTTCTTCGTCTTGGAATTCCGTCACCTTGTTCCGGCTTCGCGACTCACGCTAGGCCAACTCCTGTTCTGCCAAACCTAGCCTCGAACTCGCCACATTACACCCCCGCACTGCCACTTATTCGAACTTGCCAGTAGCTCCCGTAACGCCGGTTACGCGACCGCGACTTTTGCTCGAAACCTTCCGCGATTTAACGTAAAAGTTTGACCGATAGCACCTGGCCGTTGTTATTCGGGAATGGCCGCAATTAGGATTTGGTTACTCCGCAGGCTGTCGCCCCGGCTAATTGGTGAACGTTCCTCGAGGGGTTAAGCGACCCGAAAATCAGGATTATTTGAAAATATTTTTTTAAATTGAAAATGCTTTTAAAGATGTATGTAGGGGGTCTGACTTAGCGAGATGTCACACGAAACTAACGCTATCCCCACTCCACTGCCACTGTGTTGTAGCAGAGTGGGGAGGGGGGGCTGCGACATGCCGAATGCCTGTAATTGGTTGAAAAATGTCGCATTACATGTAGAGTCATTTGTGGTTACAAATTGTAAATTTCAATTTTTATGTGTAAATTACAACTGTAAATGTAATTATCATCCTGATAATGATATTCACAGTTCGAGAGAGAAAGAGAGAGAGAGAGAGAGAGAGAGAAAGTTGGAGAGTTGTTGGTAAATTGCAAAGTTGTTGGAGAGCTGGAGAGTTGGAGGGTTGTTGGAGAGAGAGAGAAAGAGCAAATCTTTGAGTACTATTTGCATGTACCTTTTTCTTATCTCCCGAAAAGTTTGATTACATTTTCAATGCCACGAAATGGTTGCACTTTGTGTAATATCTGTAGATTTTCGAAAAAGATAAGCGAGATGATTGAAAAATAGTTTCGACATTTATTTATATGTACAATAAGGTAGTTGTGTGCCAAATTTCATTAAAAAATATTAATTATTAAAAAAGTTATAAACGATCTCGTGAAGGACCTTTAAACGTGAGGGGCTTAACGGTGTACTCGATTTTGGCCACTCGG
The DNA here is from genome assembly GCA_963932345.1 of Ophion ventricosus. Taxonomy (NCBI): domain Eukaryota; kingdom Metazoa; phylum Arthropoda; class Insecta; order Hymenoptera; family Ichneumonidae; genus Ophion; species Ophion ventricosus. Next base: position 34,136,166 of record OZ010715.1, on the reverse strand, counting down.
TTGATCTGAAACAAAAAAAGATATTTTTTTCTTCAAATAGATGATATTGCCTAGGACTTGGACCGACCTTTTGTTGCTATCGCGTTTCAACCATTAAAAAAAATGGACCACCATATGTTGGACCTTTCTCTTTAACTTGAGTCGCCTCAAGAGTCGAACGAGTATATGAAATTTTCACAGTCGCCTAACCCCTTAACGCGTCGAAATCTATCATTCCAAATTTAAAAAAACACCCAGCCGTATGGAGTCATGTCTTTGCTCAACTTGGTTGTCGCTAAATCTGTATCAAGCGCCCGAAGCCGACAATTTTTGGAGACCAGCAGCCGATATCCAAAAATTAGTGGCCCGTGTGAATATTTTGAAATTCGTTTCAGGCTCAGTGTATAAAAAGTTACCCAATGGAGCCGTCATTGGAGGAGTTACAATCAATAATACGACTGTGAAGGCTTCAAACGTTTGGGTGTATTGATCCAACAGCGTACCCAACGTGTGCCAATGAACTCCTTTGTCTGGCACAATGAGAAGTCTGAAGAAGTCTTTTAAATCTCCTTAGGGCGGATAAAACACTTTGAAATTCGTCTGTTCGACAAGAGCCTATACGGCGAAACTCAAAAATGATTTGGGAGGAGGCATTGCAAAAAAAAAAAACAATCCTACGTACGTCGCCGAAGAATGTAATTTTGAACATACAGTTACACTTTCTTATTGATTGGCACGAATTAATGAGCACGATGTTACCGCAACGAATGCTATTCTCCATATGAACTATTAATAACAATATAAACATTATGCAAACTAATCGTGATCGACTGGGTAGTGACTAATCAAAGATAACATAACCGCACTTGGCTAGTGTTGGTTAGATCATCGCGAGATACCCACTTGAGGATTTTTTTCTTCATTCGCAACGCCATCTGTAACTCAAATTGCTTAGCCAGCTATGAGCCAATCGCTCGATGGAACTACATGCAGTCACATAACCTCACTTTGTCATATGTGACGATCATTGTCTAGCCATGTACGACTTAGTCATTAGGTGGTATTTTTATCGTAAGGCAGCGACATCTGTAATTAAGTTCGACTAGGTAGTGACTAGCCAAGGAGTGCATAGCCGCAGTTAGCTAGCGTTGGCTAGGTGATGACGAGATACCAACTTAAGAATTTTGTTCATTCGTAACACCATCTAAAACTCAAATTGGCTAGCCAGCCATGAGTCATTCGCTAGATGATAGTACGTGTAGTCACATAACCTCACTTTGTCATTCGTAACCATGGTTGGCTAGTCTAGTACGGTCTAGTTACTAGGTGACATTTTTATTGTAACGCAGCAACATCTACAGTGACAATCGATTGGGAATTGAATAGACAGGAGCTGGATGACAAAACATTTAGAAAATTAGTAGCTCATAGCGAGGTAGCCATTGGTCAGTTCGTATGAGTTTCATTGGGTGAGCCAGTCATTAACACGTAACTCAGACAGGCTAGCACAATTTCTACCCAGGTAGCTCCCCTATCGGAATTTTCCATTCGAGGATCGAGCTCCGATACGGGCAAAGAGGATCGATCTTGTTACAAAACAGTTTTACGCCCGTGCAGTCAAGTATGACAGGAATGATGGAGAGAGAATAGAGAAAGAGAGAGAGAGGGAGAGAGAGAGAGCGGATGGTCTAACCGTAAGTAACGAAAACATAACCTCAATCCCGTGGATCAACAAGACCGCCCTCCATCATAATGTATATTGCGGTGAATAGCTTGGCCGAAAAGTGAAATGCAGAGTCTGGTCATGTAAATGTAATCCATTATCAGATGGCTCCAAGAACCGTCTGAAATCCTTTATACACCCAATGGAGAAAATGTCCATAGGGATAGATATCCAAAATTAGTTTACTCAGTATACGTGGAGATTTATTCTCGAAAAGTCGTTTGGATTTCCATGGCACGTTTCAATAATCCGCCCGAAGCCCGGGATTACAAAGTCGACGTATAGAGAGTGTGCAACGTAGGCTGATTCCTTGGTCCAGGGCTCTCTACCCCCAAGAATATCCTCTCTTCCGGCGGGGGGGAGCTTTGACTGGCCAACTGTCTATACCTGGTGGTGGATGTGGATCGTTGGTGTCAGCCACAGTTGCCAGAATAGGGGTCGCGGCCCGTCAACACGCTTCAGCTCTATACGTGGCGATGGAAACTTGGACGAGAAAGTTTGTCCGGGTTCTCCGCACCAACATGCGCGCGGACAACCCCAAACGCCGAATGGACGAAGAGGGGCGAGATAGGAAGACGAGAGGAGATCGAATTACCAACGATTCACTGGTTTACCGCATTCAAATGAAGCACGGTTTGTTAGTTCTGGGTGACGCTTCGTTCGCTCAGTGGCTTTTCCTCGTCTAGGGTCTCCACGGAGATGACAACTGCCCCCTCTACCTTCCGACCCCCCTCAATCGAGATTCAGATTCCCCGATCAAACTAATAGACATAGGCACGTTCTCCCGTGAATCACGGAAGCCTAATTTCTGAATAATGAGCGAAGGAACGTGAATGGAGAAGGTTGGATAGGCGAGAGCAACAGACCTCGCGGAATATTCAGTATTGTCTGAGGGTAAACCACCGAGATGCGCAACGGCCCTCCAAATTCATTCGTTACTCCAATATCAATTCGCCCGCTCAATCAATCGTACATGGGAAGCCTCTCCATCCTTTGGCCCTCTCGTTTGACCGCGCCAGGACTTGTTACACAGGCCTTTGAGAGCCTCCATCAGCTAGCCTCAATCATGCACGTCACGTCCTTCCAACAGACGTGCGCGGAGACAAAGCTACCGAGCTCTTCCATCTTCTCAATTCTTCATACGGTGCATCCGAACTTAGGGCACCTGCCAGCTACCTGGTTCTTTACACGGACCCTGGATACAAAATTGACAAGAGTCAGTTTTTGGTAAACACACTCCTCCATGCAGTTGGCAGATTTCTTTTTTGTTCGCTCATTCTCCAGTCCCCCGCGATGTTCTCATTATTGAAACGAGAAATTCGAGGCTTTAGACTATTGTGTGATCAACCGAAAATTAGGGTTGTTTGAAACATCATAAAATATGCGTTTTATTATTTGTTTTGAAGAATATTTATACCAAGTTTTAAGTTGATACACGCAAGGATACAATTTTCCATACACACTTTTAGACTTCATTTCACCCACTTAGGAGTTGATTTTCTAAAAGTTCTTTCTTAGTGCAACTCTACACCTTCTGAGGAACAAATCTTCCAAATTTTATGTTTCTATCTTCAGCGGTTGTGCGTTGTCTATTTCAGTCACTCAGTCACAGGACTGTTTTTCACATGTATAGATAAAAGAAGTTATAAACAATCTCGTGAAGAATCTTTGAACGTGAGGGACCCAACGGTGTACTCGATGTTGGCCGCCTGGTTGATCTGAAACAAAAAACAAGAGATTTTTCTTAAGGTTTTGCTGGATGGACCGTCGGGCAAAAAGGTAGTCCAAAATGAGCGAATCGTGGATCTATGAGCATGTCGTGCATGTTTGGCCTTACAAATAGCTAATTTAAGGCCTTAGGCCACTCGAGAGGCCAAAAAAGAGCATATTTCGTGATTTTTTTTCAGCGAAACCATAAAATAAATTTGAATTACAAAATAGGGGTTTTATTATACACCTAATTGATTATATAGAATTCTTTTTTTACTGCGATGCATGTCAAAATGGCGACTGTGCAGCATTTTTCCGATGACGCCTTTATTTCTGGAAGGTCAACGGCCGGACCAACAGCTCCTATAATTTTTGAGTTATGCTGAGATACTTATATAGGAATAGCTATAGAAGTACGTAGGATTTTTTGATATATTGTTTTTTTGTCAAAATGGCGCTTTTCTAAAACAAGAAGTATAAAATGCCATGAGAAAATCGTCAGAAAATTGTTTATAAAAAAAGAACTATGCAATATGATTTAAAAAATTCTACGCCGTGCCTCAGAAAATGTAATTCTAAATATACAGTTAAAATTTCAAGTGAATCGATTGAAATTTGTTTGAGTTATGAGTCCGGCCAACTTGAAAAATGTAGTTTTGAGATAAACGCGTTTAAAGTTAATAGAAAGTCACGACATGAATCAAGAGGGGTTGCGCTCGAATTCGAAAATCGAGTACTTAGAGATTTTTCATACTTATAATCTTTTGGAATATAATTTTATAGGTACTAAGGTACATTTTTAACAAAAAAAATCGTTTTTTCGAAAATCCTAGAGTGGCCTAAGACTAAGTAAACTTTTCACTTTTAATAATAATTGAAGTGAAACTCAGCGATATCGGCATGTGCTTGACTGAGGTTTTGTCAGTGAGTGTACAAAACATGAACTGAGGTTTTGTCAGTGACTGTACAAAACATGAACTGAGGTTTTGTCAGTGACTGTACAAAACATGAACTGAGGTTTTGTCAGTGACTGTACAAAACATGAACTGAGGTTTTGTCAGTGACTGTACAAAATATGAACTGAGGTTTTGTCAGTGACTGTACAAAACTGATGAACAAAAAAAAATACTCAATTTTTAAATTCATAATACGATCAGATCATCTTATTATTATCAATAATTACCCAAACACTCAATACACATTGAATTTTGCAATAATTGCTATTAATTCATCGTTAAAAAAAGGCGATACGCCTAATTACTTTTATTAATTTCTCGACAATTAGTCAGTCGATTTATTTGAAACTTAGCATAATCAATCCCTTGATCCCAAATCTTGATGATATAATATTTTCAGAATTTACAGGGATTTAGTTCCTTTCGTTTTGCACAACCATTAGCGTCTCCAGGAGCTGTTTGCCCATAAGAGACCGTGTTAAACTCATGTGTTCATAATTACTCAATTATTCAGTGAAAAATTCTAAAATAATTCATGTATTATCATTCTATCAAGAAGTATCGTTCCTCAAATTTTCATTTTTTAATATCCATCCAGCAATACCTTAAAGTTGATAATATTTGCTGAGACTTGACCGAGCCTTCTTTTTGATATTGTGTTGAAAAAAAATCGTTAAAAAAATATTGATTTCTTTTTTCGCGGTAAAATGACATAATTATTGTTAAACTAATGAAAAAAACTGTCAAGAAGAAAAAACGTTCCTCAAGACTAAACTACTATTACACTGAATAAGCGTACCAAATTAAAAGTCAATCCGTTAGATGTCGAGAAATCGTGCACGCCGTTTTGAAAAACATAGTTTACAAAAAAAAATAAACGCGTTTGAAAGTTTCACTAGCAGTTATATCGTGGTGATCATAAGTTTACCTTCAATCGGCAATTCCTGCATCATATGTTGAACCTTCCTCTTCAATTTGAGGTGGCTCAAGCGACGAAGGAATTTTTTTAATTTTCACAGTAGCATTCACCCCTTAAGCGCCAGTGAATCTTTCACTAGCAAGTCCGAGCCAACCCTTCCATTCTGGGATTTGGAAAATAACATGTGCTTTGGCTCGAGAACAGCCCATCCATATCCGGCCCGAACTCTCGCTTGCCACAGCTTCCATCTCGTCTTCTCGCCTTGATTATCCAACCGTTAATTTCCACCACTGGATACACGCTACAAGCTCCCAGAGTACACGTGGATTAATTCACAAGGGAGTCCGGCTCTCGGTCCGCAAATTGAGTTACTTTCTCGACGAAGGTGGCTTGCATCGCTGAGAAAAGAAAAACAACAACGCGTTTGTCACATCTTTGCAGGGTGTTGAAAAAAAAAAGAAATAACGCTCGCAGCGGTTCAACATCGTTCCTCATGTAGAAAATGACCGCGAAATTGTATCCGCCTACGCAATCTTGGGCGTTTACGCATGCATCTGGGGTACATTGCAGGGGTGAAAATTAACTACCCTTGTTGGTGACCCAACTACACATGGAAGATGATCAAATCTTCTTTGGATGCTGTCCATTTATCAATTCAAGTTGAGCAATTTCATCCTAGCCGTACTTTATCGTTGACAAAGAGATTGGAAGTGTCTTCATCAAAGAAACAACCTTTTGCAGCTTGCACGACGTCACTTGTTCCAGTACGTCGAGGCAGTCTCGGCAGTTCTCAAATATTTAGGTCTTGATTCCCGATTAAAGTGGGGTAATTTTCCTACGGTCGGGAAACTAGGCTTTTCGGGATTTGCTTTTTGAAAGTGAGGGAATCAAAATGAGGTTTGGAGGGTTTATTTTACATATCTGTACTCAAATCGTTTTTTTTCCCTACAAAATACAAAATGGCGGGTCAGCAATCAAATTAATTTTCTTGATCAATAAGAATGGCATTATGATAGGTACCAAAGAGAATTTTTTTTCAATGGTGACTGTCTGAGAAAAAAACGTTAATTTTTCGCCCGATTTTTTCAAAGTAATAATAACTTCGCAATGCGCGAGGTGGGGATGATAGAGGGATATATACTGAAGGTCCATACCAAATTTCGAGTCGATCGATTGAATAGAACTCGAGATTTTATATCAACCAGGTGGAAAAATAGTAGCTTGGAGAAAAACACGTTTAAAGTTTTGAGTCGAATTTCAGACGCAACTATCTAAGTGGTATAATAATCTAAAGTGGTTATACTTACGTTGTATTAATGAGCCATTCCTACTTTGCAAAGTGTGCCTCTCTCGACTTCGGAATAATTATTTTCCGAAGCTCGTTCTTGCTTCCTTAGAAGCTTCGAAAGCCGGCGCGGCCTCTCAATGAGGTCCTTTTCAAATCGCGATAACTTTGTAAATATTGGAAATTTCCATTTTTCCTGTGGAGGCCATATCCTTAAGGGGCCAGTCCACTTTGGAGCCACGAAAAAAGGCTATTTTCGCGATTTTTTTTGAGGATTTTATAAAAGATATGAATATAAAAGTTGTTGGGGTTGATAAATAAAGTCTTGAAATACATTAAAAAAAAATTGAATTTATTTTTATTCATTTTTAAGTACAAAAACTATAGTTTAACGTAACGCCTCAAAAATAGGTGGGCTAGGTAGCTCCATCACAACTCGGCAACGGCTTGTCTGAAACCAAAAAATCAAAGTCCATTAGATTCAGTATGACACCAGCTACAAAATGACCCTCGGATATAAAGTTTTATCAAAAAATAAAAAAATGGTAGATGAAAAACGAAGAAAGTAAAAAAACGCGTTTTTTCGCAGTTTTTCGCAAAAAAAAGAGTAAAAATCAAAATTTTAAAACCATCGAGGGTCATCTTGTTGCGAATCATGTTTACAATATGTGGTTCAAATTTCAAGAGGATCGGTTTATTAGTTTTAGAGATACGATGGAGCTAGATTTTGAAAACGTTGTTTCGAGAAAAAGGCGTTTGAAGTTTATACTATGAAAAACTCTTACCTAAACTCAATCGGCAATTCCTGCACCGTACAAAATCCCTTCTGATTGCTCATCATCGTCGATTTCTTCAAGTCTTGCTTGCTTTCGTTTGGTTCTGGTCTCTTTTGAGCACTCAGAACTGCGGCGGTTTGCAGAGCGAACACGCTCGTCATCGCGATTGTCGGCGAATCCAATGGCGATCGGGCCGAGTTTGACGCCCATTATTTCCATTATTTTAAGCACTGGACGAAATCCTTCATTAAAGACACACGCGGAAACTTTGCAGGCAATGTCTATGATTTTTTTGCCGTTGAACATGTGTTTAGGTGCCATATTCCATACGCAGTTGTTAAAACTTTCATTATTGTTTTGCGTATGGCCACCTAAACACCTTTCGAGCAGTTCTGTTTTGGTGAGATCCTCGTAAATAGGTTTTAAAACTTCCTGTACTTCCTCAGAAAGAGCAGGAGGATGTTTGTAATGTTGCTGAAGTGCCTTAGCTTTGAGGTACTTGCACCATTCTATAGGCCGATGGGTCGGCCGAGCGCGCTATACGCTCAGGTAGACGAAATGAGGTCCTGACGTTCAGGTAAAAAAAAAAATACTTAGAGAGCTCGGATTTTCATAAAATTTTGACACAATATTTCTGAATGTATGTACTTTCGAAAACAGTAAAAAAAAATCTATTTTTTGAAATTTTCAAAGTGGACTGGCCCCTTAAGAGATACTTTAGGAAAAGGCAAAAAAGAAATCGATTTTTTCAACTTTCTCGACTAGAATACTGCCTCAAGGTAGTAGTCTCAAATTGTCCACTGCTCCCTATAAGAATACGTGTAAAACCGTGCAATCGTTTGATTGCCAATATCTCGAATACACAATTATTATTTTTTTGAAATTGTGCAAGTAATTACTCAAAGCCTTAGCCCACTCTAGGATTTTCCGAAAATCGATGTTATTTCGTTAAAAATGTACCTTAATACCTATAAAATTATATTCCAAAAGATGATGGGCGTTAAAAATCTCTAAGTATTCGATTTTCGAATTCTAGCGCAACCCCTCTTCATGTAGGGTTTCGCTGTGAAAATCACAAAATATGCCCTTATTTTTTACCTCTAGAGTGGTCTAAGCCCTTAATAGTGTCCTAAATGCGTCCTCAAAATGAAAAAAAAAATCTACAGAAAAATGCCTTGGCGAGACTACAACCTTAATAGACACGAAGAACCTAGATCCAACATCTCTATTGGATGAGAGGCCTCGCGATCTCTCAAATTTATAGAAATGGCCAAAGAGTAGGTCTGCGCGTTTGGGTCTCGGGCAAGAGACTGGCAATGAATGGATTTGTCAGCCTGGGTAGGTCGGGTCCGCGGGGAAATCGTATCAGAATGCTGTGCCAAGCGATCCTTCGAAATTTATGCTAGTAGGTCTCACGGGATCGAAGACACGGCCTTGTGTTAACCGAGTGACGCTGATTTCCGGTTATACAGACCCATTCAACACGTTTTCATATTTCTTTTGCTAGGCATGATCTCGCGTCTGGAGCTCGTAACTCCAGACGGTCTATGGGGATTCGCCTCGATTTTTCATACCACTTGGAAATTTCCGTGCGCAATGCACCTCACAAGCGAGTACACCTGCAGCTGAATTTACTTTATCGCTGAGTCTAAGGAGAGCAAAGTTGCCGAAGGCATTACCATGAAAATTCCAAAGATTCGAGAGGCAGGGACAAAACCACGAACTACCGTCGCGATCGAGACTTGACAGGCTGGTGGACATAGCATGTATCTGTTACCTGAGACGGTGTCCTTCCTGTTTTTGAGGGAACTTAAGGCCTTAGGCCACTCTAGAGGCCTAGCAGGCTGGCCTGCTCGATCACCGGACTTCACTCCACTGGATTTTTCTTTATGGGGGACGTTAAAGGACAAAGTTTATCAAGATATGCCCACAACACCGGAGAACATGCGAGAACGCATCATCAATGCGTGTAACAGCATCACTCCGGAAAGCTTTCTACAATCGAAACAGCATCTGACTGTCCGACTGCAAAAAATGTTTGGAGGCTGGTGGAGGTCATTTTGAACATCTATTGAAATTAAATATAAATTTGAAAATATTTTTGGTATCGATCCGATTTTCATCGATACTGACCTTGAATGACCTTGAACGACTTTGACCCCCGAATGTTTTTTATGCGGTTTGAGGTGCTTCACAAGATGGTTGAAAAATAATGTACCATTCCATTTAAAAAAGTGGATGTGACCTTCAGTGTGCGTCAGCGCCTCTACCGAGATAAAAAAAATTGGTCGTATTTGATGGTCCCCTTCACACCGTACAACTTTTGTCTGGAACATGTTTTTGTGACGTCGATAATTACCGAGTTATTTCGGGTGGCAGAGATAAGAGGGACAACCTGTATACAGGGTGGACCACGCAACGTGTGCACCTCTTTTATGACCAAAATATGCGTTGCACAATAAAATGTTTTATACAAAAGTTACATGGTTTATAAGGCTACACTATGTGGTGCATTTATTTTTTTCATAGGTGGAGGCGCTTCGAAGATTTGAAGGTCAACTTTATTTTTTCAAATGGAATGCTATATTTTTTATAGCGTAATATGATAGAGTATCGAATTCTGAGTAAAAAAGTATAGACCTTTATTAGCCCTAGAGTTAATAGCTAACGAGTAATTTCACTTTATTACTTTAAAATTTTCTTCACGTAATATCAAGTTGAAGATTCATTCATTCATTTTCACTTTTATCTTTCTGATAATAATCACGCACAATCACCGAAGGATACTTTAATACTGGATTACAATCATTGAGAAGATTGTGAATCATGATAAGTGTGTGTGATGTGGTAAATGTGTTCATATTGATAAACACTGTGATGTAAACACTGCCATTCAGAAATTTGTAGTAGATTTGAATTAGCAGACGACAGAACACGCGGCGACGAATCGAAAATCTAATGACATTTTACCAATGTAATGTGATTTTTTCCTATCGATTTTGTTTGGGTCATTTTTCGATCCGTCTACTCAATCTGGAGATCTCATAATATTCGGCCGAATTTTCGAGCCATCATACGATACTTGAAAACTTATTTTATTTACATAATTCACGAAGTTATATAAAAATATAAACTTCATCACATAACTATTGCACATTGTATGAAATATATTTAGTCACATAGACTTTGGCCGTCGTCTTAAAGGGAATGATGCGAGCCTGCGTGCCACTAGTGAGATAACATGAACTAAATTTGCTTGACAGTAGATAATATTTTAAGCTTTATTGGTATATTTTTGCTAAATTTATGTAAAAAGTTTCAGTAACTTTTCTCCGCCATTTATTCATGAAAACAGGTGAAACAAAGCTTAAAATGTGTGATTTTTCTCGGTCCAGAGGATCGTTGTCATAAAATTACCAAAAATACGATGCAATGGTTAATAATTCACGAATTCACTCATGATAATCACAAACTGTAGATTTTTTTTCGAAATTTGAGAAAATGGCCATAACGCTCCCCTCGGAGCAAGCGTCCTGCATGCACACAACAAATTTCATTCCAATTGATTGGACCGTTTGGGAAAAAAGTTATTTCTAAATTTCAAAGTGGTCAGATGCGTGTGACAGTGCGCCTTAACGTGTCGTTCATAAACCTGATAGCCGGCCGGATGAGAACAGACCCGATGACCGATGACAAAGTATTTCTTCGAGGCTGCATCTACCATTTGGATTATCTACCACGAAAGCCCAGCAGCTAAAGCAGAAAGGAAAGCACAGTACGCAGCTGCAATGTGAATTTTATGAGGACCACCTCGGACACTGACCGAGCATTAGCTCCATAGCGAACTGGAAGCACTTAACTGCCCACCCAGTCGCGATACGGTATGTATACGTTTGAGCGCAAGCTCGCAACGTATGCAGCCATCGCAACGCTTCCGCGGCAATGCGTTACTGCTTCTTGCTATTCCAAACTGCCACGTATATCAACGTTCCTTTCCAACTCTCGTTCTTCTCCTCTCCGTCTATCTATCTCTCTCTCCCTCTCACTCTCTTCATCCCCTCGCTCATTCGCTTTCCATCGAATTCTCCTGGCAATTGTAACCGGCAAGCGGGTAGTCAGGCACTCCAGAGACCAGGGAATTCGTCCGTGCACCAATGCGAAATTGCAGCTAACCACGCCACTGTTTTAGCCTACCTCGGTGATTCGCATCTGTCCATTTCGTCCGATTCGGCTATCCTAGCGGACGTCTTCCGTCCAATGACGAGCGAAAACGCTTGCGCCTGTAGAACCAAATGACTCCGATCAAGCACAATCGTTGGACAACACGAGTGTCACGCGTTGTCCCTCATTCTTTCACCCCAATGGCCACTGATTTCCCAAATATCTGTGTACTCGCTTCATCATCATTAGCACCAATTCGTGCTCTGCATAAATCTAGTTATGATGACGCAAGCAGGCTAGGTATGATGGCTAGGTATTTGGAAGGTATGATAGCTAGATATTTGGAAAATGGATCGCTTTTTGAAAGCCTAGTTGTGATTATGGGAGGAAATACATTTAGCGTCATCAACAAATCAACATTTTTCGTTTACGTAAAATGTTAGTTGCACATCTTAAGAATGCGGTGGTAAAGTAAGTTATTAGCCTAAGTAAGTTATTAGCCTGAGCGAGTTATTAGTCTAAGTAAGGCATTAGCCTAAGTAAGTTGTTAGTCTAAGTAAGTTATTAGTCTAAGTAAGTTATTAGTCTAAGTAAGTTATTAGTCTAAGTAAGTTATTATCCTAAGTAAGTTATTAGTCTAAGTAAGTTATCAGCCTAAGTAAGTTATTAGCCTAAGTAAGTTATAAGTCTAAGCCAGTTATTAGCATAAGTTATTAGCATAAGTTATTAGCCTAAGTTATTAACCTAAGCCTAAAGTAGGCTACTGGAATCACTGAGTTGTCATGATTCGAAACATTAAACAGGTTTTTCGCAAGACTACATTTTTTATATTTGTGGGAAACATAACTTTAAAACGCGTTGACCAATCGTACCAAAGTTGAATACACAACTCAATAACAATATTATCTTCAACTTATACCTACTCGTTCATGAAAATCACTTTTAACCACTACTTTATTATTGCAAAAAGAACAAAGATTTTTGTAAAATTTCAATGTTTTTCACCCGCGTGTCCCATTTTTTTAATTGTCAACATTTTAAATGTTTCTCAGGTATAAGTTTACCATTTGGATGTTAAAAAAATAATACTAAAAATTCTTGGCTCATATATTTTAGATCGATATTGAAGTCGTTGGATATCCCACAAACGTACAACTCTCGTCAAAACCTTCTCGAAAGACCACGCCGTAACGTCGTCATTTCGCAATATTTTTCAATGAAATTATTTATCTAAACAGTTCAATTACGTAATAAATTGTACCTAAAGTTTCACAAATCTGAAGCGTTTTGTTCCTTAAAAAAGGAAATTAATAAAAATTGGCTTTTTTCTACGTTTACGTACACTACCGGCGAAGAGTTTCCGGACAAAAATTCAAAAAAGTTCCGGAACGATTTTTTATGCCATTTCGCCGACAGTTGACATAAATTAATTTAATAAATGGCATTTTGAAGGGGAGGAATTCACCTTCATTCTCTTTTTTTGAAATTTTTTTTCTATACTTTTTACGACTCGTACCCTTTTTCGAAAACGACCATTTTTCGCCTTTTTTTGTTCCTTTTCTGGTGGACCTCGTTTACAGACAAAAAAATTTTTTATGCATTTTTTTGACTGCAATCATAAAGGGGGAAGTTCAAGCTTCAATTTTCTTTTTTTTAAGCTTCGTACGATTTTTTTTTTCTAAATATATTTTGATTCTTTTGAAAAAAAGAGACAATTTGAAAAATAACGTGTAACGCGAAAACGACAATGATTCAAGGAAAACTTCAAGATAGTAAAAAGTTTAATTGGTTTTCGTTTAGTTTGCGAGAATTTTTTCAGATTTTTTTTCGCCATTTTTTCCGACATTTTTTCCGACTATTTTCGGTAAAAAATCAAATGATGTAATTATCGTAACTCGAAAAGAAATGTCGAAAAAAATCTGAAATAATTCTATTGCATTGAAAATATGAAAATAATTTTTTTTCCTCTCTTGAAATTTTACTACGAACCCCTTAGTTCTCGAGTTACGGTAATTAAATTATCTGATTTTTTTACCAAAAATAGGTGCAAAAAAAATTCGAAAAAAAAATCTGAAAAAATTCTCGCGAACTCAGAGAAAACCGATTCAACTTTTGACTATCTTAAGATTTTCCTTGAATCCTTGTCGTTTTCGCGTTACACGTTATTGTTCAAATTATCTCTTTTTTTTTTCTTTCAAAAACCAAAATATCTCTAGAAAAAAAATCGTACGAATCTTAAAAAAAAAGCAAAATTGAAGCTTGAGCTTCTATGATTCCGATCAAAGAAAAGCATAAAAAAAATGTTTGTCTGTAAACGGGGTCCACCAGAAAAGGATTTTAAAAAAGGCGAAAAATGGTCGTTTTCGAAAAAAGGTCCTAGTTGTAAAAAAAAAAAAAATAGTAAAAAAATGTTAAGAAAAAACAGAATGAAGGTGAATTCCTCCCCTTGAAAATGCCGTTTATTAAATTCATTTATGTCAACTATCGGCGAAATGGCATAAAAAATCGTTCCGGAACTTTTTTGAATGTTGGTTTGGAAACTTTTCGTCGGTAGTATATATCCCCCACCCCCCCCCCCCTCTTGAACATTGACAGCGGTTCTGTCTATCAGCTCCAATTAAGCCGCAGACTTTCCATGGTCATAAAATATCCCGTCAAAAGTCGTCCAATGCCGGGGGAATGCTCGCCGATATACGGCAGATGAATTATGCTCTCATAGTAATCCATTCAACGTCTCCCATTCGAGCCACCCACAGTTGTTATCCAATTACGTGACTTTTCAGTGGATGAAAAGGTGTCCGGGAGGCGAGCGGGTGAGCTTGCTTATCCTCGAAATCCCCCCACCCCCACCCGCCCCGCTAAAGCCCGCTCACCGTAGATGTTCGCTGACTCGTGAAATATGTATTTCCAATCCGGTGAATACGGATTCAAAGTTTCTACATTGTGGATTTGGTAGGTCGTCGAGGACGAAGTAAATCCACGAGTTTGTCCTTGCGCGATACACAGGGAATAGTGATGCAACGATGGAAGTGGCTTGTGAGGGAGGAAAATCGAAGTAGTCGCGATGACAGGTTTACAGAAACCTGCGACTGGAGAAGCTCAAGGTAGAAACGGTTGGAAAAGAAGATTCGGCGGATGAAGAAGAGAGGCTGCGCTCTTGATCGTGGAGTTTCCAACTTGGATACGGAAAGAGCGTACGTACGAATGGATAAATTGGAATGGGTGCGGGTAGGGAGAGGGTGAAGGAGTGGGTAACAGGCGTGGGTGATGTTGGAGGCAGAGGCTCGAAAGTGTTGTAAGAGGACGGGTGGAGACGGCAAGCCCCGGCGGCGTGTACGTGACGCCGATGTTTGCCGAACTCATGCATTCGCATTTTCACGGGTCACCGAGCATTCGATAGAATCTCGTCGCGGTCTTTGAATTCGATTGTAACCTGTAAATTACAATGTGAAAAAAAGAAAGGTTCAAATTTTCGTGCAATTGGACATTTGGTTGTTGACCAAAAATCTATAATAATGCAAGATTAAATTACATGTGGGCTTGTGGGAATCGAGAGACGTATCGTGATTTATCGGTAAACAAAAAAATGATGCTGAAAATATGAACTTGTTTGCAGTAAATGAAGATAAATGAATAAGTATGATGAGAGAAATGACTTTCGCTCGATACTCGATTTTCACTACGGAATTTTATATAGAACCAATAATATAATTCAATATCTATGAGACCTTGCACCGAGTTAACTTGACTGGTTCTTTCATTGTATAGGGGAAGGTGGGGCACAGTGTGTCACTTTTTTACTATCGAATTTTTATTCTTAGCAAAGTAGTCTGATTAGAAGAAAAAAAAAGTCATAACCGAGTTTATAGACCTTTGGGCGTACAATAAAGCTACCATATTTTTTGCAAAAAGATTGAAAATCCTAAAATAATGGATTGGAAAAAAAATTGCGTATTGGCTCATTGTGTCCCACGGGTGGGTTACAATGTGTCAGAGAGGTTGGTACAGCGCGTCAAGTGCTGCGAAACGTAGGGTACAACGAGTCGGTTGAAATTCTTATATTTTCCTAACATGGATAACAGATTTTCATGCATACCGATAATTTCACAACGGGTATTATTTGCCAATAACATTGGGAGTCGACTCATTGTGCTCAACAACTCGATGACACATTGTGCTCCACACAATCGTCCTACAATATTTGACGTTTTCCCGGCGAGCGAATTTATTTTTCGAGGCTCCAATTAATTTTGTACTTTTAATAATTCTTCGCGAGCTATTATTGACTTTGTTTTAGACCAACCGAAACTTAAGGGGCCAGTCCACTTTGGAGCCACGAAAAAAAGGCTATTTTCGCGTTTTTTTTTTGAGGATTTTATAAAAGATATGAATATAAAAGTTGTTGGGCTTGATAAATAGAGTCTTGAAATACATTGAAAAAAAAAATTTATTTATTTTTATTCATTTTTAAGTACAAAAACTATAGTTTAACGTAACGCCTCAAAAATAGGTGGGCTAGGTAGCTCCATCACAACTCGGCAACGGCTTGTCTGAAACAAAAAAACCAAAGTCCATTAGATTCATTACGACGCCAGCTACAAAATGACCCTCGGATATAAAGTTTTATCAAAAAATACAAAAACGGCAGATGAAAAACGAAAAAAGTAAAAAAACGCGTTTTTTTCGCAGTTTGTCGCAAAAAAAAAGTGTAAAAATAAAAATTTTAAAACCATCGAGGGTCATCTTGTTGCGAATCATGTTTACAATATGTGGTTCAAATTTCAAGAGAATCGGTTTATTAGTTTTAGAGATACGATGGAGCTAGATTTTGAAAACGTTGTTTCGAGAAAAACGCGTTTGAAGTTTATACTATGAAAAACTCTTACCTAAACTCAATCGGCAATATTGACACAATATTGACACAATATTTCTGAATGTATGTACCTTCGAAAACAGTAAAAAAAAAATCGATTTTTTGAAATTTTCAAAGTGGACTGGCCCCTTAACATAAACTACGGACCAATACAAAAAATTCCGGATTTTACAAGCTACAAAACTCCGAGAAATCGCATGTGGTTGACAGTTGCTCGTGACACATTTCGCTTCTTCGGAGCATCGTCACTTCTCTGTTTCCTCATTAGGAGTCGTCTCATTTTGCCCCACCACTCGATGACACATTGTACCCCACCAGTAAAATATTTGATTATTGATGAAAATAACTATTAATGAAACTATAAATGGAAAAACGCAAGTCACTGAGTGCATCATAAATAATAAAACTATCGATTAGGACCGAAAGTGTCGTTATATTTTACGTTTTCCCGGCGAGCGAAGTATTTTTTTCTCCAAGCCTCAAATCAATTTTTAATTTTCCATAATCCTTTGTGAGCTGCTATCGACTTTCTTTCAGGCTTGACGAAATCTAATATAAATCGCGGTCCAACACATAAAATTTCGGAATTTACGAGTTACAAACCTTCGAGAAACCGCGTGTGACTCACTGTACCCCGTGACACATTGTGCCCCACTCTCCCCTACTGTTTCAGTCACCCGTTTTCTTCTCCACGTAAATATTTTACTTCAATTTTGGCTGATTGTAATTTCACCGTGTCCACGAATCAGCCATAGTTGAGACAACTGACAGCATACTCGCACAAACGCTCACACCTTAAAAATGTACGCGACGTTGCCAGATTCAGATGCGATTATAATTTATCTTTCTAAACGTACTGGCTCTAACTTTCGGCTAAGATAGAGGACTGTAACGCCTCTACTTTCTTAAGTGGAGTCGACGGCTTTCAAAATAGGCTGATAATTTGGACTCGGTAACTCTAACCCATACCGCGTGTCACACCATACCTTGACTTCTCGCACTTGCGCGCACACTCCGCTTCTCCGTCATCCCTCTGTCCATTTTCCGCACTTCTGGCATGTCCATGGTCCAACTTCTGTTTCCTCTCTTACAGACACTCTCTTTGTTTCCGCAACCCTCGTCCACCGAGCTGCTTCGACGGGAACGCCCCGGGAATAGAAAATCAATTCTGTCCAAACGGTAATAAACGGTCCGACATCGAACTAACTGTTGTTTCTTTTTTGTTCCTGTGTACCCTGACTCATCGTTCTGCTCTCCTCGCGTCCATCATTCGCTCCTTCTGCCTCGGCTCTTCTTGGCTCCCTGGCACGTTTTTTTTTGTACCGACGAAACAATCAAACGCAAGCCACCGGTTACGCTTTTCTAGCAGTAACGGGAATGCCAAATTCGGGTGGACGCAAGAAATATCAACGTTATACCCCATTGGCTCGATTCTGATGAATTGGCCCGCTTTATTCAACTTGTTCCTCTTGTTTCCTCGGAGAATGGCTTCACCGCAGAAATAATACATTGTGAAATAGATTCCGAGCTTGGTCAGTGGCCCGGTCTTTTTCGGATCCTCGTCAAGATGACAATTATTCCTGGATGACAATCATTGGCGTGGTCAGTTTTTTTTTCTGAGGGCGAGGGAGATAGGAGCGGCTTGACGAAGACTGGTTTTGAATAAATAGAATTTACAAATAAACATTTTTTTTTGAGGCAATGAGGGAGGAGGGATCATTTGATAGTTTTTTTCATCATTAGACCTTTTGTCTTAAGTGCCACGGTAATTGAGGCATGATTTTTTTTTCGTTTTTTTTATTACCCGAAATTTCGCCTTTAAATCGTCATAACTTTTTTGTTTTGGGTTGTAATAGCGCGAAATAATTTTTCTTTCACGCATACGGAGTAAAGGAGATCAATTTAAGCAAAGTTTATAACTCAAGTTTAATAAAAACATCGGAAACGTAAAAAGTCTTTTCTTAACCCGGACCCTGGCAAACTATTATCTCTTATTTTGACCACATAATTAATTATTTCTACGACATGTAGCATACCGTTGGAAAGGGTATAAACTAGAGAACTTTTTAAAACAAAGCCAAGCAAAATAGCATTTAATTTGTTTTATAATGAATTTAGAATTTTTCATTTACACATTTTTGAAACTTTAGAAGCTCATGAGTCATTTTCTTGAAACCAATTGTATCAAATAATGATTTATTTATAATAAACATACATTGCAGAATAGAACAAAAGTTATTTCATGCTATTGAAACCACAAACAAAAAATTTATGACAATTTAAAGGCGAAATTTCGAGTAATTAAAAAGAAAATGAAAAAAAAATCATAACTCAATTACCGTGACACTTAGGACCAAGGGTCTGAGGTTGTAAAAATTAGAAAATTACCCCCTCAATCACCCAAAAAATTGTGTCGGTCCATGCGCCAAACACCCTTTATATATTGAGTTCTCCAATTATTGCTATTAATTAATCGTTAAAAAAAAGTAGATCTCCTCATTACTTTAATTAATTTCTCGACAATTACTCAGTTGATTTATTTGAAGTTTAGCATAATCAATCGCATGATCCTAAATCTTGATGATAATATTTTCAGAATTGCAGAAGCTGTTTTCCCATGAGCGACCGTGTTGAATTCATATGTTCATAACAACTAAATTATTTTGTGAAAATTTCTAAAATAATTCATGTATTATTATTCTATCAAGAACTATCATTCGTCAAATTTTCAAGAATTGTCGCGATTTTTTAATACCCATCCAGTAATACCTTACTATGCTTTCTTAAATATTCAGAATTCATTTAATTATTTTTAAATTGAAGTATATATTTTTTATAACCATTGCTTCAGCATCTAAGGCTGAGGTATTAATTATTCATTTTTTTCTACAACTATTGATGAAATCCTCTCCATTCTTCATATCCAATTTCAAAAAATGCATCAACTGCATGAGCCAACGCTGAATTCTCAAATCCGCGTTTCAGATTTACAATAATATGATCTATTTCATGGTAGACAATGTTAATCTTCCAATATTCTCCTGTGCATTCGATTTTAAAATTTTTTATTATGCTGCGAGAGTCATATCAGTTTCATCAATCATGCAGACGAATGCCTTGAAATTGTGCACGTAGTCGTCCTGTTCGCAAATATCCTCAAATGTCAACAAATTTCTAGCATTACGCGATAGCTGAGCAGCCTGCTTGAAGATCATTCTTGCAATCATCAACATCCAGATGCCAAACCAGCAACGCTATCCAGCGCAAGCTCATTGCCCAGCCATCCCATCAAGTAGGAGTATTCCCCAATCAGTCAGCGCAAAACGACGTCATTTAAAAGGAACATTGAAGTAGCTCAAATTGCGTTGGATACTTTAATATCCGTACACAATCTTTTAATAAACGTTCGAAGTGGCAAACTCGTAATATCCGCCGTGAAAAGATCAGATTTACCTTTGCTCTTCGAGGCAGTAAATGTTTTCCACCGTGATAATCCGACGTGCGAAGCCCTTAAAAGCGTGTGTGCACGTTTGTGGGATCTTTGGAGCGCCATCTAACGGAGAAAGAGTCTCGACGTTGCTCCCAAGTGGCGGCTCGTACATTCTAAAAATATCATCGTTGCGCTGGCGAGGGAGCAAACGAGGCCGAGGGCTTCGTTGAAAGTGCAAGTGGAAGAGACCGATTCGTATGGGTATGAAAGAGGGAAAGCACACGACGTGTAAATGGCCTTTGGATATCTGCATCCGAGGTACGTTTATTGTTTTAACTTTCAGACTCGTCGGGCGTCACCGCCCCCCCCCCCCCCCTCCCCGCCCTGGCCCTCTCTTTGCCAGAACCGTCTCATCCTCACTGGACTCTTACTGAAGCTCGATCGTTCGCTCTTGCGCTCTCTACTCCTACCTAGGGAGCTCCACTTTGAACTTAGACTAGATTTAACCTTAGTCCGACTTCAGACGTAAATTCATCTTTCGCTTGGCCTAATGTTGCCGTAAAATCTTAACCTTACTTTAACTGTAGCTTAATTTTGACCCCGAGTTAACTTCTATCTTGGATTAGTTGTAATCTTAGCCCAGCTTCAACGGCAACTCAATCTTAGGCTACTTTCAACATCAACCAATCTCAGCTTAACTCCAACATCGACTTAACAGCCTAAGCTTAACCTTAGCTTAAGTTGAACCGTAGCTTAACTTTGAACGCAGCTCAACTTCAATCTCAAATTAGTTGTGATCTTAGCCCAGCTTCAACGACTTAATCTCAGGCTACTTCCAACGTCAACCAATCTTAGCCTAGCTCTAACATCGACTTAACAGCCTAAGCTTAACCTCAGCTTAAGTTGAACCGTAGCTTAACTTTGAACGCAGTTCAACTGCAATCTCAGATAAGTTGTGATCTTAGCCCAGCTTCAACGCCAACTCAATCTTAGGCTACTTTCAATATCAACCAATCTTAGCTTAACTCCAACACCGACTTAACAGCCTAAGCTTAACTTTAGCTTAAGTTGAACCGTAGCTTAACTTTGAACGCAGCTCAACTTCAATCTCAGATTAGTTTGTGATCTTAGCCCAGCTTCAACGGCAACTTAAAAGATTAAGTTGCCGTTGAAGCTGGGCTAAGATCACTTAGACTACTTTCAACATCAACCAATCTTAGCCTAACTCCAACATCGACTTAACAGCCTAAGCTTAACCTCAGCTTACCTTTAACCGTAGCTTCACTTCGACCGCAGCTCAAGTTCAATCTCAGATTAGTTTGTGATCTTAGCCCAGCTTCAACGGCAACTTAATCTTAGGCTACTTTCAACATTATCCAATCTTAGTCTTACTCCATCATCAACTTAACAGCCTTAACCATAGCTTAACTTTGACCCCAGCCCAACTTCAATCTTAGATTACTTGTTTTCTTAGTTCAGCTTCAACGTCAATTTAATCTTAGCCTAACTTTAACAGTCGCTTGACAGCTGACCTTAATCTTAGCTTACCATTGACCCCAGCGTAACTTCAATCTTAGATCGTTATAATCTTAGCTTAACTTCAACCTAATCTCAACTTAGTGCTATGGAATCTTACATCTATGTGCACTTGACCGCTTTTTTATATACCCATTTCGTAGTTGGTGTGTACGTGAGTCGTCTTGTAGTTCTTCAGCTCCCGACGCGACCAACAAACCATGCTCTTGTTATCCACCTATCCGTACACTGGTGTATTCCAGTTGTGTGTATTTTTAGAATACTTCGCTGCTCCGTTGCGTCCCGCACTTCGGGGTCGATTCGTCGTATACTTCGATAAGGGAAAACGCTCGTTGGTCTCTCGTGTTGACGCTTGTTCGCTACGCACTCGCGGCTCGGCTTCCGCTATTGCCATGGTGTTTCGAAAAAAAAACTCGAGAGCTTCCTCGCTTTTGAAAAAAAAAGGGCAATCCTAGAATAATTGACACAATTTTTATTCTCGATTAATTGGTCGGATGGAAATAACGATGTGTTCAATGAAAATACACTTTCCATATGCTCGAAACAAAAATCCATCATACTCGAGTCAATATATATATATATCTTGGTAAAAAAAATATGGAGTGAAATTTGCATCGTGTGGAATGAAACGAAAATTGCTTTAAGGGGTTACGTGGGTTTCGAAGCCAAAAAAAGCATATATTCTCTATTTTTTTTAAATATAATATATAAATTATTTTATGCAAAATTTTAAGCGCATAAAAGAGCAATATTTCAACAATATTTGTAAAAATTTTACCCAAAAATTTGGGACATTCAGCCGGTGACCCCTCAAAAAAAAGTGTCCTTGTGGTGGTCAGGATAACTCATGATAGCTTTATCTGAAATTAAAAAACCAATTTTTTTCTGTTAGTAGCTCGTGATTGAACGAAGGATAAAAAAAATAGAAATTTGAAGTTTTGGCACAGTTTTATGCAAAATAGTTGAATTTTTGGTACAATTTACACTACGTATAGTCTTGTAAAATTAGTTGTAATCGAAAAAAAACCCTCCGTTCAATCACTAGTCAATGCTATTTTGAAGAAGTGTGTAAAATTTCCAATGTGTAAATTTATGTCCAATTATGTCCATTTATGGAACATAATTGGACAACAATGTCCACATTACAAGGTACAATTTAGTCCAATTATGTACTAAATTGTACCTAAAGTGTCATAAATGTAAAACTTTTTGTTCCTTTCCAAAAAAATGATCAAAATTTCCTATTTTTTCATCGTCTCCATGTACTTCCCCCAAAACAATCTGGATCTGAACAATTCTCCCCATATACTAAATAAATGGCCACGTTAGTAGTCCAGTCCAGAAGAAGAGTAATTGATTCGACTCCAATGAAGCCATTATACAATATTTTTTAATGAAAAAATTAATTTAAATAGTCGAATTATGTACTCAATTGTACCTAAAGTGTGATAAATGTTAAACGTTTTGTTCCTTTCCAAAAGAATGATCAAAATTTCCTATTTTTCCATCGTCTCCATGTACTTCCCCCATAACAATCTCGATCTGAACAATTCTCCCCATATGCTAGATAAACGGCCACGTTAGTAGTCCAGTCCAGAAGAAGAGTAATTGATTCGACTCCAACGGAGTCTGAAGACCCGACAGTGGACCAGACGACCGGAGGCAGAATTGAGAGCATGCCGATAGAGCGAAAGAGAGTGAGAGAGTCCGTTTGGCCTGACGTTTGAGGTGGCCGCAAGCATCGCGTCATCGACCAGGTCCCATCAAACCCCAACGGTCCAACAAATCACGGCGCCCACGTGTTCCGATAAGTTCAAACGCATCTTCACTTTCGCCGTTTATCTTATACCCGGGAGGGCCCTTGGCGCTCAAGCCCGGTTTCACCTTCACCTATCCCCGTCGCTGGATTTTTTTCGCCAGGAGTTACTTGTGCGAAGCACGAAGCCTGTTATCTTCGAACGTGTCGAGTTACCTCGTTAACCAGGCCAATGCTTGGTGGCGTTCAGGCTGAACGTCTTCCGCCGCTCTCTCATTTCGCCCTTAAGCTTGTTTTGCACCCCTCGCTACACTCGGCAATCGGTGCTCTTTCTCTTCGTTCCTCTGTCAGTCGCTTTTCAGTACCCACTATGGAGGACTCGCAAGGCACTCGGCATCGTCCTCAATGAGGGGAGGGGCGAGTCAGCCTTGTAACTTTTCACTTTACGAGGAAAGGCGGAACTAATATCTCGGGCTTCGTATAAAACGTCTATAGTCCTCCCTTGTCGCAGTCCCCGGGTAACAAGTTTCACGTGTACACTCCGAAGTCCTCAAGTACAATGGCGGCGGCGGGGGTTGGGTAAGGGAAGAGCGAATCGAAAGCTAGAAAAGCTTCCAGTCGACGTGGCTGTTATTGGAATTACGTTGGTGGGGGGGGGGGGGGGTAGAGACGAGAAACGTTTGCTGGGGACTCTCCCGTCTCGTTTCTCCTACAGTTACCGGCGTTCACTTCATTTGCATGTTTCACGATTGCTTCGGGAACGCAACTTCCAGACGTGTATAACGTTCTCAATCGTAACACCAAGCCCTCCCCCCCCCACCGAAGTGTAGAATGAAACGAGTTTACGGGATTGTGGCACGAGGACACAAGTAGGGCGCTCGTCCTACTCGGCGTTTCCCACACCAAACCTACAACCACCCCCTCCCCCCGTCTCTGCCCCGCCGAGAGCTAGATTTCCTCTTTGTGTCTTTCGAAGCCTCTTCAACGTGCTAATGTCTATGTGCGCGTGTATTAGAACAGAATTCTCGGTTCTCGGCAGTGTGAGTGGTTGAAATACTCTGACGTTATTCGAGAAACGAACGCCTCCTGAGGGCCGTTAGTATTGGATACTTTAGTGCACGGTACGCAAGCTCGCAACTTTACCGTCTAATCTTTCCTTTGAATGGGCTAGCTTGTTGTGTCCACTTTGGACTGTAGATCGTATCGAAATGGAGTGATGTCCTTTTTACTCGTCAGACTTGTAACTCTTTGATGAACGATGTCATGTTTGGTTGTTGGTCTTGAGGACTCGTGAACGTATTGTCATGAAATTTCCACGTGGAGGACTTTGGGAAATTTTCTATGAACGGGGGTTGAAGACGAGAACGAGGTCGATTTTCAATATTTTTTTGTTATTAGGGTATTGGGATTACGAGGTCAGGATTTTACGTGCTATTTGTACATGGTGTTGGCAAGTTGGAGATTTTTTTAGTGATGAATATTGATAAAATATTTATTTATTAATAAATATATTCGATGAATGAACTAGCTGCCGGATGAGACGGAGGTTTTTCGAATCGCTTGAACTTTTTTTGCCTCATTATGTCGACGAAAGTTGTTGAACCATTTAACTAATATACTTGTTTAGAGATTGACTATATTAATCTTCAAAAATAGATTTGAAACAATAGTAAAAATCAGAAAATGAGAATCCAAAAAGGAACTTTCTTTGCGTTCTAACGATGCAAACTTCCGCACCATGTTAAGGTTTCGTAATTAATTAAATAGTTGTATAAAAGTGCTAACCTTCAACTCCAGTGTCATACAATGTCATTGTTGTCTACAGAAGTATATGGCTTTGCAATATAGTTCTGTAGACAAAATTTTATAATTTTTATGATCTTCGGCAAGCACCTTTAAGTTTTGGGCACTCGAACCTCTCGAACAGCCCATACTTGACTATGCGAGAAGCTAATCCTGTCTTAGTGCACCTCTACGCTCTTTGAGGAACATATCTTCCGAATTTCATTGAGATTAAAGCAGAAAATTCGATTTTCCCATAGAAACTTCAACACCCCATTGCACCCCTAATTAGGGGTTGGTTAATAAAACCCCTGAAACATGCGTTTTATTATTTGTTTTGAAGAATATTTCTACCAAGTTTCAAGTTGATGGAATTTCAGATCGAAATTCGGTTTCCGCTTTTCGGAAGTTTCTTTCGAATTAAATGAATAGGATTAAAAAATTTAACTGATTGTGTTCATACTATACTATACTATAATTGAATTTTATTTAAGCCCTCAGCCTCCATCTATTGCACATATTTTTAAGAACTTTTTTTCATAATCAAATTTATCTCCATATCTTAATACCAAAGCAATAAAACAACACAACCTTTATAAAAAAAAATACAAATCTGAAGACTTTATCAGAGCGCTCTCAATTAAAAGTTTCAATGCGTAGAATGTTCTAGAATTTTCTACGGTAACTTCACAAAATGTACTGATGCGGGCATGCGAGCAGCAGCCATTGAAAGTGACAGATTCGGCATGTGCGTAACCGAACTGCGATTGGAAGTGATGCGTGTAGACGTGCGTAACCGAACGAAAAACAAAGCTAAACAAATTTTCACTTTAATGAATATGCCATCATATCAATACTCCAATCACCGGGAAAAAAAAAACAAAATTTTTATCAATATATCGTCGCTTTTTCCCTCCAGCGACCAACACCCAAAAAAAAAAAACAAAAAAAAAATAGGGCCTTCTTCAATTGAAGTAGCGCGAGCATTTCGTCTTCCGGTTGTCCTCGTATCGTGTGTGCGCGACGTCCATCAGCGAAGGAAAGTCCAGACTCGTTCATTCAAAAGGTGGCAGGTTCAGAAGATGAATTTTCGGGGAACTCGAGACCCCTTCGGTCTCTCTCTCTCTCTCTCTTAAAGACGCGTGGTGTCAAGTGGTTGAAAAGCCTCGTGGCAAAAGGCACACTCGTACGAAAATTTCGTCTCGACGGATAGAGCCGGCGTATTATGTACTCGGCATTCCCCGACACCCGCGTGTGCCGAAACGGTCTTCGTAAGCCCGGCAATCTTGAGGGTACGACGAACCGCGAAATAGCGAGAGGCTCGACGAGGCGCGACAAATTTTTTAACGTCTACCCGTCGCCGTTGCCGAGACGGAAGAGACGTGTCCGTGGGGGCAACCGCGGCAGGGTAGGCGGGAATAATGCGAGCCGAGTACGGATGAGGGAGAAAAAAAAGGGCTTGATGGGGGCGCGCGCGCTTCTCGACGGGCCAAATTTAGGGGGTGTAAGCGCGACTCTTTGCGCGGGCTGCCTGATACGCCGAAAAGACCCCACAGCCCCAAGCCTCATTTGAGAGCAGTTAAAACCCAGTATTTCACGGTAGGGTCCTCCAGACCACCAGACAGACCAAAATAGCTCGGACATTGCTGCGGTTTAACCCTTTTCGCTTGTACTGCTCCCCTCTCCCCCTTCCACCCGTACCGCCCATCCACCTTTTTACGCTCGTATACCGAGGCGTGTCTTCATCTCGCGACTACGCGATGACTCCAGAACTTGTCTTCGCTCCATTCCCGTCTACTGAAAAGTATTCCGGGTCTCTTCGACGTTTTTGTCCAATAGAACTGAATCGCGTGGACAACGATACCTCTTGTTTTTCTTCAACTTATTGCAAATGGGAATCGATAGCCATGTGATATTTCCAATTGACTGATTCGGACGGATTGATTGCATAGTTGGAGCTGACAGCTGAAAATTCGAAGGATGGTTGAATGCAGATCCATTCCGCAGCCTGGGATGAACCGAACAACTGGAGACAGCTGAGACTCAGAGTGGCTAAGATACAGTGGAAAGATGTTCTGTGCCATGAAGAACTCCTATTGGCAAGCTCTCCTAAGCTTCCTGGCATCTCTTTAGCTTCGCCTTTCTATGCGTCTTTCGTATCAGTCGGCTGCAAAGTTTATACACTTCCGTAGGATCGTAATGACTCAATTCAATTGTCAGTGGGGCAAAGACACGGCTGGTGGAGCCGACAGGACTACATCGATGTTTGTATCCAATAGGACTGAATCGAGTGTGCAATTACACTCCTCGTGTTTCTTCAACTTATTGTAAATAGGAATTGAAAGCAATGTGACATTTCCAATGACAACACGTTCGGCGATCGATAAGTTGAAGTTGACAGCTGCAAATCCTAAGGATGATTGAAAGTCCATTTCGCAGCCTGAAATGAAGCGAACAACTGGATGCATCTGAGGCTCAGAGTGGCTAAGATACAGTGGAAACATATGCTCTGCCATGAAGAACTCCTATTGGCAAGCTCTCCTAAGCTTTCTGGCATCTCTAATTTCATCTTTCTAGGCATCTTTCGTATCAATCAGCTGCAAAGTTTATACACGTTAGCAGGATAGTAATGCCTCAATTTAATTATCAGTGGAAGAAAGACAAGGCTAGTAAGACAAATACGACGACATAAACGTATAAGAGAACATCTGTCAAGCATTGACATAAGCGTCCTGGTGTGATAGAATCCTTCATCACGAATTCTGCAACCCCCAATGCAGGGTTGATCCAAAAAAAAATTTGAACTGCTCTACTACAATGATCATTCTACCAAGATCCTGTGGTACGAAAAGGTCCTTTCACGTACAAATGCTTCGCAAGGAAACTCATGAAACTTCCTGAGGATCAAATGTTCTCTATCAGCCATGATGACAAGTAACTACCAGCTGATTCCCGTGCACTGCGCGCAATCGCATAGCGATAACATTCGCTCTACTATCGCGCAATGGTTTGACTGTCCATTTGATCAAAAACACTGAACATCACTAGGCCCAATGTAATCCAAACGGATCCATTCCATCCGTACTGCATTCGGGAACTCCCGGATCTCCGAACGATGAGTTTATTTTCCGGAGGACATAATTCAAGTGGCTCCCAGCACTCGACGTTCCTCTTTCAAAATACTACGATAGGGTCTAATTGACTCGTCGGCGGCCAGTAGTTTGGATAAACGAGAGAGTAGCCTCGCTCCAGACATGATAGCGTTCCCCGGGCTTAATTGATAAAGGAAAAAGTCGCAACTGTTGCTGACAGCACTTGAATGAACGTTTCACCCCACTACTTCCAAAGGGTTAATGATCCACAGGGAATCGGGCGTCGTCGTCGCGGACGACGACGACGTTCTTCTTCCTGACTTGGAGGCTATTCACACAAGAAAGGGACTCCGTGGATGTATTGCAAGAACCCAAGAGAGAGATAGAGGGAGAGAGAGAGGAGAGATGCAAGGGTGTGCACATCAGCAGCAGTTCCAGCTTCTCCAGTAGCAGATCAAGCCAGTATATAACGTGACAACTCGACTACTCGTTTCTTCCTATGTGTGTATATATATACAGGGTGGACCATTTGACGTGATCACCCCAAATATCTCCGTTGCTTTTAGAGTGACGAAAAAAAAGTAAGGAGGTAATTTGATTGATTTCGAAGGGCTGATACATTGGTGAAAAATTCATTTTTGTCAAGGTCATAGTTTTTGCGCTCTCAAGGTCATCAATGGTTTTTCCAATGGGAAAATATTTTTTTTTTTAAGACATTGTAGCTGATATTCAGACGAATCCAAAGACCTATGATATCATGGCCTTGAAATGATTTTTCACCAAAATACACGTGTAAAAACGGAAAATCGTGGTGGTATTGACAATAAGAATATTCGAATAATGTAATTGAATTTTTCGTGCAGAAAATTTATTGTAACAAATGTTCGAAGTGACGGCCATTAACCTCGACACATTTTTGAAGACGTCGGATGAATGATTCTCTTGACCTTCGAATAGTTTCTGGTGTGATAGTGGCGCAGGCTCTTATAATTCGTTCTCGCATGTTCGCCGGCGTCGTCGGAACATCATGGTAAACACGATCCTTTATAGCTCCCCCTACGCCGCTATTACATTTTGAGCTGAGCTACAAGAATATACGATAAAAAGATATGAAAAAAATTTCGAATTTGACCTCCACACGACTTCGGCGTTTATATCCAAGGTCAAATTGACATTTCCATTTTTTGCCTCACTTCAAACGGAATAACTTTTATTCGAAACATTTTTTTATTGTAATTCGTACGTTTTTGGATAAAAGCTTCAAACGCTTTTCATTCACGCATCCGAATACATCCAGACATCGATCTTGATGCCTCGTTGTTCCCTTCTCTCAAGAGCTCCAACGTGGTCTCCGATAATCGGACCTATACATTTCCTTTTCCCGAATGTGCCTCTCATACCGCTACCAGTGGACGCGTCCTTCCAATCCACGTGAAAAAAAAAGAAAGAAAAAAAAACAAACGGAAAACCTATTTCCTCTCTGCTTTCGCTTGAGAAATGATCAAGCTCGTCCGCCGTCTGGTCTTCGTTGTTTTTCCGTTTGCTTTCTTTTTCTGTTTTTTTTTTCTTGTGGCCGTACGAAAAAGAGGTTGTCACTCCGAAGGGTAAAAGAGCGCGAGGGAGGCAGACGAGGTGAAAGCAAAGAGGAATATACGTGGAGGAATATAGGAAGCTGGACCAGGAGTGTGACAGACTGACGTGAACGAGAACATTCGTTGGCTGTGGCTGGGAACGTTACCATGGTTTTCTCCTATTTGCTACCTTAGTTTTTCGTTTTTCGTTTTTTTTTTATACCGCTGGATTTTTCAACTCTTCGCATAGTCGGGGGTGCACGTTGAGCCTGAAGGCTAATCTTTCCAGATCATGTGTAAATGCGCAGTGAGAATTATTATTCGTTACATACTGGAGTACGTCAGTTTTCGACGAGATTCCGAATATCAGTAGGATGGAAGGCTGTCAGGTCCAAAAACATTATACTCTAGAAATGAGATACTTCCGGAGAGTCATGTTCCGAGAATTTTACCAATCCGGAATGTGCCTCAAGCGGCGAATGATTTTTTTTGATATTTTAACAGTAGTCTATCCCACTTAACACAAAAAATAGCCTAAGCGTGAAATGTAGGGCAGGGAGGGGTATGTTGAGCAAGTTTGGAATTATCGCCCTGTAATTCCTTAACAGTCTGCCGTATAAAAATGAAACCTACTTTCGTCAATAGGATAGTTTCACAGATTATCGCTCTCAAATGACTGAGGCCATATTTGCTCAACCTGCCCCCATAGTGGGTAAGATGAGTGTGAGGTAAGCTGGCCGAAAGTAAGAATTTAATTTAAAAAATCAGACGTATGCAACATGATTTGGTACAATGCAGTAATAAACCAACAGTTGTTTGTTAATTAGCTAGGTTTTGAAACATTAACATTAGTTGCACCGAACTTTGAAATATTTTTTCTCGTACAATTGTAGAAGAAAATCTTTCAATCACGGTTTTTTTTACTTTTGGGTGCAAAAATAATGAAACGTCCCGTGCTACCGTCTCGTGTGCTGCATGACAACGGGCGATGGCGTGACGTGTTCCCCTCCACCATATCTCTCTGTCCGCCATTTGATGCACCCGTGTGCTGTGCTTTGTTTTCCAAGTATTTTGATTGCCCGATTTACCCGACTGCTCAACATACCCATCCCTGATCCTACGACAATTTCACGTATGGTAACGTTTAGAGAACAGAACATTTCGGGGTAACAGTTTTTCAGAAGTGCCTCATTTCTGGAGTATGATAGCCTGGCCTATGGGCTGTGTACATATCCTATGGGTGGAAAATTCCATTGAAGAGCCAACGGCACTGATGGACCTCAAAGTGGTTCTGCCCGCTTCGAGGGCCATCAGTGCTGTCCATCATCGATCAATGAGAACCATCCATGATTGCTATGCAGGCAATCCTACATAGAAAGCACAACCAATTGGCTAGTCAAAAGAAGGAAAAACAGCACAATAAGTGGCGTGAACGAAAAACTCTAGGGCCCAATCTCATTCCCCAATTGATTTGTTGATTTCAAGGGACAAAATTCCATGTGGATTAGGGTCATTGGCGCGCGGAATCTCGGGTCGCAACTTGGGTGTGTACACGTGCGTGTAAGAAGACCCAATCACCTTAATGATAATTTACGATCAGAACGTAAACGTGTCTCGGCACGGAATTGATTTGCTTCCTCCCGAAGGATCCTCTCACGCGATATCACGTTGCGGACATATACGAGGTTGCGGCGACTCGCGCCTGCTGCTATACGGGTGGCCACCGCCTAGTGTGCAAACTATACGCGTTTTCGGTTTGTTCCTCCTTTTTGCTACCCGGCCTGTCTCGCCTCTCATCCTCCCTCCCTCTCTCTCTCTCACTCTCTCTCTCTCTCTCTCTCTCTCTCTCTCTCTCTCTCTCTCTCTCGCTCTTTCTCTCTCGTTCTCTCTCTTTCTTTCTTTCTCTTTCTCTCGCTCTTTCGCGTCACGTCTTGTTCCGAGGGCACGAACCGGGCTAGTCATCGTTATTCATCCATTCGCCCCTTTCTTCGCCTTTGAATCTACACACTGGTGCAGCAACCTTGATGGCATGCGTTGGAATTTCAACGAGATAAGGAGAGACGAACTTGGAATAATCGCTCAAACCTCGAATACGATGGTTCCTCCGGTAATTGATGAACCGTTGTCCAATCTATGGACACCCTCTGATCCAACAATGTCTTCAACGGTTGATAGCCTAATCCCCTACTATGAATGATTCCCCAAACCGCAAGGTGGTTATTTGTTATGAACCTACGCGTCTCATCGTCATTGATAGATCACCAATAGGTAAGACCAAAAGATAATGAGCCCTCAATGCTCTATCCAATTTTCTTGGTGGTTTGGAGTCCTGCGGGAATGAGGGTGGCCGGTCTAGTATCATCAATGATCAATGATCAACCAGCACTAGTATGTTCCCGTGCGGAAAATTAGCCGGGCTACCCTAATACAATTCGGGGCCTTCAAGGGATTGTTTGTGGATTCCATAGTAGGGTTTTCCGTAAAAGAGTTGAACCGGGCACCTTTAGAGAATGGTAGGGCAGATAGGTTGACTAAAACTATGGTCTAAGCACGGAGATCAAGTAAGGGCCTTTAAGGGATGTAGTTGTAGACTCTCTAGTAGCGATTTCCCCAATACTATCAGACTTTGCTATTATAGAAGAAAATCAGTATAAATTGCTTGTCTAAAGAATTCGTGGTATAATAATTATCTAGATCAATGAAATATAATAATTAAACTATGCGTTTACTAGACGAGCTGTGATGCCTTGAACCAACACGCATGCAGTTCGTTCATTGAAACAACGCGGGATCAAACGTATGAAAATATGCGACAGAATTCTAACACTCAAATGTATTGAAATAACACATTTCTTTTTTCACAGTGCACATACACGCACGTACACACATGGCTGCAATAATTTGTTATGAGGCACCGTTGAGGCAATTTTAAAGGCGCTGGTTATTTTGCATTCAATGGCCCTCGGTAGCAAAGTGTGACCAGCCACTGATGGCTCATGTGAAGCTTCCAAACTAGGATCTCAAAAAAGTTAGGAAAAACTAAGATGGGCCTGATCAAAGCCCGAACTCAATTTCCGCACGGGATTGATGGGTCTATTTGAACGCTTGCCTAACATCGCAGCGATCTGCCAGTAGCCATCAATGATCTGGTGGTTCTTCATCCCAATTATAGCCTAATCCCTATTATCAATGATCTCCCAAACCCGCCAGGTGGATTTCTTTGATGGCCCTACGTGTCTCGTCGTCATTGATAGATTACCAATTGGTTAGACTAAAAGACAATAAGCCATCAATGATCTATCTAATTTTCTTGGTGGTTTGGAGGCCTGCGGAGACGGCGGCAGCTGGTCTTGTTTCATCAATGATCTACCAGCACTAGCGTGGTTGGTGCGTCTATTTTAACGCTTGCCTTACATCGCAGAGATCTGCCAGTAGTTCCGTCTAATTTTATCGTTGAACGAAAAGACACCCGATCGCATGCCTCCCGGCACACGTGGACGGATCTAACGTATACTCTGCCCAACATGGTGGCTGCCGCGCGACTGGACTAGCATTGTCAAAAGACCGAGAACGCTCCAGTCAATAACAGGAAAATACTCCACCTACGAATAGACCTGATCGTGCCTCGGTAAATCTCAATCTAATTCAAATGAAGTTACGCCCTGCGGTTACGTGTAGCAGATCAGAGAGAGAACGGAAACTCCTTTGACAATAGATACCAAGTTCAGCCTTTCTTTTTCTTATCTTACCTTTTATTTCTCTATCTTCGTCCCGTGCACTACATCGTGTTCTTTTTTATCTACCATAAATTCTCGTGTTCCTCTGATTGTCTTGCCCGCGCCGGAACGAAAGCTCCAATAGCCAAAGTCAGCTTTTAACATCCCTTTGTTTCTCTTCGTCGATATCTACGCTGGCCCATTATCGGGCTACGTCGGATAACCGACTTATGCACCGAATCAATGAAAAGTCTTGTTCCGCGGTCACGCCGCTCGAAAGCGAATAATAAATACAGGCCGGGGCAGAAAGAGACGAGGAAGAAAAGTATTGCTTCGAACGAATTCTCTTTAAATTGGATGCAAATACACGGCAGGAGGGGAAAAAAAACGGTGGAAGGAAATTGGAAGCGAGTAAAATCCACCGGTTTGTACGGAATGTTTTGCCATGGATGATAGACCGGTAAAAAGTAAGTTAAGGAAACGGAGGGCAGGGGGCAAGAGAGTGACAGGGAGATGAGAGAGTGAGACGAAGAAAAAAAAAGGCAAAACCCAATTGAAAGAAAGAGAACGGAGAAAAGCTGAGGATCCAATGAAACTTTACCTTTTATCCAACAAGGCTGAGGTCGCTGTTCACTACAGTTCTCGACCGTCGAGAGAGAAAGAGAGGGAGGAGGAGGAGGCAAGTACAACTCGGGAAGCGCTTGAATCATTTAGGTACTGCTCGACGTCACGTGTACTTTCCCAGACTACTCAAGGGGAAAACTTTCCTCGGGGTATCGTCTCGACAAATTCCCTTTGGGCGATCCACGCCCGTGTTGCGCACAAGGGTTGCGATCCTTCTTGGTAAGAATGGTAGCGAAGAGCAAGACGAGCAGACAACTGGATCTAGAACCCTGATGAAACGAACACCTCGTCTTGCGGTCTATTTTTTTTAAAGATCGACAATGCTGGAATTCTATAGTCACTCGGCAAATTTTTCGGTCAATCTCTCATGTACATTCCTGTATTTGCGAACTATCTCCCCGTTCGTGTGCAATTAGAATGGAAGAAAGACATTTCCCTCGGTTAGAGGGAGTCTCCTCGCGGCTTAATTACTACCAACGTGTAATTGGACCGAGCTGGAAGGACGGAATCTCGTCTTTAAATACATCTTGGGCCAGCAAAGATAAATTGCCGCCAATGAATGGCAATTTGTTCGGCACCGAGCGGCGTGTGTGGAGTGTAGTTGAAGAAAATAAAAAAAGAACAGAGGGTCCACATGTGGTGAATCAGAATCTGGTATGTGGCCACATACAACTGAGAGGGCGAAGAGGCTTGATGGCGATTAAGATTTCCTTGATTCAAGCCGCTCCCCTAAAGTGTCTTAAGCCACAGCTTAGGCTACCAGCTGGCCGATAACAGGAGACCTTAGGTCTCCTCCTATGTGCTCCGGATCCAAGATTTATGCGAGCTTTATAATCCTCGGTCTACACATCGTTGCGGGATTTGTTTGCCAATGACGTACTTCATGCCGAATTACATCAGCAGAATAAAAAGCAGATGGTGTGACAATTCAATCGAGGCCTTCCGGGCACGAAGTCTGCAATCAACGCTTCAGCAGCCAATGATGGCTGATTGGTTGGAGGCACCGTAAACCTCGTTAGGGTTCCCTCGTCGAACAAGGAACCCTTCACTGCAAATCCAAGTGTGTTTTTTTTCAATACACTTGCGTGGATAGTGACTTAGTGACCTTGTGGTAACTTTTTACATATTTCAGAGTGTGTATGATTTCTTATACACTGCATGGGTGTTGGTTGAAGGAATCTTTTTCAGAAGGAACGACCCAGGGTCGATTCAAGGATCTTCAAGTATTTTTTTACTATCTATTCGACCCTCGAAAAAAATTGATTTTCCTACGCCACCGGCTGCCATGTACCCCATGCTGCCTCCTTCGTACTTTACTGTCGGTACTATCTATTCTGGATTGTATTCTTCTTCCACCCTTCGCCTTACATACTTTCTACAAGGGATGCCGAATATCTGAAAATCAATGAAAAAATATGAAGTTGAAGTGTGTATCGTTTGTATGCAATAAAAAATTAATATTCCTAAATTCCTTCAATTTATTTTGGCGGATTTTGCCTACAAAAAGCCTTCAATAATTTTTTAATATATTCATTTAGCTATCTACAATATAAATGTATTAAAAAAAGATATTTTATCATAATAAAAATATGGAAAATAAAATAAAAAAGCACTTTCGTTGCGTTCCAACGATGCAAACTTCAACACCATGAAAAAAATATCATATCACTAGCCCTCAGTACAATAAATCCTTGCGAAGACATCTTGTGATAATAGTCATGTATTCGAAAGAATAGATTTGATGCAAGCAAATATATTTTTAATCCAAATATATCTGTCACACATTTAATTGCTTTTTTTTTTGTCAAACTCGTATTTATTGAATGGTTTCCATCAAGGAATTCTGGAAACAAACAAACAAAAAAAAATATTTAAACAAATCGAATCGTGGGAACGAAATAAAATGACTCGACTCAAATATAGATCCTGGTCGAATCAATTAAACTTTTTTTTTAAAAGTATACGCAAACTCCACTTTATCCGTGTTCCAACACGTGGCAGGATTTTTGTCCACACACCACGATTTGAGCAGCTGCTCAAAATGAATGGCGAAGTTAACCCGCGTTCGACTTGATCCTTTTTCTACTTCAACTTCACCGAAGTATCAGTTCCAAACGCCCAAAGAAGCGTCGTTTCGATCAATGCGCCGATTTCCCGAGGCTGGCATTCCGCCCCGGTGTAGATGCAATTAGCAAACTTTCCGTCAGCCCGGGGTTAAAAAACAAAAAACGAAAAAGCAAAGTTATCGAGGAGGTAGTTACCGTGGTAGGTTTCTAGAACTAGATTGAAGCATAAATGATGAATTAAGCGAGTCGGAGTCAAGGGCTCAAACAGGTTTGAGAGATGGTAGGCGGCTCCATCTCGGCAGAACGAAGCTTAAAGGGGCGGAGGACTTGTGGAGCTTACCTCCCGCAGACTGGGAACTTTTCACAGCGGATTTACTTACCGGCTCGGGACTCTTCGGTTGTGCTTGGGGATCCTTCTGCTCACTCGCGGAGTATCGCTCCCTCCTCATTCCTCACTTTGCCAAATGAAAGGATTTATTTGCCGGATCCCTCCTTCCGTTTTATTTACTTGCCAGTTGGCTCGCGCTTCAACAAAGTTCCTAATGAACTTTTTCGTCCCGTACTTTTCAACCTGAACACATTTTGAAGATCCTTCCTCGTTGTGTCTCGGACGATGATTTAGTCGATTCCAATAGATCTTTTTTTTCATCAGTGTATGTGGAGGATTGGCTTTGCTCAGGTGCCTGACTAATGGATGATCGTCGCTTAAGGGGGAAAATACATGTATAGACGACAAAAAAATTGCCAATTTTGATCATTTTTTTTTAAAAGGAATAAAATATTTTACATTTATGAAACTTCAGG
Organism: Ophion ventricosus; assembly: GCA_963932345.1. Classification (NCBI taxonomy): domain Eukaryota; kingdom Metazoa; phylum Arthropoda; class Insecta; order Hymenoptera; family Ichneumonidae; genus Ophion; species Ophion ventricosus. The sequence continues at coordinate 34,099,407 of OZ010715.1, read as the reverse complement.
TACAATTTATTACATCATTGAACTGTTTAAATTATTTTTTTTTCATAAAAAAATATCGCAAAATAGCGATGTTGTGGTGCGTTCTTTCAAAAAGGTTTTGTCGACAGTTGTCTATTTGTGGGAAATCTGACTTCAATATTCATCTGAAAAATATGAGCCCAGAATTTTTAGTATTTCGACATCAAAATGCTAAACTTATACGGGAGAGATGCAAGACGGAGTATTCAAGGTTTGAAGCTCAATGAAACTCATGTTTTTAAAGTCACATAATCGTATTTATTTCTGAGTCAACCTACAATAATTAGTCTCACAAGATTTGATCGAATTAAGCACATTAGAGTGATAATTAGAGCAAATAAAAATTAAAAACAAAAAAAGAGAGATCTCCCCATCTTGCCCCATGCTGCGGGCAAAATGGGGTACTCCCCAGCAGAGTTGTGAATAATGCATTATTTTGATAATGCATTACTGTATACATTACAAATTACAAAAGTAAGATGTAATGGATATATGTTCCATTACAAATTACAAAAGTAATGTGTAATGGATATACGTTCCATTACAAATTACAAAAGTAATGTGTAATGGACATATGTTCCATTACAAATGACAAAAGTAATGTGTAATGGATGTGTGTTCCATTACAAATAAGAAAAGTATTGTGCAATGAATGCATGTTCCGTTACAAATTACAAAAAGTAATGTGTAATGGTTGCATGATCCATTACAAATTTCAAAAAGTAATGTGTAATGGACGCATGTTCCATTACAAATTGAAAAAGTAATGTATGATTAATGAGTGCTTCATTACAAAATACAATTACAATAAGGTAATTCGTAGTGAAGAATATTCCATCACAAATGGAGAATATTCCATCACAAGAAAAACGAATTTACTTAAAACAAATTTCAATGAGCGAAATAAAATAATCAGATAGCAATGTGCAAATTTCTAATGTGAGCACGGCAATTTTTCTATTTGTAATGGAATATTCTCCACTACAAATTACTTTTTATCAATTGTAGTTTGTAATGGAACATGCATCCATTACAAATTACTTTTTGAAATTTGTAATGGAACGTGCATCCATTACTCATTACTTTTTGAAATTTGTAATGGATCATGCAACCATTACACATTACTTTTTGAAATTTGTAATGGATCATGCAACCATTGCACATTACTTTTTGAAATTTGTAATGGATCATGCAACCATTACACACTACTTTTCTCATTTGTAATGGAACACACATACATTACACATTACTTTTGTAATTTGTAATGGAGAACTTATCCAATACACATTATTTAAAGTAATGAGTAATGCATTATTTTAAAATTTCTATTTTCACAACTCTGCTCCCCAGGCGCATGATGGGGTACCCTTTTTCCTAATCACACTACACCCAAAGAAGTAGCTTTATTCGGGCTAGCAAAACGCACATACATGTATAGTGTTTTTTTCCCTTTAATTCAGCTTTTTTCTTTTTTATTTCTTGCTTAACGCATAGCTTCTTCGGACCATGTTTTCCCTCTCCGTATTGCGTTTATAATTCCGCACCATCCTAGAAGAAAAGGAAGCTATGTGCAGCACACAGTTTTATCAAAAGAAGATTATTTAAATGCAATAATACACATGCTGTCTGAAAAGTAAAGTAAGAATCACAAAAAAAAAACTGAATAATCCTGTGTCCCATGTACTATGTACTAGATGGGGATCTACCACCCCATCTTGCCTCACCGTATATTTTGCCAATCAAATATTTATAATAAAATAACGACACGCAACGCAGCAAATAGCACATCCTTAACTGATTCTACATTAAATATGGTATTAGCACATATAGCAACAGCACGTCACCATCTAGCGTTAATTGACAAAGCACAGTCACATCCGAAACCAAATTTTAAAACGACAACAAGTATACGAAAAATCAGCTTTCTCTTCATCACTTGGGCTGAGTTCCGATATTCACTGAAAGTACTGCGAACGTGACGTCATCCATGTAAATCAAATGGGACTCGAGTACTGCCAGTACTGGGCAGTTATATCGGAACGCAGCCTTGATACGCGTGCAGTCTGGAACGACGATGTACAGGCGACTGATGGGTATCATAGCAGCGCATCGTATGATGCCAAAACGGACGTGATTGACTCATTCAGATCGAGTATTTGGCCGGGTACCCCGTCTTGCCCCTCTCACCCCTAATTTACTGTCGTATTAGTAATACGACAGTATTACTAATTATCTTTCTTCAAAGATAATTATCTTTCTTCAAAGATAATTATTATCTTTCTTCAAAGGCATCGTTTTCAGCCGAAATCAATTTTTCAAAGCCCGAACACCAGACTACATCCTTAAGGCAGAACACCACTGTGACCCCCTGCTTTTTTGCCATTTTTCAAGAATTTTTTTTTGTGGGAAAAAAAAGAGATATTCGAAATTTTTTTTTTGTTTTGTTCGTTGTTTATTGAAGATACATAAAAATTTTTTTTTAAATTTTTCACGCCCCATGGTGACGCTGGGGAAGGTCCCGCATCAGGCACTGTTGCCTCTGCAGTGGTTCGCGGCACGCAGCAGAACTCTCTTCAAAGTCGATCTGAAAAAAAATACCGAGTGTTTTCGTTAATAATATGATATTTTGAAGAGAAGTACATAGGGATTTGAAAAAATATTGATTTTTAAAAAATAGGCACGCTTTTGAAATTAAAGGACGATTTTCGAGCAAAATTTCTCGTCGAAAATAGGCTATAACTTTTTTTTATTATTGAGATATCGAAAAAATCCTATATACTTCTTTAGATAATCTAGTTTTATTGATGCAGTCCAAATTTGAAGTCGATCGGATAAAAATTGCTCGAGTTCTGCTGCGTGCCGCACTCAAAAAAGTGGTTTTGAGAAAAACGCGTTCAAAGTTTTAGGTTTGTTCATTTATGCGATAAATTGGAAAAAAAATTTTTTACCTTTAATCAGCGATGCCGGCACCATATAGCTGGCCTTCAAGAAGCAAATGATTGTCCCTAGCATCTTTTCTCGAACTTGTAGAGGCTCTTCTTGCCTCTTTTGCAGCGTCTGTGAGCGAGCGCTCCGCCAGCTCGATCCGCGCTGCGTCGGTTTCAACGCAAAAATTGAAACAATTTGGGCCGATAGTTATCCCCAACGTCTCCAAAACTTTCATGAGGCTTCTCAGGCCATCATTGAATAATAATACCGCGATATCAGCTGCAATATCGACGATTTTTTTGCTCCCGGACTGACACTTGGGGGCTATAGCCCAAACTGATTTGTTGTAGCTTTCGTTGTTGTTTTGCGTGAAGCCGCCCAAACAACGCTGCAGCAAATCATCTCTGCTCAAATTTTCGAAGACTGGCATAATTGCCTCCAATACTTCCTCAGGAAGAGGCGGCTGCGCGGGACCCCGAGCGTCACGGAGCGCTGCACCGCTCCACAAAATATTCAATATCTCCGAAAATAATTATTTTTTCGACCTGGGTCCAACGGCATCTTAATCTTAAATGTATTTTAGATTTTTCTAGATGGTTTTCAAAAAATCGATTTTTTGAAGCCGTCACAGTGGTGTTGTCCCTTAAATATAATTTCGAGAAGACCATCATTAATGTTTCTTAATCACAAAAACTTAATGGTTCCAATGACTTACCGGCTAATCAGCAATTGCAGTGCTGACTCTTCAGATGTTTAACTAACATTTCCCGTAAAATAAAATCGATCTTTTTGTATGGCGTTCCAGTATTTCCCTCCTTAAAAGTGAATGGCGGTCATCACCTCAAAAAACTGAGTCCCGAAGGATATTTTGGCAGTGTCCACGAGCCGAATGAGCTGACAGGGCGCACGGAGTGCATTTGCGTTGGAGTCGGACGCGTGGTCGTGTTTCTAAGCTTCCGTCCGGCAGCCGTCGGCGCATCCACCGGACAGCCCCTAATCAAGATCCATAAATCCCGCATCTCTCTTTCTCTCTCTCTCTCTCTCTCTCTCTCTCTCGAAGGTTTACCAAACGAGTCTCTTACGGTCGGGACATAAAACGGTGCTGCGGAAATGGCGACGGCGGTGAATGAGGAGCAAGGAAGCGTTGTTGTCTCGGGTCCCAGATATCCAGCTGCGAAGTGGAGTATTCGTCGACCAATTAGCGAAGTAAGCCCGGAGCTTTGTGTCCGTTCTAATGTGGTGCGGTTAGTGTGCAAGTATACAAACAGGAAATAACTGTTCGCCCGCGGTACCCGGTGACTCGTGGTAGCTGCATATATATCTTGAAGTTGCTATGTGCGGATACTCGATCGTTGCCAAGGCGACATCGGAGAGTCTATTGTCGTGGTTATAAACGCCCGGACCTCGGAGCACGCGATCGTTTGATACTTCCGGTGGTGAGAGTGCCTCCCTTCCTTCCTCCTTCACCCAAGCACAAACGTATCGGGAACTTACTGCATTACGCTACTGGATAAGCAGCCGATCTGATACTAGACGTAAGTGTGTTCGTGCTACGCCAGGATCAATCCGTATTGTAGACTCTTCGGACCTGAAGTTGCCGTTAGAGCCCGTTCGACGCACCGATCGTCGCAATGTTTTTCCACTTTAAAGACGTGTGCGTTAGGTGGAAAACTAAGTTCTCCGTCTGCGAATGAAAACAGGTGTATTGATTATTCGAACCAAAAAAAAAAAATCCCTCTAGGTCTGGTGTCGTATCAATCTAGTAGACTATTTTTTCCCGGAACAACAGCTTAACGTAACCTCGAAATATAAAGCGTGAGCACAGTGAGGAAAATTAGTCGCAATAAAGCGCATATTAGGCACTGCAGGGGGAGTGGAGGCAGATTCATACGATTTTTTTTCAAATGGAAAAAAAGTACCAAGATTGATGATTAAAAAAAAAACTATTTGGATGCGTTTAGTGTATATCCAAGTCAAATTCCTAGAAATAATTTCAACTTCGATTTGCAAGGTAAAACAATTATTACCAGATTTTGCATAATCGGTATTTGTATCAGACTGCCCCATACACAGGGCACATTGATAAATGCCGGGGGCACTCTGATTCGTGCTCTAAAGTACGCCTCATTTATGTAAAATACCTAAAATAATAATTAAAAAAACACGTTTCATATTTCTTTATAATATTTATTCATAATTATCATATTATAGTATTTAGCACGGTAAGTGTACTTAGGTTTAATCCAATTTTTCAAAAGTATTATGATTTTTCGTGTTTTTTTTTAATCAACCTAATATTAAAGTGTTTTTAAGTTTGCGTAAGTTTCATTGAGTTTTATCATTAATTTTAAGATATAAATAAGAAAAATAAAAAATAAAATAGAAAAAAACGCACACACACGCACACACACACACACATACTCACACATATGAAAAAGATATGCACACACACGAGCAGTCACAAATGATGCCGATAACGCGGCAGATTGATACGCATCAATAAGCCCCCTAGGTTGTTGTATCAATGCGCCCCACACCGTCTTTTTATTTTAAAAAATCGTTATTTTCAACTATTATAGAACTTATAAAAATTCGGCCCTGTATGAAATTGTGAAAGATATGTCTTTAGCATTTAAAATAAAATGCAGCTCATACACAAAATTCGATAGGGTAAATATCACGTCCGCAGGTGAGGACAAAATTTTAATCGCGAGCGTGCAAAACCTGTTAGCTATTGTCAAGCGGAAGCGGTGACTGTTTTCGGCCGAAATTCTGCAGTATGGGTGGTTGAATCGACACCTACCCATGTGTAAATCGGCAAGCTTCGACTGCGTTTAGTTTTTATTTTATGACGACTGTATCTACGTGCCCCTTGTATCAATGTCCCCCAACTCCTTCTATGCTTTTCGCGTTTGAATTTGGAAAAAAAAATCTACAGATATTACACAAAGTGCAACTATTTTATGGCATTGAAAATGTAATCAGACTTCTCGAGTGAAAAGAAAAATGTACATGGAAATAGTATGGGTTGCTCTTTCTCTCTCTCTCTCTCTCTCTCTCTCTCTCTCTCTCTCATTCTCTCTTTCTCACGAACTCCCTCTTTCTCGGACTCTCTGTCCAACCCTCCAACTCTCCAACTCTCTCTCTCCCCATCTCTCTCTCAAACTATAAATATAATTATCATCCTGATAGCATTGTAATGTACATATCAAAATTGAAACTAACAATATGTAACCACAAATGACTCTACATGTAATGCGGCATTTGTCAACCAATCACAGGCATTTAGCATGTCGAAGCTCCTCCCACTCTGCTACAACACAGCGACAGTGGAGTGGGGGTAGCGTTAGTTTCGTGTGACATCTCGCTAAATCAGACCCCCTATATACATCTTTAAAAGCATATTCAATGCCAAAACTACTTCCGAGACTAAGGAGATGATTTATCAGAAGAAGAAGTGGTTTACAAAAATTCCTGAATGAAAATTTCGACCTCTAGGATGGCGAGAGAGCAGGATGACCCAAAAAATTTGAAGACGAGGATTTGAAGCAGTTGCTGGACGAAGATCCTTGCCAAACTCAATCGGAGCTTGCTACTACATCAGAAGTTACCCAACGATACATTTCCAGTTGTTTAAAAAAGCTCAACAAGATTCAGAAGGAGGGCCACCGGGTTCTGCACCTACTTTCGGAAAGCAACAAAGCGAGACGATGCGGCATAGCTTTGCCTTTGTTGTCTCGCTTCAAAAGGAAATGCTTTCCGAAAGCATTTCTGATCCGAAATTTGTGGGAGCAAACCTAGATTTCTTTCTCGATTAAAATGTATCTCGATTTTGAGTAAATAAATCATTATTTTCATGAAAAAAGGCCGAAAACTGTATTGTACACACACCATAACACACATCTGGTTATGAAAGAGTAGCTGACATGGTCACCACCGAGGATGAATCCGTTATCCGAAAGTATCCAAGTGGACACAGTTGATGGCATTACGCCATCATCTGCCAAGATGAACGTGCTGAGAGCTGAGCGCTGCTCCAGGTCGCTGTCTACCATCGTATATACCCACGGGAGGGTGGTCGAGGAAAGGGTGAGGCTCCAACTCTGCTTGCCGCCCTATTGACACACGGTACACGAGCACGCGTTGTCGCTGGAGTTTGCCCGACGCGCTGATGTACGAGGATGTTGACTGGCCTGGCCGCAACACTAAGACGCAGGGTAAACTTCCTCTCGACGGGTTCCCCCAACGATCCTGAACATATATTCCCAGCCAGGGCGTACGTGTGCGCTGTTTATACGTGTCACCATGCGGCTGCATCCGCCCACCAAGCCTAACGTAGTGCCACATACCTCTTGAGAAACTACCCTAGCGTTGGAGTATCGACTAGGTACACATATGGGGGCTGTGGTTGCATCTCGTTTCGATTGCCACTCGATCCTAGCCACTTGTAATGGCAATTGTGCAGAAGAGATAGAGAGAGAGAGAGAGAGAGAGGGAGAGAGAGACGTGCAGTGATCCTAGATCTTCCGCAAGAGCCCGTTAGACGTCGAGACACACTTTGCTCTTGTTGCGGAATTCGCTGCGCCAGTCTTGAGGGCTTCAACCACCATGCAGCAACGTGTCACGTCTAACGTACCGTTAATAGAGTGCCTTGTTACAGTACAGACTGAGATTCGGAATGTGCCGCACGGTAACGCATCGGCGGGTCATTCAACACGGAAAACCAGTCACGGCACCCCAACCAAGTGGTTGGTGCACGTCGTGGCAGACATTTGCAAAGGTTGTCGTCAATGAGGAAGCCGCTGGCGTGCCCCCCCCCCCCCTTGGTCGTTTGTTCTAGTCTTCAACATACATCCACCAAGCTCTTCGATTCCCTCGGCGCACGTGATCGTTTGGGTATCACATTCCCTTAATAAGGACGATACCAGGCCGCGATTTACCCATCGCGTTTTACTATCCAAGAAAAGAGAGACAGGGAGAGAGAGTCCTGCCAGGATTTCCTCGAGTATCCAATTAACGCATGCCACATGTTTTTATTACTGCATGTGGCATCCGTAGAATTCTTTCCAGCGTTTCATTCCTTCACTTCGGGTATGTGGAGCAAATGCGGCTGCAGTCGTACTTTGCACCACTTTTATAAGCGGTACGGAATAACGGTCTTCTTCGGTGAACCGCAATGTCCTGAAATTCCATGCGCCTCGTGCGAAAGCTTCCCTCCTTCGCTTTACTCTGCTGTTTACAAAGCTCTTTGCCGTGTACATTGGTACTCGGCGTATACAGCCTATATCAGGACACCAATCCCCAAAGACCACGTTTCTTATGACTCTGTGAATTTCGTACGGAAATCCCTAGCTCACGTCCCGCAATGTTACAAACTACTGGACTACTCCTCGTTGCCCACGCAACTGGCACGATCGAAAACGATACCACCAGACATTCCAGAAACTACTTCCGCCAATGAAGATTGTGGGTAGCGCCGTGATGGCGGAAAAGAAACTGTAATGGGGTGAAAATGAACGCAGAAGAAGGCTGGAATATCCTGGGCGGGGTAGGGAGGGGAGCAGACTTTGACGCAGCGTAGGTGCTTTCACGCCATTCGAACATAACCGTATGATTCGCGATATCACAAGCCCAAACGAATCCAAACTGAGCGAAATAGCAATGGGGTGACGGGGAATATGGGACACAGGGTGGGACGAAATAGCGAGGGGTCTTCAATCCAGTGGAGACGTTTTCACGCCATTCGAACATAACCGCATGATTGGCTACATTACGCTAACCCAAACGATCTTGAGCTGAACGGCTATAAGCTGAAGATTAACAGAGATAAAAGCCACAATCACTTCGGATCGGTCTTCAAGCTGGTGGAGGCATTTCCACGCTATTCAAACATCACCGGAGACTGTTTGGAGTCTACTTGATTCAACTGGCATCTATTTGAGTCGAAGAGTTTTTTGCGTTATCGCACTGCCTGCTACGATATTATTTGGTTCAAATATGTCGTTTTTAATATTTTTTTCCGCGCATCCCTTGATGTAGGCAATTCAATGAAGACGTGTCCGATCGAAATACATTGTTGATTCGAATGCACAGGAGATATATTTCAATTCAAAATATGTTTAAGGGGGAAATACACGTAGACGACGAACACGAAGTCAATTTTGATGATTTTTTGGGGGAAAGGAACAAAACGTTTTATATTTATGAAACACTACATACAATTCTTGGCATAATTACCTATTTAAGTTCATTTTGTTACTAAAAAAAAATGCAAAATGGCGTGGCCTTTCAGGAAGCTTTTGGCTGCAGTTGTCCGTTTGCGGGAAATACAACGACTTCAAGATTGATCTGAAAAATATGAGCCAAGAATTTGTACTATCTTAACATCCAACTGCTGAACTTATACCTAAGAAACATTTGAGAAGATGAAAATTTAAAAAATTAAAAATTTTACACAAAATTTTCGTTTTTTTTTCTCCAATAAAAGAGTACTTTTTAGAAGGGATTTTCATAAACAAGTAGATTGAAGTTAAAGGTAATATCGTTGTTGAGTTGCGTGTGCAGTTTTAGCAGAATCGGTCAACCCATTTTAAAGTTACGTTTCCGACAAATTTGAAAAATGTAGTTTTGATGAAAACGTGTTTAAAGTTTCAAACTATCAAGACTCAATGATTTCAGTGACTTACTGGCTAATCATCGAATCCAGGGCCATACAATAGTATTTCATGTTCTAACATTTCACGTTAAAAAAAAATAAAAAACATGAATTATAACAAAAAATCATTGATGTACGATTCTGAGTTGAGCAGTTAATTTTATTTTGGACATATAAAATGATCTATGCATTTAGTAGACGGACTGTGGTGCCTTGAACCAACTGCACATGCAGTGTATTAACCCTTTGAATGGACGCTTCCGCCACACTGCCAAAACAAAAAATTACAAATAGGATCGATTTAAATAAAATAGGTTTTTTCCATGTCTCGCAGCCTACTACGACCCTATAGATTTTTATTCGTTCAAGCCATTCTTTTTAAATATTAAATATATTAACATTAAATAAATAAAGATGAAATTAAAATTAAATAAATAACAATAAAACACGATATATCGCACGAATACGAGAAAGGTATATAGGTTCATGACATAAAAGTGCGGTGAAAAAAAAGTTAAATTATTTTTCTTTTTTTTCACTAACAAGGCTGTTATTTGAAAAAAAAAGAAAGGCAGCGTCGTGCCTTTTATTAACCGGCGCGACCATTTATGTATAGAAAGACTAACCATTTTCCTCAATTGCAGAATTGTTATTAAGTCTTGTTGCCAGCCATTGCCACCGGGCAGTGGCTGGCAACTTTCCCTTATTCTAGATGGTTCAAAGCATCTCTTAAGGCTTTAGGCCACTCTAGGATTTTCCGAAAAACGATTTTTTTGTTAAAAATGTACCTTAGTACCCATAAAATTATATTCCAAAAGATTATGGGTGTGAAAAATCTCTAAGTACTCGATTTTCGAATTTTAGCGCAACCCCTCTTGATTCATGTCGTGACTTTCTACTAACTTTAAACGCGTTTATCTCAAAACGACATTTTTCAAGTCGACCGGACTCATAAATCAAACAAATTTCAACCGATTCACTTGAAATTTTAACTGTATATTTAGAATTACATTTTCGGAGGCACTAGGTAGGTTTTTTTTAAATTATATTGCATAGTTCCTTTTTTTATAAATAATTTTTCGGCGATTTTCTCATGGCATTTTATACTTTTTGTTTTAGAAATGCGCCATTTTGACAAAAAAACAATATATAAAAAAAATCCTACGTACTTCCATAGCTATTCTTATATATAATCGAAAAAACATTAGTCTCTCATCATAACTAAAAAATTATAGGAGCTGTTGGTCCGACCGTTGACCTTCCAGAAATAAAGGCGTCATCGGAAAAATGCTGTACAGTCGCCATTTCGACATGTATCGCTGTGAAAAAATAATTTTGCATAGTCAATAACGTGTATAATAAAACCCCTATTTTGTATTTCCGATTTATTTTATGGTTTCGCTGAAAAAAAAAATCACAAAATATGCCCTTTTTGGCCTCTAGAGTGGCCGAAGGCCTTGAGGCCGTCTTCTAGTCTAGAGGGCCAAAATTTGGGGATTTTTCAACACACGATTAAAAAAAAACAAAAAATATTTCCGTATCTATCTTTTTACCACATATTTATTCATCCTTTGACATTGTATAAAAAAATTGGCGAAAAAAAATCCATAATTCTGGTAGATGCAGGCTGGTAAAGTGGGGGTGAAAAAAAACGGCCTCTCCTGGTTGACATGATTCCAACCCTCCTGGTCATCTGAAAAAAAAAAAATAGATTCTTAATTCGTAAGGATGTCATTATAGCCCCTACCTCAGGCAAAAAAAAAATCGCAAAATGGCGGCTGTTTAAAAAAAAAGGTCATTTTTTGCCGTTTTTTTCACGATTATTGATTTTTTAAAAATAATTAGTAACAAAATTTTGCGATAAATCTGGTAGGGGCGATAGAGGAGTTTATAGAGAAGGTCCACAAAAAATTTCAAGTAAATCGGTTCATTACAACTTGAGATATCATGTCAACCGTCTCGAAAAAAGTAGTTTCGAGAAAAACGCGTTTAAAGATTCGAGTACAGTTTCAGGCAGTCCAAGTCATATAATGGTACATATACTTACATTTCGTTAATCGGCGATTCCTGGTCCATAAAATACTCCTTCTTCTTCAAAATCGAAGTCTTTTGATGTCTTTTGGGCCTCAGGTAGTCGAGCAGACGGAACCGTCTATTGTTCGATTCGGTCCGGCAGCGCCGGTTAAGTTTCCACCTCACTAATTACAGCTGTAACTCCGTTAATATTTGGAATTTTCAAATTTCCTTTGGAGGGTAAATTCTTGAAATACTAAACATTGAAAATATGCAAAAAAAATCGATTTTTTCAAAATTCTCGACTAGAAGACGGCCTTAAACCAATAAAAAAAATCAATTTCTGAAAATTCCACAGTGGCGTTAAGGGACAACACCACTGTGACGGCTTCAAAAAATCGATTTTTTGAAAACCATCTAGAAAAATCTAAAATACATTTAAGATTAAGATGCCGTTGGACCCAGGTCGAAAAAATAATTATTTTCGTTAAATATTAATCCTTAATATGAAAAGACTTTTTCTGTCGGCGTTGAAACAACACATTTGGATTTGAAGTGCAGCTAGAACTGTGTATGCCACTCCTTCAGGTATCGACAATACCGTACGATTGTCCAGTCTTCCGGAAACACTTTTCCCGCCACATAAAAGCCCAAAGTTTCTACGGCTTACGGATTTTCAGCAGGTTCTCGCAAAGAACGAAATCCGATTGTGGTTGGCAAAGCACGATACGATCGGTGCTGGAATCATGCCTCCAACCCTTGCTTCCTCTCTCTCTCTCTCTCTCTCTCTCTCTCCCTCTCTCTCTCTCCCTCTCTCTCTCTCTCTCTCTCTCTCTCAATTCGCCCTGTTGTCTTCCAGGGCTGTCTTACTCCAGCGGGTTGCCAATCTATCCGGTTATTCCGGCTAACAATACGCCCGGGGAGGCGAGCACTGCCAGGCCAGCTTACGGCACTAAACAATGATACGATAAATCTCTTGCGACCCGGCTCTATGCTCCGTCGCTTTATTTCACTCTGCAACCGAGGGATGAGGTGGACCCCCGTTCAGCCTTCTCGCTGTCGTTCCGTCTCTCGCTCTCCAGGAAAAATCGTAGCGAGCTTGCGAGGCTATGGAGGGTCCGAGCCGTCTTTCATCTCACTCGAGTTGTGTCTTGCTACCCACTGAGGCCATGAAGAACCTCTCTTTGGTTTGCTGCTTTCACTATACACGTATAGAAATGTGCAAGAGGCTACGAAGCAATTAAAAACGGGAGCGCATCTCTCGAGAGGGCTTGTTACGACCTTTCTACCCTCCTTTCCCCTCATATTTATCATTTTCTACCCGGTCCTCCAGCCTCACCCCCTCTCCGTCAACCCCTCTCAACTATCCCCTCACTATTTATTTTGGTTCTTCGGTTTTTGTCATTCATTTTTTTAAATAAATAATATAGATAATGTGGTCACACTTCCAAATTTGATCGCGTCGGTCACACTTGGATTCTACCCAGTCAGTTTTCAAAAAATTTCTTGTGACCAAACTATACGTTCGAAGTGGTTCAAAAAATTACGGAACATGCTTTGAACCTTCTAGATGATGTACGAAAAATTTATTTATCAGAAATTAAATGGCGACATGTTAAAAAAAATTCATAAACAGGTGAAAACGCAACTGCCCAATGTGACCACGAAGGGTTAAATTTAATTAATTTGTGATTCATTTTGAAATTAATATATTAAATTTAAATGATTCAAAATTCATTTTCGATTAATTTTAAAATTAATAAATCAAATTATTTATGTATAATTAATAGAATGAAATAGCTAATGAATAGCTAAATTATTTTTCCACCTCTAACTCCTTGCAACGTTGTTTCCAATAGAGCCCTGATCCAAAGAATCGATCGCGGACTTGTGCACCGCAAACGCAAAATCTTTTCACCCCTAGAGCGGATTCTGCACAGGCATTTTTTTTTTTACTTATCAACCACCGATATGAGCATTCTCGCGCGTATACCTCTTGGCTACTTTTTTTCACTTCTTTAACCCTCGTCAATGTCAGTATTTTTTGTTTGGGTTTGTTTTTTTTAATATTTTTTTTCATCCAATTCCTTTCTCATTCCTTGCATCCGAGCTCGAAACGTCGTACACTTGTACGCTTGTACGTCGGGGACCTTATTCTGTTTTCTTTTAACGCGGAACGGTAAGCCCCGAGGGGCCGCCCCGCCAACACTCGGTAGCTTGTTTGTATTCATAACTCGCGATCAGTCGAGCCCTCTTGTTGACGAAGGGCTGCTTCGTATCCGACACCGTATACCATTTACTATGTATATTTAATAAATAAATAATTGTATACATATATATATATATGCAGGTTTCATATTTCGATTTTCTCGTGGCTTGCACTAGAGCTGGAAGCAAATTTCTCCAGAAAGTACCAGAGAGAGAGAAAGAGGGAGAGAAAGGGAGTGGATAATAGCAGGACCGAGATGACGAAATATATAAACCGGTACACTGTTGGATAGAGAGCTGAAGGGATAAAAGATAGAGAGAGAGAGAGAGGGTGGGAGGGAGGGAGGGAGAATATAAAGGGGTCTTTTGAGTGGCTGGATTAAATGCTGATAAAGTTAGGAAAACAATGAGAGCCTCGAGGAGCTCATAAACGAAACGTACAGTAGTTCATGTGATTATTGTAATATAAGCCAACTTTTTTACAGGCAGACCGCACAGGTGTAGGTGAATATGACATGGTCATTATTATCAGTAGGATAGGGAGGGGCATGTTGAGCAAGTTTGGAATTATCGCCCTGTGATTCCTTGACAGTATGCCGTATAAAAATGAAACCTACTTTGGTCAGTAGGACATTTCAGTAGGACATCTGGGGAAAAAGAAAGTCTGTAGACGAAATTCCTGTTATCCATATTGTTTCACAGACAAACGCTCTCAAATGACTAAAGTCATATTTGCTCAACCTGCCCCGATAGTGGGATAAGTTGAGCACGAGTATGAGGTAAGTTGGACAAAGTAAGAATTGCATTTAAAAAATGAGACGTATGCAACATGATTTGTTACAATGCAGCAATAAACCAACAGTTGCTTGTTAATTAATCAGGTTTTGAAACATTAACATTAATTGCAATGAACTTTGACATATTTTTTCTCGTAGAATGGTAAAAGAAAATCTTTCACTCACGTTTTGTTTTTTTTACTTTTGGATGCAAAAATAATTATACGTCCCGTGTTACCGTCTCGTGCGCCGCATGGCAACGGGCGATGGCGTGATATGTTCCCCTCACTCATACCTCTCTTTCCGCCATTTGACGCACCCGCGTGCGGTACTTAGTTTTCCAGATATTTTGATTGCTCAACATAGGTATATTGCGTCATTGAATTTTTTGCTGATTTTTTACCCTACGCCCCTGAAATTATCCTATCGTCGTCATCCAATAGAGCCCCCCCCCCTCTCACAAAATGACATCATTTGCTACTGAGTTTATGGAGTGGTGTACTTGGACAATAATAACGTAGAATTTTTATTTTTATCTTTCATTTAATATTTTTTAGACACCGTCGTATTTCAATGTAATATACCTGAAAAATAAGAAGGCCCAAAACTTTTTGACGCAATATATATATATACAGGGTGGACCACGCAAGGTGTGCACCTCTTTTACGACCAAAATATGCGTTGCACAAAAAAATGTTTTATACAAAAGTTACATGGTTTATAAGGCTACACTATGTGGTG
Source organism: Ophion ventricosus (assembly GCA_963932345.1). NCBI lineage: Eukaryota > Metazoa > Arthropoda > Insecta > Hymenoptera > Ichneumonidae > Ophion > Ophion ventricosus. The sequence goes on along the minus strand of OZ010715.1, from coordinate 34,084,068 downwards.
CATTTATTTTTTTTATAGGTGGAGCCGCTTCGAAGATTTGAAGGTCAACTTTATTTTTTCAAATGGAATGCTATATTTTTTATAGCGTAATATGATAGAGTATCGAATTCTGAGTAAAAAAGTATAGATCTTTATTAGCCCTAGAGTTAATAGCTAACGAGTAATTTCACTTTATTACTTTAAAATTTTCCTCACGTAATATCAAGTTGGAGATTCATTCATTCATTTTCACTTTTATCTTTCTGATAATAATCACGCACAATCACCGAAGGATACTTTAATACTGGATTACAATCATTGAGAAGATTATGAATCATGATAAGTGTGTGTGATGTGGTAAATGTGTTCATATTGATAAACACTGTGATGTAAACACTGCCATTCAGAAATTTGTAGTAGATTTGAATCTCCAACTTGATATTACGTGAAGAAAATTTTTAAGTAATAAAGTGAAATTACTCGTTAGCTATTAACTCTAGGGCTAATAAAGGTCTATACTTTTTTACTCAGAATTCGATACTCTATCATATTACGCTATAAAAAATATAGCATTCCATTTGAAAAAATAAAGTTGACCTTCAAATCTTCGAAGCGCCTCCACCTATAAAAAAAATAAATGCACCACATAGTGTAGCCTCATAAACCATGTAACTTTTGTATAAAACATTTTTTTGTGCAACGCATATTTTGGTCGTAAAAGAGGTGCACACGTTGCGTGGTCCACCCTGTATATATATATATATATATATATATATATATATATATATATATATATATATATATATATATCATTTTATCGATGGGAAGCTTCTCTCGTTTT
>OZ010715.1:34063022-34080522 GCA_963932345.1 Ophion ventricosus | reverse complement strand
AAAAATCCGAAAAAAATTCTCGCGAACTCATCGAAAACCGATTCAACTTTTTACTATCCTGAGGTTTTCCTCGAATCCACGTCGTTTGCGCGTTACACGTTATTTTTCAAATTGTCTCTTTTTTTTTAAATCAAAATATCTATAGAAAAAAAAATCGTACGAAGCTTTAAAAAAAAACAAAATTGAAGCTTGAGCTTCCCCCTTTATGATTCCTGTCAAAGAAATGCATAAAAAAAATTTCGTCTGTAAACGGGGTCCACCAAAAAAGGAATAAAATAAACGCGAAAAATGGTTGTTTTCGAAAAAGGGTACTAGTCTTAAAAAAAAATAGTAAAAATTTAAAAAAAAAACGGAATGAAGTTGAATTCCTCCCCTTCAAAATGCCGTTTATTAAATTAATTTATGTCAACTATCCGCGAAATGGCATGAAAAATCGTTTCGGAACTTTTTTGAATTTTTGTCCGGAAACTTTTCGCCGGTAGTGTATACTACTCTCGTTCTCTCTTCAAGGCATATTGCACTATGTATCGGCCCCAAAATGTACAAACACCGAAGGCACGCGCGGATGCAAACGGGAAATAGGAAAGTGCATGGCACGAGGAGAAACGCTGTCAGGAATAGGGAGACACCGCGCGCGCCGACAACACGCCAGGAACGCCTACATTGTGCTTCACCAACATTTCAGAATCAATTTGTCTGTTGCAAAAGCGTTTGCTCTAGTTCGGAGCAACTCGAAGAGCTCCTCTTTCGCTATTCCCTTCAATTTCCCTTGTAAATGCCATCTGAATATATTTCAAACGTGTACGCGCGGGTGATTCCCATCCTTCGGTAAGGTGTCATCAGCTGCTTGCATCCTACCACCACCATCACCACCACCACCAACTCCCCCACCTTCTCATCTGCCGCGCTTTCAGCCTACGTCTCATGAGACATCGTGGATGGCGCAGTAGTGTGGAAAGTATTGGGCAGACGCGTATTTTCACGGGTCGTGGATCATGCACGTTGAAGTACGCGCGGGGCGGAGGAGGGGGGGGGGGGGGGGGATCTAATGATCAGAAGAAATTATACGAAATTATCAAAATAAAGTATCATTCGATTTTCCCCTTAAATTTCTTGCTCCACCACATTCTCTTCAGTCGTTTTCCTTGAAAAACTTTCGCATATTTATTTTGTTAATTGAGAATAACGTAAGGACGAAGGATCACAAAATTGGGGAAAAAGAAATGTCTTAGGGAGGATAAATGATTTTGAAATTTTGAAGAAAAAAAAAGTATCATTTGATTATCTTCTGAAATTTCTTGCTCCACGACATTTCTTGCAGTCGTTTTTCTTGGCAAGCATCCGCAAATTTATTTCATTAATGCTGAAATTAATGAGGATCAACAATAAAGGAAGTTGTGGAAAAAGAAATATCCTACACTGACAGAAAAATTCTTTTTACATTAACGATATGCATCTATTAGATTATTTTTAGCATTAAACATGCTTTTAAAGATGTATATAGGGGGTCTGATTTAGCGAGATGTCACACGAAACGACTGTAGAGTCATTTGTGATTACAAGTTGTAAATTTCAATTTTGGTGTGTACATTATAATGTTGGTGGGTTTGGGTTAGGGTTTCTTTTTGGATTTGGGTTTAATTTCGTTCGGGTTCAATATTGTTTGGGTTCGATTTTGTTTGGGTTTATTTGTTTGGGTTTAATTTTGTTTGGATTTAATTATGTTTGGGTTTAACTTTGCTTGGGTTTATTTTTGTTTGGGTTTGGTTTTGTTTGGGTTTAATTTTGTTTGGGTTTAACTTTGTTTGGGTTTAATTTTGTTTGGGTTTAACCTTGTTTGGGTTTAATTTTGTTTGGATTTAATTTAGTTTGGGTTTAATTTTGTTTGGGTTTCATTTTGTTTGGATTTAATTTTGTTTGGGTTTCAAATTGTTTGGGTTTAATTTTGTTTGGGTTTGATTTTGTTTGGGTTAAATGTTGTATGGGTTTAACTTTGTTTGGGTTTAATTTTGTTTAGGTTTAATTTAGTTTGGGTTTAATTTTGTTTGTGTTTAATTTTTTTTTGGTTCAATTTTTTTTGGGCTTAATTTTGTTTGGGTTTAATTTTGTTTGTGTTTAATTTTTTTGGGGTTCAATTTTTTTTGGGCTTAATTTTGTTTGGGTTTAATTTTGTTTGGGTTTAATTTTGTTTGAGTTTAATTTTGTTTGGGTTTACTTTCGTTTGGGTTTAATTCGTGTTTGGGTTTATCTTTGTTCGTTTGTTCGTTTGGGTTTGACGGATGGATGAATAGATAGTGAGAAAGTGAGAATGTGAAAATGTGTGCGAGAGAGAGCGAGCGAGAGAGAGGAAGAGAGAGAGAGAGAGAGAGAGAGAGAGAGAGAGAGAGAGAGAAAGAGAGAGCAACTCATATTATTTGCATGTACCTTTTTTTATCACCCGAAAAGTCTGATTACATTTTTAATGCCATAAAATAGTTGCACTTTGTGTAATGTCAATAGTTGTTTTAATTTGAATTAACTAGGTTTTTCGTGAAATCAAATATTTCCTATTGCATTCGATTATTAAAAATATTTATTTTCAATATATTGATTTATTCGAATCAAGATCTATTTAGTATCGTCTAATAACTAAATATTTTATTTATTCCTAATAAATCTGTGATTTGATTTCGTTCCGTAGTATAAGACAAAAGAGACAGACGGAAAAACAGCACATGATTCGGTCTCTCAAAAATCTCATGGCTTTGTTTTCATTAGAAGACTGTCGTAACATTCTGCATTTGAGGAAAATGCAGAATGTTACTAGAATATAACATTCTGCATGTTACAGAATGTTACAGAATGCAGACTTTCTATACATAAATAAATTAATTTCTTTTCATCGGACTCTTATGTCACGAACCTATATTCCTTTCTGGTATTCGTGCGACATATCGTGTTTTATCTTTATTTATTCAATTTGAATCTAATCTTTATTTATTTAATTCGAATACATTTAATATTTAAAAAGAATATCTTGAACAATTATAAAATTATATTTGAAACAAAAAGGATCGTAGTAGGCCGCGAGACAATGAAAAAAAAACTCTTTTAAATAGATCCTATTTAAATTAATTTTTTTTGCAATGTAAAGAGGATCGATGATTACGAAATTGTGGGGAAAAAAAAACTATCATTTGATTGTCCCATAAAGTTTCTTGCTCCCCCACATTTTTCAGTCCTTTCCCTTGGAAAGTTTTCCCACATTTATTTTCATCTCTCCCTCTCTCTCTCTCTCTCTCTCTCTCTCAGGTCAGTCGACCTTTCGTCGTGACACTTTTTTTTTCCTTTGCTCCATTGAAACTTGGATACTCCGCGAGAAGAAAAGAGTGCTAGATAATGTGGAACGTCGAGGAGGGTGGGGCTGCGGGGGTGGGCTTGATGTACAAGAAGGGAGCTTTCGTTTTTGCAAGACACCCTTCCCCTCAGTGGGCGCACAACCAAAGTTCTGCCGACTAGTAGATACAGGCATCCTTCTTGTCTGGTCTGGCAAAAGGAGAGGGCTGTGAGCTCCGCAAGGATCCGCGGTTGCCGGGTCAAACGCAAAAGCTCAAAAGGGTTCGGATGTGCGCTTTTCATCGCGTTGTTCCTTTCGATTTGATCTGGACAACGAGAGAGAGAGAGAGAGAGAGAGAGAGAGAGAGAGAGAGAGAAAGAAAAGAAAATAAAAGAAAAAAAAAAACAAGAAATGAAAAGGCAGAAAAACAAGGAGCAAAGGAAAGAGAGGATCAAACGGAAGTGTAGAAAGCGAAGTGGAAAAAGGTGAACACAAACGGAACTCCGGTTTTGCGGATATTTTGTGTCAGAGTTGTTGTTCTTTACTGACCGAGTTTTCTTTTTTTTTTTCTTTTCTTTCTCTTTCGCTTTCTATCTCTCTGGGATTTGTCGTCAGCTTAAGAGATAAAAATGACGAGAATAACGGAACGCTCAAATACGATTGAAAGAAACAAAAACTTCAAAAACTCAGGTCAGTGATGAATGAAAATACGAGATTGTGCTGAAAATAAATATAAAACGTAATGATTGAATTTTTCTTAATTTGCAAAATTACAAGATTAACTTTTATTCATTTAATTTTTTATCTAAAATTTAATTCTGCATTGGCAATTCAATTATAAATTTGGAATTCGTTGAAAACTTTATTGACTTCCGTACGATTGCAATTAACATTCAATTGAATTTAATTTTTTTCGCATTCTTAAGGGGCCAGTCCACTTTGGAGCCACGAAAAAAAGGCTATTTTAGCGATTTTTTTTTGAGGATTTTATAAAAGATATGAATATAAAAGTTGTTGGGCTTGATAAATAAAGTCTTGAAATACATTAAAAAAAAAAATTTATTCATTTTTATTCATTTTTAAGTACAAAAACTATAGTTTAACCTAACGCCTCAAAAATAGGTGGGCTAGGTAGCTCCATCACAACTCGGCAACGGCTTGTCTGAAACGAAAAAATCAAAGTCCATTAGATTCAGTATGACACCAGCTACAAAATGACCCTCGGATATAAAGTTTTATCAAAAAATAAAAAAATGGCAGATGAAAAACGAAAAAAGTATTAAAAAAACGCGTTTTTCGCAGTTTTTCGCAAAAAAAAGAGTAAAAATAAAAATTTTAAAACCATCGAGGGTCATCTTGTTGCGAATCATGTTTACAATATGTGGTTCAAATTTCAAGAGAATCGGTTTATTAGTTTTAGAGATACGATAGAGCTAGATTTTAAAAACGTTGTTTCGAGAAAAACGCGTTTGAAGTTTATACTATGAATAATATGAAAACTCTTACCTAAACTCAATCGGCGATATTGACACAATATTGACACAATATTCCTGAATATATGTACTTTCGAAAACAGTAAAAAAAAATCGATTTTTTGAAATTTTCAAAGTGGACTGGCCCCTTAATTTCATTCAACCTCTAACGAGGCTCATAATCTTAAAGAGCAATTTATGTTAAATTCAGATTATTTTTCTGTCGATTATTTTCATTCGTTATTTTTTGTCGTCACTTTTATTGTTATTTTTATTAATTGTGAATGATTGAAATTATCGAGAATGATAAAAAAAGATAAAATAAAACGTACCTTCAGATATCTTAGAACTCGATGGGTTATTTCCGCAATTATTAGCCATTTTCCACTTTTCATACTTTCAGTGTTTTAAATTGTCACTTTCAATATTCATCACATACCAGGTCTGTAAATATGAAACCGGAATTTGTCCATAGATCGCCCTAGCTGTCAATGTAGTTACCGCCAAGTCGCGTCATCGGCGCCATTCGCTTTGTTGACATCTGAAAAAGATTTTTAACTCACAACAATAGCAGTTTAATACCCCAACATAATTTGTTACACCGTTGAACATGTCGAATTTGTGCCTGGAAATGACGATTTGCGGACAGCATTAATTTTCTGTTGCCATTTGAAGAAAACTGCTGCAGAATCGCATCGAACGCTTGTCGAAGCTTACGGTGAGCATGCTCTTGGTAAATCACAGTGCTTTGAGTGGTTTAAAAAATTCAGAAGTGGCGATTTTGACGTGAGTAACGAAGAGCGTGGGAGGCCACCGAAAAAGTTTGAAGACAGCGAATTGCAAGCATCGTTGGATGCTAAAACCTGGCGAAACTGTTAATACTGAACGCTACCGACAACAAATGATCGATTTGAATCAAGCTTTGCGTGAAAAACGACCAGAATATCAACAAAAGGCAACACAAAGTGATTTTGCTTCATGATAAATGCACCATCACACACAGGAAAACTGGTCAAGGAAACGATTGAGGCGTTTAGTTGGAAAATACTTTCGCATGCGGCTTACTCACCAGATTTGGCTCTGTCCGATTGCCACTTATTTGCATCGATGGGAAACGCCCTTGCTTAGCAGCGCTTCACTTCTTACGAAAATGTAGGAAAATGGCTCGATAACTGGTTTGCCTCAAAAGCGCTACAGTTTTTTTTTGGCGTGCCATCCACAAATTGCCAGACAGATGGAAAAAAAGTATAGCTAGCAATGGACGATACTTCGAATAAAATATTTGTCATAATTTTCATACAATGAACGTGTATTTTCTATACAAAAATTCCGGTTTCATATTTACATACCTGGTATATCACTCACCTCATATATTTTACAAAATATTTTATAAAAAATGAAACAAACAGCAACTAAAATTCTCCACACTATAAATCTAATGTGAATACACCGGAGGTAAACAGCACAACGCAACAAGCAATGCCTGCGGAGCGTCACTTGAGGCACATTTCAAAAAACACTTGCTGAGTAGCCGAAGCAACGCAAGAATGTTTTTAGAAAGGTTGCTAGTGACGCGCCGTATGATTCTTCGTATATCATGGGGATACTAGTGCGCATGCGCACGTCTCTCCTTTCACTCGCCCGCTATCTCTCTCTCTCTCTGTTTCTTTTCCCCCTCCACGGTATGCGTTAGAAAGTAACGCTAACGTTAAACGCGAGAACGTCGTATAAGAGGTTTCACTTAAAAAAAAAAAATTACAAAATTGTACACATAGATATCTGAGCTTTTCATTCGAATCTTCGAGACGTTTGATCGATTGCAACATTTCTTTGTGTCTCAACATTTTTATCGTCGATATATCAAATTGTCTCGTTCCTATATAATTTATCCTCGTTATCATTATCAATATTATTGATATTTCTATTATGATCGTTGTTATTGTTATTATTATTGTCAATATCATCATCATCATCAGCACCAACAATATTATAATTATTATCTCAATGTAAAAAAGAAATCGTGTCAGTGAATACGTGTTGGATTAATACTGGAAATAATTCAAATTAAGAGAAATAATGATTCACTCGTATAGTCGTACACAAACACAAACACACGTGCACTCATTTGTTCGCATTCGAAATTTTGTCGTTATATTTGGATGAAAACGGTGCGAATCGGTTGTTCGCGGCTCGTCCGGCAATTCAATTACATTTTAAATTCAATTTTACGTAATTTATTTATTTTCAAACGCTCGGTCGCCTAGTACCTGTCAAGAACATTATACACTCGTGACACCCTTCCATTTTATTCTCGTGAATGGGAGCTTGTCGTTGCCATTGTACGTGCGTGTGTTTGATCGGCTCGGTTGCGCGTAACGCTGCATTATATTAACGGTAACGATGAGGGTGGGAGAGCGACAGAGGAAGAGAGGCAGGGGGGGAGAGAGAGAGAGAGAGAGAGAGAGAGAGAGAGAGAGAGAGAGAGAGAGAGAGAGAGAGAGAGAGAGAGAGAGAGAGATAGAGAGAGAGAGAAAAAAGTCTGTTTTCTTGCCTATAAAATGGTCGTTTTTTTCAATGCCAAATCGTCAATTTTCATCCAATCAATAATATCCTACGTCATTGTAGAGTAAATATATTCAAGAGTACTCAGTTCAAATTTCGAGTCAATCGGATAATTGCTCTTTGAGTTACAATGTCAGAAAATTTGAAAAATCTCATTTAGAGAAAAACGCGTTTAAAGATTTAACTATCGATTTTTGCAAGATAAAATTATATTTGCAAGATAAAATTATATTTGCAAGATAAAATGATATTTGCAAGATAAAATGATTTTTACAGGATATTCTTTAAAGTATAAACTGTCGAAAAAGGCAACAAAAAAATCGATTTTTTGAAAGTGTCACACTGGTATAGCCCCTCTATAGTTCCGGCTTAGGAGCCTGACTGGAATCCGATTTCCAAGCGTCACATTTTGCTCCCGGATCCGCTGTCCGACTGTATCCCGATTGACAAACCAGGATCCTAGTCCGAAACGGACTGTATCCATGACAATATTTCTGCCCGGGGTGGTCCGGTCAGGTGAATCGGACAAAGCAAACCTGACAAGGGCTCGACGCAGAGTACGGAATGCCCGGTCACATTTCTGCACGGCTAAAGTTCCAACTGACTTTTAGCAATAGAAATTTTCCATTCACCTTTCAACTCTTCGTGATCACTCTGGGTAGAATCGACCGGTCGATCAATTTTTGGCGTAAATATATAATAGTTTCCGGTTTCGAATGGGACTGTATTCACCATCTTACCTGGAGTTTTAAGTATCCTCGTGACATAAAATTTAACCTCTTTACAGGTCAGAATAAATACCTTTTTTTTTTGGGACGCGCACTACACTTCTATGATTTTTCCCAAAAGTAGCATATCTAAGGACTATCACTTCCAAATTTTAGGTAAAAATGTTGAAAGTTCACGGAACTATAATTTTTTTTAGCGAAAGAACTGTCTGTTTTGCGTTTTCACCTCTTTACGAATTTTTTCAAACATGTCGCCTTTTATTTCTTATAAATAAATGTTTCGTACTTCATGTAGAAAGTTGGAAGCATGTTCCGTAATTTTTTGAATCACTTCGGACCGATAGTTTGGTCGCAATACTTTTTTGAAAAATGACTGGGTAGAATCGACCCAAGTGTGACAACCGCGATTGGATTTGGATGTGTGACCACGAAGGGTTAATCTGCAATGCCAGTACTATACATTTGGCCTTCCAAGTTGACATTGTCCTCTTTCTTTTCATTCCCGAAAGCTTAATAATCCTTGAGTGGGCTTGACCCCTTAAGTTATTCCCAACTTTGGCAATCTCGCGCAAATTATCCTCCGCCCTAGCATCCATAAAATCATTAAATCTTCCCCTCTCCATCCCCTCTCTCTCTCTCTCTCTCTCTTTCACTCCTGCAATTGACTGCTCCATTCGACGCTCTGCAATACAATCAACACATCAATAATGAACACGTTCCCTGCAGTTCCCTAGGCATCCGAGCAATCCACGTCACGTGCCTGTCCGTCGCTCGTGCACCTCCTGCTCATCCTCCTCCTCCTCCTCCTCCTCCTCCTCCTCCTCCTCCTCCTGCTCATCCTCCTCCTCCTCCTCCTCCTCCTCCTCCTCCGCCTCCTCATCCTCCTCCTTTTTCTACTCACCGACACGCCACAAGTGCACACATACGCGTGCGTGCATGCAAAAACTCACGATCGACTCGCTACCTGCTCGTTCACAAGAGTAACCTTAAATAATTAATGCGCGAGCCATTAATCCACAATGATTCTACGATCGCGACTATGAACAAATATCCGTGGTGATGGGCCGACTGCAATAACGGGCGAGATGAGATACGAATATTGTGGGGGAAACGGCGACGGTGGCGAGTCTTTGACGAAATGGAAAACACGAGCATACACGGTGTGTCCCAAAAGTCAAGGAATATGTTTTTTTTTCCACGCCCCGACCGGTCGCAGCACGTTCGGGCCATTCGAGTTATGTGGGAAGGACTCTCAGCTTTGCAGCGCACCCTAGGCCAGCCGGCTCCGAGCATAGGTGGCGTCAGGATCGCTGATTTAGTGCAGACCTGTTTCGAAACCACGTCATGGCGGATTCTTCCGCCATGGGCGATCAAGTTCTGCACAAAACACGACAAAACAGCTGCAGAAACTCACGAACTGCTTAAACAAGCCTACGAAGATTGCGAAAAAGGATCATTCGCGTGCGAAAAGACCACGCCGGTATCTGGCTGCTGCATTACGACAATGCGCCAAGCCACACGTCTCTCTGCGTCCGTGAGTTCCTGTCGAAGCATAACGTGGCAACGCTGCCTCAGCCACCCTACAGTCCCGACCACGCTCCGGTCGACTTCTTCTTGTTTCCCAAGGTCAAGAACGTACTCAAAGGACGCCATTTTGACTGCATTGAGGCTATCCAAGCGGCTGTGACAACCGTTTTAAAGGAGATTCGCGTCGAGGACTTCGTCGGCGGTGTGCGGGGGGGGGGGGGGGGGGGGGCGTATCGAGCATGGGAGAGTAGCTGGAAAAAAGATGTAGATGCTCATGATGAGTACTTCGAAGAAAACCCCTTGTACAGATATTGTTAATAAATGTTTTTAAAAATATATATATATTGCACGACTTTTGGGACACATCATGTATATGTACATTTATACGTTTAGGACCACACGGCATATTCGTGTGTTCCACCGCTCATTGCGCTACCGCGCACTGTCACACGAGACCATCGATCTTCCTCGCTCGCGAGTCGCAAACTCACGTGCATCCGACACACAACCACGGTTAAAATCGCCACCGAGCACACACGTCTAAGACTGCTCGTCATGAGAAACTCGAAGACACGCGGCTCGGCAGAGATGAAGAGCAATGAGGCTGAAAACAGCAACACGTCTATATATACAGTACTGGACAAAAAAAGTACGAACTAGTCGAAATTTCTTACCGCACTAAAATTCACATAGCCGACTTCAAAATAAAGGTAATTGAATTTTCCAAGTGGCGTTTTAAAGAGGACAAGTTTACCTTTATTTTGCTTTTTTCAGAAAATTCTCTAGGTTTTTTTTTCGCCCTGGTGCGCACTTTTGAACGTGGCCATTTTTCGGCTATTTTTACGGCGTCGAAAATTAACTGCAAAGTTTGTGGAAAATTTTTTCCGGGGCTTTTTCCATGGGAATCTTAAAAAGAATATCAAAACCAACATTTTTGTTTTTTAGAAAGTCTCGTACGATTTTTTTTCGCTGTTGTATTGCATTTTTAGCTAAAAAAGATATGTTTTAGAAAAAAAAAAGGCGTCATCGAAGAACTATAGGGTTTCAGGGGAAATGTCAAGAGGATAAGAAGTTGCATCGGTTCACACTGGAGTGGTTAGAATTTTTTTCAGAATTTTTCTTGGACATTTTTTTTTTACCATTTTTGGTTGGAACTTCGATGAGTGGAGAGGCTCCACTTGGGAATTATGGGGTCTAGGACAATTAAGAAAGGAAATTTCTTTACATTTTCATTTTTAATTAACTACAATTTTTCTAGATGTTTTTTTTTATTTTTGAAAATTAAAATAAAAAAATGAAAATGAAAAAATTAAAAAAAAATGAAAACAAAATTGTTGTTAATTAAAAATGAATATGTAAATAAATTTCCTTTCTCAATATATTGTCCTAGACCCCATAATTCCCAAGTGGAGCCTCTTCACTCATCAAAGTTCCAACCAAAAAGGGTAAAGAAAAAATGTCAAAAAAAAATTCTGAAAAAATTCTAGCCACTCCAGTGTGAACCCATGCAACTTCTTATACTCCTGACATTTCCTGTGAAACCCTATAGTTCTTCGATGACGCCTTTTTTTCTGAAACATGTCTTTTTTAGCTAAAAATACAATACTGAGGCGAAAAAAAATCGTACGAGACTTTCTAAAAAAACAAAAATGTAGGTCTTGATATCCTTTTTAAGTTTTCCATGGGATTTTTTTTTTTTTTCGAAGTCCAGCACGCGATTTTGCAAAGTGCGAAAATCGTGAAAAACTGACATGTTCAAAATGATGTACTGGGTACAAAAAAAATCGCAAAAATAGAAATAAAAGAGTAAAATGAAGCTGGCTTTGTCCGCTTTAAAACCCCGTTTGGCAAATTGGCTTACGATTTTTTTTCCCCGAGATATTCAATTTTTTGTCCAGATAGAAAACTTACAGGGTGCCTAATACTTTTGAGCAAGACTGTATATGTATACAGACAGCGCATAGACCGACACAATTTTTTTGGGGATTGGGGGATCATTTGCAAATTTTTTCACCCTTAGACCCTATGTCCTAAGTGTCACGGTAATTGAAATATGATTTTTTTTTTCGTTTTTTTTTTTTAATTATCCGAAATTTCGCCTTCAAATAGTCATAACTTTTTTGTTTGTGGTTGTAATAGTACGAAACAACTTTTGTTGCATGCATACGGATTAAAGGAGTTCAATTCGAGCAAAATGTATTACCCAAGTTTAATAAAAACATGGGAAACATAAAAAGTATTTTCTTAACCCTGACACTGGCATTTCTAATCTAAATCATTCATTAATGATCGTGACCCTTGTCACATCGAGACTCCTCCCATTTGGCGAAAGGAAATATTACCACGTCTTTCGATTCGGTACCATATGGTGATTTTCCAGCGATGATATACAATATCGAAGAATTCGTATCCGTTCATGCATACGTAGGGAATATTTGATCGTACAGGCTCCGAGACGTCTTCTCTAGACTGATAAGCTCGTGTATATATGTGAACGCACGTGTAATAAATTTTTTTTCACGATATACACATTTTTCTTTTCATAAAACTTCTATATGTACAGGGTGTTCCACAACTATTAGGGTTCGTTTGGTCACTATATAGGTTGTGTGATTGCGAGCAAAACGCTTTTTTTAAAAATGTCGTGCGACAAGAATTGGCCAAGATATTCCTGTGCTGAGCTCGACGCTGAGCAAACAATGGCACAGTAGTTGTTTACGCGCAATCTTTTTATTTTCTTCGTATATTAAACAATGAATGTAAATGATTGAATTCGACAACTCACTTGTCCGACGATGGAGCAACTACCGTGCCATTCTTTACTCAGCATAGAGCTCAGCATGGGAATATCTTGGCCAATTTTGGTCGTACGACATTAGAAAAAAAAGCATTTTTCTTGCAGTGACACATTCTATACGCTCGCAAAAGGAACCTTAGTAATTGTGAATCACTCTGTATCAGACATACTCAGACATCGCGTGAAAAAGTCTTTGAACGCTGACTGAGCACACAAGAGTCCTGCCCGATCTCCTTCGAACCCTCCTCGAGGATTTCGATCGCCGTTGAATGCTCACCAGACGAGACTTTTATTCCTCTTCATCGCCAACCCCCCCCCCCCCCCCTTTTGCCGCTTCTACCGGAACGATAAAAAGAAAGGGTGGGTGATAGATTGGTAAAAGACAGGGCGCGATGAGACGCCTCGCCTTCTTTTCATACGGATTTTTTTCCATTTCGTTTCTTGGCCTTTCAACGGGCGTTCAAATCGATATGTCGCCGGTGGTAAATTTGTCGTTGAGTCTTGCATGGCTTATAGGCGGGCGAAATAAAAAGCCGTCGCGTGGATGGGAGGCAAAAAAAGCTCGTGAATACATGGAATAAAAAAAGCTGCGGAGAAGGAAGAGATCAGACTAACCCTTTGCGAGACGACGATTGCCCGCTGCGATGAAGTCGAGAGGAAAAAAAAACGAGAAGAATTGCGAGTCTCGCACCCTCAACCAGAATTCCGTATGACATGTGGGCGGGGGAATGAAGATACTTGGTGCTTGATTTTTGACATTTTTGCAAGATTTTCTTATTAGGCTGATGCAAAATTCCGTAGAAAAACGTGGTGCCTGGCGGAGCACCGCTCCGCCAGGCACCACTACACGCGCGTATCGCTCACCGACGTGAGCCCGCTCATCGGGCGCGCCTGATTGGCCCGTCTTTAAAAATTAATAATAATTCAGGGGTTGATCTGGGAACCATACATGCTTATATCAATCGATTCAGAATTTCACCTCCAACCCCCCATTTCAGGGATGACATTCCGTCCTGGGACACCCTGTATATACACTGCCGGTCAAAAGTTTGAGTCGAAATTTCTTGTCGCACTAAAAGTTAGATAGCGGACTCATAAATAAAGACAATCAAATTTCCCAAGCGGCGTTTTAAAAAGGATAAATTTACCTTCGTTTTGCCTTTCTAGAAAATTTTTTACAATTTTTTTTGGGCCCGGTACGCCTTTTTGAAAATGGCTATTTTACAACTTTTTTGCACGACTAAAACTGCCCGTATAACTTCTGGCGAATTTTTTCGCTCGTTTTTTCCATAACAAACTTAAAGAGGGTATCAAAACCTACATTTTTGTTTTTTAGAACGTTTCGTACGATTTTTTTTCCCCCCAGTATTGCATTTTTAGCTAAAAAAGACATGTTTCAGAAAAATATGCATAGTCCAATAAGTATGGGGTTTCAGAGAAAATGTCAAGAGGGTAAAAAGTTGTATAGGTTCACACTGAAGTAGCCAAAATTTTTTCAGAATTAAAAAAAATTTCACAATTTTTGGTCGGGTCTCTGATGAGTGGAGAGGCTCCATTTGGGAATTATGGGGTCTAGGACAATCTATCAAGAAAGAAAATTTCTTTCCTTTTTATTTTTAATTAACTAGAATTTTTTGGAATAAAAAAAAAATTATTTTAACCATTTTTTCAGAATTTTTTAAAATATTATTTTAACAATTTTTTCGACTAAAACTCGGAGAATCCGATTTCTAGTCATCAAAATAAAAAATGTATCAGTCATTCATATATAATAATAATTAATACATAATCTGATGTCTTATTAAATCTCATTTATAAATAAGATCAATAATTGTACATTTTGTATAAAACAATTCCATATTTGGATACAAAATGTCTTTGCCGAAATATGAATCCATTATCTAAATCCTATCCCCTGAAATAATTTCCCGAGAATAGTCTCGGAAGAGGCAAAAAAAAAACTTACCCGACGTCAGTCGACGTCTATTAGCGACATGTACGAATAAATAATCGCCCGAAAAAGGAATTTCAATATTGTAAGTACTGCGGGTTCATTCTCCGAGGCTACATGTATTTTTATCCTTAATATTGTCCACTCTTCTTTATAAAATTATTTTCTTGCATAATTATAACCCCGCGAAATATTCAGCTTGACACGATCGCGAAAACTTTATTTTCGCTCGATTTTCTCGCAATTTTGCAATGTCAGCTGGTCGTCTGGGCGCGGATGAAATTATTCCACCGTAGTACGACGGCTCGAGGGATATTTTTATCAAATTGCCGAAAAAAAAAAAAAAAAATAACAAACACATGGATAAGTCTCGATGTATGCGCGGATATACATGCGGAATGAACAAGTCTATAATGGGCCACGGAGGGGGGGAAACGAGACAAACGTTTGAGAATTGTCTAATTTTATATCAGTCCGATACAGCCAAAGATTTTTGGTGCTATTTAGCAACGGCTGTGGCATTGTGCCAATAAAAAAATGTATTAATAAGTGATATAGAATGATTTCCAATAGCGTTTTTTTTCAAATTAATTTTAATTTATCATAAATTAATCAATATACACTTCGCAACAAAATAAAAGGAACAAAACATTTAAGGCCTTAGGGCGCTCTAGGATTTTCCAAAAATTGATTTTTGTTTTTGTTAAAAATGGAACCTTAGTACGTATAAAAATATTGGGAGTACAAATTAATTCGGTCCGCTTTTTTGTGGTAAACAATCCATTTGTTTTAAAATAAAAGGTATGAATAGATTAATCAAATTTTATTGTCCATCGCTGGTTACTACTTTTTCCCACCTCTCAGGCAATTTTCGAATTCTATCTCGAACAAAAAGTCTCGTCTTTTGAGGCGATCCAAGTTTTGAGCCAATTTTCGATTTCTGCGAAAGAAGTGAACCGGTGAGCTGTTAAATCCTGCTGCATCCGTCGGAACAACCAGTAATCAGAAGGAGCAATGTCCGGAGAATACGGCGGGTGCGGTAAAATATCCCATTTGAGCGTTTCCAAATATTTTTTTACGACTTTTGCGACATGAGGCCGAGCGTTGTCATGCAGAAGAATAATTTTGTCACGTCTTTGCTCGTATTTCGGCCGTTTTTCTCGTAATGCACGGCTCAAACGAATCAATTGTAGTCTATACCGATCGCCCGTAATGGAATCGCCAGGTTGTAGCAGCTCATTGGCTCATTTGGCTGTCCAGGGCGAGGCTTGTCTTCAACGCTGAAATCACCGTTCTTAAAGCGTCGAAACCATTCCCTACATGATTTATCAGTTGGAGCATCATCACCATAAACTTCAACAAGCATTCGATGCGCTTCAGCTGCACTTTTCTTCCAATTAAAGCAGAAAAGTAAAACTTCCCGCAAATGCTGCTTAGTTAACACAAACATTTGACATATTCAACACAGTAAAAAACAAGGTTTTTAAGGCAGTAGTCTGCTTTAGGAGCCGAAAAAAAAGCGTTTTTTCAACAATTTTTTTGAAAGGGAAGGAAATGATTGCGGTAAACGAAATTTTGAGACGATAGTATATTATATTCAAGCTTTAAAAACAATTTTATTATTACAAATTATTGAAATTTGCCAAAGTTGTAACGATTTTTCTGGGGCGCCTGGAGTGTGCACTCGTAAATCGGTGCCGGTGATGGAGGTCGTGCGATGCATCTGAAACAGTGGAACCAAATTTTTTTTTAGTTTTTATAAGTTCCTTTTCTATATGAACTAAAAAAATACCGAAGAAATGACGAAATTCCAAATTTTTTCGAAGTTTGAAAAAAAAATTCACTTTTTTGAAAAAAAAAATTCACTTTAAGTTGCAAAACAAGTAATTTAAATAGTACTTTTGTCCAACTTTTTTAGTTCAAATAGAAGATAATTCAATACTGAAGCTAGATCACTTTGGTTTTTTTCGATCGGACATATATTGTTTTTACTATCGCCGGCACCGTTTTCCAAAACTTGTGAAAATGAAAACTCGAGAAAACGGGCTGTAAAGTTCTGCCCGAGCATTCGCACCTGCTCGACGCTCGGCCACTAAAACTGATCTAGCTTCGAAAATATGTCGAATTGGCCTCTAAAATTTTGAACACATATTCTTGGATAGTTTTGGAATAGATTTAAGACAAAAACGAAAAATCGATTTTTTGAAGCCTGTAAAGCAGACTACTGCCTTAATGGAACTCATAGCGATATAAAATGAATGTTATTGACAGATGTCTAACCTCTCTGAAACCACCGAAATCAGCTGTCACTATGAAACATTCATAACAGCCAGAGCCATCTCTTGAAAACGCACCGAATTAATTTGTACTCCCAATATATCCCAAAAGATTATGGGTGTGCAAAATGTCTAAGTACTCGATTTTCGAATTTTAGCGCAACCCCTCTTGATTTATGTCATGACTTTTTACTAACTTTAAACGCGTTTATCTCAAAACTACATTTTCAAGTCGGCCGGGCTCATGACTCAAACAAATTTCAACCGATTCACTTGAAATTTTAACTGCATATTTAGAATTACATTTTCTTAGGCACTACGTAGGAAGTTTTTTTTAATTATATTGCATAGTTCCTTTTTTATAAACAATTTTCTGACGATTTTCTCATGGCATTTTATACGTTTTGTTTTCGAAATGCACCATTTTCACAAAAAAATAATATATCAAAAAAATCCTACTTACTTCTATAGCTATTTTTATATATAATCGAAAAAACTTTAGTGTCTCATCGTAACGCAAAAATTATAGGAGTTGTTGGTCCGGCCGTTGACCTTCCAGAAATAAAGTCGTCATCGGAAAAATTCTGCACAGTCGCCATTTTGACATGTATCGCTGTGAAAAAATAATTTTGTATAGTCAATTACGTGTATAATAAAAGCCCTATTTTGTAATTCATATTTATTTAATGGTTTCGCTGAAAAAAAATCATAAAATATGACTTAAGAAAAAAAAAATGTCAGCGATTTTCAACACGCTGTAACTATGTGAAAAATGATCGTACAGCGATGATGAAGAAATCATTTTGAACCTTGAAGCCTCTTGTTTTCGATTTTTTTATCAACATTTTTTCTTCAGCTATGGCGCGATCAA